>CM029390.1:19085586-19358886 GCA_017165825.1 Hepsetus odoe
TTAAATGCTACTGGATTCTGTTATATAGTTCACTTCCTGTATCTGTAGTCAGTTATATACAAAGACGAAGTAAGGTGTGATTTGTACAAAACTATAAAGAGCCAAAAGTGACACATGTCTCCTTTAAGGTGAATAATTGTAAACTATTGCTAGCATGCATGTATTAAATAAACCAAATGTGTCTGAAATATGGTGCGAAACTGAAAATAGCACAAGAGGAGAGTGTTTCCGCAATCTGAGGGCCAGTGTCCGGTTTCAGAGCCGGGGGTCGCTGCACACGCAGACATGACAGACACTTACATCACTGCATGTGTCTATTTATGATGAGCACAAAATAACTGAATTATTGGAGCAAAAATATTTCCGCCGCGAAAACAGAGACGTGAAAGAAGACACGAGGCACGCGCATTTTTAGCAAGCGCAGCCAAGCCCTTCGCTTCACGCTACAGTGGCGATGCCGACCGGATCCGAGAGCGTTTGAGAAAAGCCAAGCCCCCATAAAAGTCAATGTCTCCTTGCATTAATGGAATTCAAATGATCATGCAGACTGTATTTCTGTTGTGTGTGGTCTGAGTCAACCTCTGCCTAGATTCTCTTTGATTAGCGCTATGCCCTGTTTCCCCATAGTGTCTGACACTTGAACTGTCGGCGCTGGCATTGATGTACAAAACAGAAACTCAGACAGGGCAGAAATGAGTTTAAGGCAGAGTCGGGACCCTCTCCTTTTCTGGATGAAAGTGGAGTGGTGGTGGTTAGTGATGAGATGCACGCAGCACTACAGATACAGCAACAGCTCACTCTTTTGATTTAATTAGCAGCAAAAGCCCCCTCTTGACTGCTCCCGCTGACGAGGTCTTCTAGGTCTCTGAGCCCTCGAAAACAGGGCTGTGGGTTAATGACCAGTCATCTGCCTGCTTGGCTGGGTGTGCAGCCATTATTAAGGCCTTGTCTCCACAGGCTGCAAGAGCAACGTGCTACTCCTTTCAAACTGCACGTCAAGGGCCACGGACAAGAAGTGAGTCATTGCGAGCCATCAGTCCGACTCCGCAAGCATAGAGCTAATGACCAGGCTAAAGGTTACAGAACACTGATCCCTGCTCCAGGAGGTCACTATTACTGTTACTGAAATTGAGTGAAAGGCCTGGTCTAAAGCACTAAGCGCATCTCATGAGCTAATTTTAAAAAAAATTAGACAAAAGCAGATTACAATCAACCAAGAACATAGTGGTACCAGCACGCCGCCATTAAAAGGGGAGATTCTTTATTATGTGATTAAATGTGGGAGTGTGCTTGCTTTCACTTTTCCAAACCTCTCTTCAAAGGAGCCAGGCATTCACGTTTATTATCCAGTTCCTGCTTTTATCTCGTCGATCTTTCATGAAATTAAATGCTGCTGATGAAACTGAACGCATCCATGCGATGCCAGCACTTTGAACAAAAACATAACTCATATCTCTTTCTACACGCGGTACTGTGCCAAAGCCGTGCGCACTGAAAAAAGTGTTAAAAACGGTTTACCTGCACGGAAACACATCATCAGAATAAAGAAAATTCAATAAAAGTAAGAAAAGGAAGCTTTTTTAAATAGCTGATATTTTATGAGCAGGTCTTAAGGTTTAGTTCCAGATTTCTCCTCGATGCACCTTCACACCAGCAGCACCTTTCGGTCAAGATTAATGCCGCTTTGAAAAAGACCTTTTCTGTGGAGTTTGAGCTAGTGCAGGAAAAAAAAATAGTTTACATGAAGGGAATCTCATGACGTTTCATTGAAGCAGCTTGACTTTTGTGGGATCTTATACTTCATTAAATGTGTACCAAAAAGAAAGAAAAAAGGAATGTTTTCAGGCATTTCGAGGGTGTAACCAATTTTTCTCTCTTTCTTTGTTCTTACAGTAACAAAGGCAACCCCCTGCTCCAGATCGAGGTGGAACCTACTTCAGATGTGAGTCATGCTTAAGCTGTAGTGTGCGTCTGTCACATATGGTAGATGTGCTTCTCTTTAAGCTCACCTTAAAGTAGGTTTGTGAATGTGTGTATGTGTAGATGGGATGATGCTGTTAAATTATACTGTACTACTAGGTATGGGACAAGGCATAAGGCTATTATGTGCTGTATATTGCAATTGGACTTGATAGATGAAAGAGCTTCTGTGTCCAGTGGAGCTACAAGGCTGATCTAGCTGTAAAGTCTAGGTATATCACTAACTGTGAATATAAACCACAGTCTCATGACATTAGATTAGGAGTTAAATTAAGCTGAAAGCAGCATTATTGTAAGTCTTTCCACAGTTTTGACCATTATTTGGAATATTTCTTTCTTCAAATATCTTCAAAAGTGGCTCCCTGTAATCAGTCCGCTCTCTCTGCTTCAGAACGAGGAGGGGAACGATGAAGCGGGGGACTCGGCCGACGAGTTTGAGGAGATGAACCTTTCACTCCTGTCGGCACGCAACTTCCCCCGCAAGGCCAGCCAGACCAGCATCTTTCTGCAGGAGTGGGACATCCCCTTCGAGCAGCTGGAGATCGGAGAGCTGATAGGAAAAGGACGCTTCGGACAGGTCTACCACGGCCGCTGGCACGGAGAGGTGGCCATTCGACTCATCGACATTGAGCGGGACAATGAAGACCAGCTGAAGGCATTCAAAAGGGAGGTTATGGCATACCGGAACACACGGCACGAGAACGTGGTGCTGTTCATGGGTGCCTGCATGAGCCCGCCTCACCTGGCAATCATCACCAGGTGAGCATTGCAGCTTCCGGTGAAGCTCAGAGATCCGAAATAAAAACATTAGACAGTATCTATTGTCCTGATGGATGCCAATGGTAGTGGTGCTGGAGGTTGGATTTGAACTTGTGACCTCTTGCTCCATAAGCAAAATATGCTTCCTTTAGATCACTTTCACTTTCACTTTCATTCACCAATGGATGAAACTGGAAACTGGAGGTAATCGATAAGTAAATTAAAATAAAAGAAATTAAAGAAGAAAAAAAAGCAAATTACATACCAAATTGTTAAAAATACAATTCCTTTCTTTCTTTCTTTCTTTCTTTCTTTCTTTGAGTCTTGAGTTATTTAACTGACATTTAAGTCAACAAAATGAACACACAGAAGATGACATACTGGTTCTAGGGAAATTCTTTGCCCAGAATCCACCTCCTCCTCCCACCCCTACCATTTCTAGCCCTCTTGGCAGTAAACGGGGGGTTCTGTCAGTGTGAAAAGGGTAATGATGTATAGACACATCTTCATACATCACAGGTGGCCTGGCCTGATTCTCAGCTGTCACCCTTTAACTCTTAAAAATCCAGAGAAACTTTCTGCTGTACGGTTTAACTCTTAAAGCCTAGAAGGGGGGGGGGGGCTTAAGTATAAAGTGTTATTTTAACACCATATTTTTTTTTCAATTTTTTTAATGAAAAATCAAGAGGTGATCAATGTTGCCACATTGGATTTCCTCAGATTAATCCCGCCTCCGTATTTTTTTTTGAAGTGTTTCTTTTGACACTACTGACATCCCAGTTTACTTAAATTCCATTTGTCTGTAAACCCATAGATCTGCACCTATTATCTGACAGGAAGATGAATCACTGAAGGTCATACATCCATCGCCTGGGGAGCAGTGTTGGGAAAGGTACCTTGCTTAATGGCACCTCGGGGCAACCTCTGGGTTTGAAATTCTAACCCATGACCTTTTGATCCTGGGGCTTAGCCCCTAACAACTAGGCCGCTGCTGCCTAAGCAATACAGAATTTGACTAGAATGCAGTTGGACTTGATCAGCTCAGATGCAGGTTATGAAGTTTCTTCTTCTAGGGTGAATTCTAGTTGTTGCATTATGGACCAGTTGAAATTTATAAAGTTCCTACAGAACCTCCTGAATGGATCTAGTCTTTTCATTTCAGCAAGATGAAGAAAAATTTCAGTATTTCAGTAACATTACCTATGTGCACATTTATCTGAGTCAGTAGTGACACCCAGACATTTACAGCTGGCGCGGGATTGACGGAGATATCAGCAAGATCTTTCATTAAACCTGACCATTTGTTTCTGGCAACTTATGGACCTTATAAGAGAATCAGAGTCTTTTCAGAATTAGGAGAAACTTATGTGACATCAAGTATTTTAATGACTAATGACTACGTTTATTCTGAACAAGTCCAAGAATGTATCGCTACTGCAGATTGCAGGTATCTGAGGTTCAGCTCCTTGTTTTGGTTCTTAGTTTTGAATTGTGCTAAAGAGAAATCAAGTTAGCAGATTTGATCAGAAAAAGTAGACTGAGCAACCCAGAAGTGCTTTTTTAGTCAATAGCCCCGTTTTCCATGCAGAATGGAATGATTCCAGCTACAATGAGCCACCAGTTACATTATAACTTTAGTTGATTTTGCTTTAGAGTTCATTTTTGATTGTTGTCAGGGGGTCGGGAGTGGTGCTTGCATGGAAAAGCCTTAGTGTAGTTTGACTTCACGACTCAGCTGCAGAGGCACCATCTATTCACCCTGCCGCGAGTCTCTACAGCAGCGAGCCTCGGGTCAGAGATTCGGAGATGTTGTTGTTGTCCTGGCTTGTTTGAAACTTCAGTGATGCTTCTGTGCCTGGGCTTGTTTTAAACCTTCTGCTTTTTAAGGCTGCAGACAAATAAAGTGAGCAGAAGTGGAGAGACAGACTACCGCAGGAGGAAGCAGCAGGAAGCAGCCATGCTGTCCCGATCTAACACACCTGCCTCGGCACAGGAAAGGCTTGCTAATGAGCTGATTAGTGGAATCAGTTGTGTCGGGGTGAGGGGAAATGCTAAAAGGGCTGGGAACCCCTGCTTTTAGGAGGAATTTGAAAAATGTGTATTTCTTAAACGCTTAAAAGTTATTAAAGTTGAATCATTATTTTTGCTTACAATAGGAATTTAGAAAGCCTCAAAGAGCTACAAGTTGCTCAGATAAGTACATCAACCACTAGGTGGCCTAGTGGTTAGGGTGTTGGCCACATGATCGGAGGATCGGGGGTTCAAACCCCTTCCCAATAGGTTGCCCTGAGGTACCCTTGAGCAAGGTGCCGTCCCCATCACTGCTCCCCGGGCGCTTTCAATAGCTGCCCACTGCTGCACGGTGTTTGAGTGTGTATGGATTAAATGCAGAGGTCCAATTTCGTTGTGGTTCATTGTCTGCTGTGCTTTGACCTCGCAATGACAAGGGTTGTCACTTTCATTACCTAATTTACATTTAGGGCTTTTTTAAATATAACATGATGAATCGAATCTAATACATTGATATCATAATAAATATTCTAATAAAATATGAAACATGAATGTGGTAAATGTAGCATGTTCTCCTGTTTGAATGAGCAATGACTGAGAAATAATTCCAATCAGTTTATAACATGATTGTGTTCTTACTGGTGGAACGAGCAGTAAGGGTGAACTTCTTCGCACTGATGTGCTAAGTAGAGTTTTATGTTTGATGTTTAAGACCAGAGAGACTGTGTTTTGTTTGGATCAGGCTTAGCAGAGGAACAGCTTATACAATTATTGCAATTTACACAGAAGTATATTTCTCTTCTTATGACTGCTGCATGGCTTTTGTTCCAGAGCTGTAGCTAAAGGAAGCAAATCGCCGTGCAAATCTCCATTTTGCTGTTCTACAGCAAGAGCTGTTTTCATTGCACCTGAAGAAAAAGGTCAAAAGTTGTAATTGTACAATTTAAAGCACTTAACCATCGGCAGCAAAACCAAATGGGCCAAAGTGAGGTGGAATTGAGAGAAATAGAGCGAGGCCGCATAAGTCTGGTTATAAGCATGCAAGGGACATAAATATTGATTGTTTGTCTTCGCATTGCCATGAAGAACTGTTTATTGATTGGTTTTCATATCGCACCATGCTGCGTGGAATAATGGAGTGGCCTTTCATTAGCCAAGCAAACAAGACTACAGAGAAGGTCCAAAGCAGATGTTGTTTTGGCCTGAGTGGTGTTGACATTGGTTGCACTATAAGAAAACAGCGCAGAGGTGATTCACCTGCATTTTCATACAGAAAGAGCAGAAGGCTGACCTCAGGAGAACGTCCCTTAAGTAACGAACAACAGGATGTTTATTGGCCATTTTCAGCCCGCGCCATTTCCCCACCCATGTATGGAAAAGACGTGAGAGAACCAGGAGAAAGGAGTACTGCTAAAATGATTTCAAATCTGAATGTCCCATAAGGGTGGAATAGATAGTTCCAGATTTCTGATGTGCTGTGGAACCATGTCTGATATACTCTGAAGTTTGCTTCTATGCAGTTAAAAAATAATTGCCCCTTCCTGATTACTTCTTTTTTGGCACATGGCTTACACTTGTTCCAGATCTTCAAACTGATCTTCAAATATGTTTAAACAGAGGAGATGAATCTACGATAATAATAAGGTTCAAAACCAATAAGGAAGGTTTAAAAATGGAACTCTAATGGACCAAGAAGTTGCAGGTTCAAGTCTTGTGCCTCCAGCGCTACCGCTAGGGTTCCTTAGCAAGACTCTTAACCCCAGGTGGCTGTAGGGAGACAGTCCATGTGATACGGAAATCAAAGGTCAATCTGGATAAGGGCGTCTGCAAAATGGCATAAGTATAAATATAAAAAATGATTGAAGTTCATTTACATTTACATTTCACAGCTTTTAGCAGATGCTCTTATCCAGAGTGATCCAGAGTGATGTATATTTTATTTCATGATTTCGGGCATGGGTCAAAAGCCATTTTTTGGGCCCTGAAGCCCACACTGTAGATTCAATCAGGTCAAATTAAGTGACTTAGAAAGGGTTGTAAAAGAATAGAATTTTGAAATTTGTTTGTAGTTTTAACATCATGAATCTTATAGTATCTGAAAACACCCTCATCCAGCATCTATGGGGCAGCAGTGGTGTAGTGGGCCCTGGGATGGGAAGGTCGTGGGTTAGAATCCCGGACCAGCGGGTTGCTCTGAGGTACCCTTGTGCAAAGTACTGTCCGTGTCACTGCTCCCCGGCCGCTGGACATAGCTGCCCCCTAGTGTGTGTCTGGGTCAAATGCAAAGGATGCATTTCGTTGTGGTCACTGTGTGCTGTGCAGTGTTTCACAATGAGAAAAAGTCACTTTCACTTCAGTTTGCACTTTGGGGTAAGAGTTTCCACTACCTGTTACATTTTGCCTCCTAGCTCCAGTGCAAACCTAAAGAAATTAAGCTTCAGAAACCACACAGGTTTTTACATTAACAGTGCTGGAGATATCTTTGTAAATGCGTCCCTGAATGATCATTTTGTCCCAATGAATATGTATAACAGGAGGGTGAGAACAGGCCTGGGGTCAGGCCCAGGCAGCTGTGTCAAGTGGCGCAGTAGGTGCGTACTTTCTTCCCTCCATCCTGCTGGGTAGAAGCCTGGAGCCGATGCACTGGAATCACACAGAGCAAATCTAGAGTTTTTCAAGCTCAAGTTCTAAACCTGGGCCCAACTAAGAAATGCCATCATTAAAGGGGCATGAGGATTTTTTAACATTTTTTATGACAACATCATTCAGTCATTGAAATTCATTGTGGAATGATGAGAACCAGGGGTCATGATCCCTACAGGGCAGATTTACCCATTTAATTATACCTGCTTGCATGTTCTGAGTATTTTATGTGTGATTTTGATGTAAATCTGTTTTCAAGTTTTCTTTGCAGAATATTTTTTCTTGTATCTCTTTTTCTTTAAAGCCTTTTTTTAGCCCTATAGTTTATCTATAGAAATGTAATGTGCAAAAATGAATGTGCAGAAGTTTCAGAAGCATTCAGTGCTACAGACATCAGGTTCTTATCGCCCCCCACTGTGAAGAATTCTTACTCTAGAACAGACCAGATCACACAGAGGAGTGTGACTGCTGCACTAAAGACTTCCAGCTCTAGGCCAGAGTCAATTCTAACCTGATCCTGCTTACCAGGGCAAACTTGAAATTTCAAAGGCCTCATTTTAATACCACCCCCAGTACCTTGCAGCCAACGTTGGCGTTACATTCATATGCCTACATCTGTGGTGTTGATAAGCATCCTGTGAGAAATGCTGGTAAAATTCTGCCCAAAGCATTGTTCAGCTTCATGCTGCAGAGCCGCACTATGTGAGAAATGCACGGGGAGAAATGGCTACTGCAGTACCTAACTTGTTTTCTCATTGTCCGTTTCAGTCTATGTAAAGGAAGGACACTTTACACAGTAATAAGGGATGCTAAAGTCATCCTGGACGTCAACAAGACCAGACAAATCGCCCAGGAGATGGTTAAGGTACGACTCCATATCTATGATTATTGCCTTTCTGATACTACCTGATTTTCCTCATGTTCATGGTCTCACCTCTGCAGTATCTCCTGATTTACCGCCTCTGTTGTATCTCCTGCTGTTGCAGAGATATGTGTGAGTGATTTGGCGCTCAAGTCACTGTGGAATTTTCAATTGCTTTGATTTAGTTGCAGCATAAACTCCTGTATCTACTGAAAACGTGAAACGACTCTTAGACGGTTTCATTTGCTTCATTTGTGGAATATTTTACACACATTTGTTTGTGTTCAGGGCATGGGCTACCTGCATGCCAAGGGGATCCTTCACAAGGACATGAAATCCAAGAACGTTTTCTACGACAACGGCAAAGTGGTCATCACTGATTTCGGACTCTTCACCATATCTGGTGTCTTACAAGCAGGCAGGTATGTTGGACACGTAATTTACACTCTTTCTAATTGGATTGTTTTTTGATGGTAGTGTATTTATAACTGGGCTCTTCAGTGAGTTCTGTTCATGTGTATATTCCAATTCCTTTCATTGCTGAGGGCCATTAAAACTGTTGGTAAGACTGACACAATTTAAAACAGCCATTCTCATTATTATGTGTTTTGCGCTCTGTTATCACAGCATTAGATTTAAGTAGATGAAATGGGCCATGACTGCTCTGACTCACAGTTTCAACTCCTAACGCAGGACTCAAATGCTCTACATCACTGCTAACAATAACCTCGTTACCCTTTTTTAGCTGTAGCTTTTATTGGACATTTCAAAATGTCAAATGATTAACATCACTTTTGTTTAATGATGTTAACTTGACCTTTTAAAACTTCCTTAGTTACGCAGGTTGATGCCCAGTTGTTGACATGGTGTTGCAACTCTTTGACTGTAGTCTTCTCATTTGAATACAGTGTATAAATGGTGGGTCGGTTTAATCACTGGGGGTGATCTAGTGTTGGGGTACCTGCCTACAGATCTATGGCTCAAGAGGTCCCAGGTTCGAATCCCAGCTCTGGCACTACCACCACTGGGTCCCTGAGCAAGACCCTTAACCCTGAGTGTCTCCAGGGGGACTGTCCCTGTAATTAGGACATGGAAGTCGCTCTGGATAAGAGCGTCTGTTAAATGCCGCAAATGTAAATCACTCTCTTTATTTCCACCTACTGCCTTGGTGAATGTGCTGATTATCGAGATGAACGTTTATTTAAGAATAGCGAGGAACATGGGTGTAATTTTTGGTGTCTCCTTCATCTCTGTGAAGGGAAGTCAGAATTCTCTTATGCTGGGCAAGCTCACGAAACCTACAAAGAAGCCAACAAGCAGTAAACTAACAAAAGCATCTGTAGAAATCATGTAATTTCCATGTAGATGTAGAAAATAATTTCACTAATAAAGTATAAAATGCATCATGTTAAAGGTTATTTTTATCCATGTATACACCCATAAAAGTTGAATTTAATCTCTCTTTAGGCTCAGATTTGGGCAAATAAACAAATGTGGTTAAACATGATTATACTGATCAGAAAACGGATTGATCGGGGATAATGAATTTATCATTTTTCAGCACGTATTTTCCCCAATTTGAATCTTTTTACTGAACTTAAAAAATGGACCAAAATGATTTGAAATGAATTCCCCTGAACATTAAAATAATTTTTCAAGCATTCTGGTCTAAAGTTATCTTTCATGAGCAGTGGCTACGCCGCTGTACTAACTCGGTTGCGTTCTCGTTCTTGCGGAGGAGTACGGAACGTCCAACTGATCATGCCACACAGAGCCAGAGTCTTTGAAAGCTCCTCACGATAATTTGTATAACAGCTTATTAAGACTCAAAGCCTGTGATTAAGTCTGGGGCACTTGTGACCTGCTATGCATATTTAATTTCACCTCTCATGCTGCACTCTGCAGTTTCTTTGCATCTGCTGTAGTGAGCAACCAGAGCATCAGATCAAGTCTAATTTTCTTCAGTACTGGATGGTAGTTTTGTGTCTGAACCTTTGAGGCATGGATCACTCCTTTGAAGAAAGAGGACTCAGGTTTTAACACATTTAATGGAGGCAAACGTGCTTGCTGACTTGCAAAACTTTGCTAAATGTAACACATCGCATCAAGTTGTTACTTGAAAGCCTGCGAAGACATTAGAATTTTCTTTGATTCTTCTAAATTTGACATCATATTTTCATACAAAAGCAGCTACCGATTAAACGAATGTGCCAATAATATAGCATTCTGTCATTTGTTTATTGAGAAAAATGTGTAGCAATTACTTATCTGGGAGTGGCAAAAGTATGGGAACATCTAGCATTGGATGGTTTCTTTGAAAGATAATCACAGTCAGGCGTTTCAACCCTGGGGAGGGTGGCGGTGGTGTAGTGGTAGGGTACTTGCCTCTGGATCTAAGAGGTCCCCGGTTCGAATCCCACCTCCAGCACTACCACCACTGGGTCCCTGAGCAAGACCCTTAACCCTGAGTGTCTCCAGGGGGACTGTCCCTGTAATTAGAACATGTAGGTCGCTCTGGATAAGAGCGTCTGCTAAATGCCGTTAAATGTAAATGTTTGCTTTAAAGAGCAGTGACCTCACCAGCAGCAAGGAGTGTAATGGTTAGCCTGGTCACAAAGGAACCCAGGGTAGCTGGATCTCCCAAGATTTTTATTCCAGAAATAAAAAAGGTAAATTGTTTAGGTTGGGCAGATTTCATGAGGAAGCAGTCATTGTATTAGTCACAAAAAAGGGGGCAGTGGTGGCCTTGTGGTTAGGGAGTTGGCCCCAGGATCAGAAGGTTGTGGGTTTGAATCCCAGACCAGTAGGTTGTCCTGAGGTGCCCTTGAGCAAGGTACCGTCCCCATCACTGCTCCCTGGGTGCTTTAAATAGCTGCATGTGTGTGTATGGGTGAAACGCAGAGGTTGAATTTTGTGTTGTGCTGTGCTGCGTTTCACAATGACAAGAATAGTCACTTTCACTTTTTCATTTTTTAAAACCTCCTGAAGATTTTTGGGATATGGGGATATCAGACCACACTTGAAGGAAAGATGATCATTCCCAGACAGGTGGACCACTCAAAATTTCTCTTAGATGAATGATAAGGAAGGTAAGAGAGAAAGCAAAGTTTCTTAGAGAAGTTAAACAGAACAGAATATGCAACAAATTGCATATCCTTACTCCCAACACCCCCTGCATGCAGAACAAAAAAGCATGGGTGCAATTTGCACATGAGCATTTTGAAAAGCACAGGACAGATTGCACAAAAAAAATAATAATTTGTTGAGAAAGTAGTGTTGCATGTATGATGCTAAGGTCATCTAACCCATAGTGAGTTAGGGAAAGATGGACTTCATGGAGCTGCTTTTCTGCAAACAGCACTGGGGCATTACGCGGGAATTGATCTCGTCCTCCAAGAATTGTGGACGTTTCAAGAAGATAATGACCCCAAATATTCAGTCAAATGACTCAAGACTGGTGTCTAAAATGGTGGAGATATTTGCATTACCTAGTCAATCTCCAGGCTAGAATCTCATTGAAAATATATGGGGGATTTGGAATTTGCAAAGGGAACCACATAACTGAGGACAGTCTGGCAAAAGTACTTGGCCAAGAAATCAAATGATGTTGAGTGTAAGGAAAACTTGTGTAAATGCACTATTTTTCAAGAGCTCTTGACAGTGACTGAGATTGCATTTTGCTTTATTCCTCCTCCACACTATAACCATGCCTGAACCGGTTGCCAAACAGCATTCAGAGTTAGCTAGAGCTTGGATTATAGCAGCTAGTTTGGATTTCAGGCTGTATGTTCTGGTGTATAAGATTCATTTCCTGCTCCTGTTCTGCTGCATCGCTCTTTTTCCACCAACGCACACATGAAAGAGTCTCTTCTTCCTCCACTGCGGCCCAGGCCGTGATCCAGGAGCGTGCCGATCCTTGAAAGGGTTTTGATGTGTGTGTGCTTGTTTTTTGCCTGTGGTGTCCTAGTCAAAGGAAACAACCTACTCCCCAAGGCTTTAAGACAGAAACACTGAGAGAAAGATTATGGACTCATTTTAAGTCAAGAAGCCCGCCCTCTGATTTATCTCATGTTCTGCAGCCAGCTTTCATTTAAGTAACCTTTGGGCACGTTTGACAAGTGACCTTAAATCTGGCTTAAATAGTCGCTTTGTTCTGTTAAAGGCCAGGGGACAACATGCTCTGTCCTGCAAGTTTTAGGACTCTGGATCTTGACACTTGTGAATGAACCGATATATGTCCTGTCTGGGGGATGAATCCATGGGCTACATGTTTACCCCATTTGTAGTGATGCCAGAATTCACATCTCAAACTGTTCAGATCTTAAACCAGCTTTGGGCCAAATGAATAACACGGGTACTTCCTTCTTACAAAGCTGTTGTTGCACAAATGTGAAAGGCTTTTTAGGCTTGGCCCAATTCTCTCACCAAGGTAATGAGGATCCTTTTGACAAACTCGCACCTTGCTCATTATCTCACATTCATCCAGTTACGGTCGCTGGTAGTGCTGGAGTCCATCCCAGAACACATAGGGCAAAAGACAGAGAAACACCCTGGACAGGTTGCCAGACCATCCCAGTGTAGAGACACAGATAAACACACTCACATCTTCACTACCGTGCCACCTGACCTGCAGTTTGAAAATGTTCACAGTCAGGAGGTTGGCAAAAAAAAAAACCTTTTTAGGGACCAATCCTGAGTTCATTTAAAATGGTTGAGGTTGTTGAGTATGTCTCTAGATTTTTGACTGGAAGTGAAAAAAGTTAAGTGAAAGTGACTATTCTTGTCATTGTGAGGTCACAGCACACAGTGAACCACAACGAAATTGGACCTTTGCATTTAACCCATGCAAACACCATGCAGCAGGGGGCAACTATGAAAGCACCTGGGGAGCAGTGGCGTGGACGGTACCTTGCTCAAGGTACCTCAGGGCAACCTAGTGGTGAGGTTTGAACTCACAATCTTCCAATCCTGTGGCCGACTCCCTAACCACTAGGCCACCGCTGCGGTTTACCATATCGACTATTTCTCTTATTCTGGTTTGTGAAACGTTTTGTTCTAAAACATGGTTGTTAATTTCCAAGTTTAAATGAAAAACAAATGCCAGGTATTCATTATAGTTTCTGATTTTCATGGTAGGGGACTTTCGGAACCCTCTGCATGTTGTTTGTATGTGGCAGTTTGATGGTAATCCTGAAAGAGTGCTCTGGTGTGAGTTTATATTCTATAGGATATTTTTCTTTGCTTCCTTGTAGCTTCATTATTGCAGAGGCTCAGTGATGAGGAAGGTGGGCGATACATGCAGGAGCGCTAGACGACTGGCACCGCTGATGATGTTACTGTTATTTTGGAGCTTTGCCCGTCCGTGTTTGTGCGCCTCGTCTCTCCTTTGAAAATGTTTTCATTGGCAGCAAAGTCGGTAAATCAACATCCTTGATGGAGAGATATGACAAACACTCGCTCTCATCGCCTTGTCTGATTATGAGCCCGAGTCTGTACGAGTGTGTTTGTGTATGATTGCGGCAATTACCAAGAAAAAGACTACGGTGATGCAGTCTCTAGATTGTGTTGGCACTATTTGTTGATCAAGCCTTTTTGAGTCCGTTTAGTGGTGCAGTACTGCTCGACCTACTCTAATTAGCATCCCTGCTGCCGGGTGCGTTACTATTAGGAGATACGGGAGAGAAGGGAAGCCGCTTGGGAATGAAAAACTTCGGCCCAAGCATGAGCGAGCATGCTCTGGCATGATTAGCAATAATGAAATCTGTGTGGCCGAGGCTGGTGCCTTGCTTATAGCGCTGAACAGGTACCTTGATTTTTCATAAGAAAATCCAGTTATGTTGACTTCTGAATATACAGTGAGGTCCTAAAGTCTGGAACCACATTAAAAATCTCAGATTTTTCTTTATTAAATCGATGGAGGTCATATGTGACGTCACAGGATGAATCTAAACATGAATTTTAAAAATCTAAATGGTCTGTGATCAGACAAGTACTTTTTTGCCCAGTAGAGCTGAGCTATTTTTCCCAGTGAAGGCTCCGATACTGTTGAATTAATTTCAGAAGTTTTGTAATCCAGCTTCGTCCTTTCGGAGAGATTGTAAAATAATCCCATAAAAGTAAACCCATGTCTTAGTGAACCATTTCTATTTATTGGAGTTATTGTTGTTTGCATGGCTGTTAGTCTCCAGTAGCTATGCCGCGCTACCTTGGGTAGAGTCTGTTGGCCTTAGTCTCAGTCTTTGGGACTCCATTGGATACATATGCAACAGCCCTGCTCTTCAAAAGTTTGAGTACATCCAGCAGTCAGTATCAACATGGTATGAATAAGAAAGTTTCATAGTTTGCAGAAATGTAATGCACGGAAGTTTGAAACCCCATGTCCACTTACTATCCACTCATGCGTTTTACCTGCGGGTCCACCTTGGAGATGTAAACGTATTGACGACTGACCTGTAGTCCTTCATCAGTGGTCAGTTTTTGGCCACAGAACACTATTAGTTGCCCAGTCTATGTAAAACACAGGTTCAGCCCTTCTGTTTCTGTGAATTAAATGCACAGACATCCTCAGGGGAGCTGATCAAATGAACGCTGGGGGTAGACACAAGGGATAGGCACTAATAAAGGGCTCACCAGTGTATATATTTAGCACAGCTCACATGAGTGAGGCCTATTGTCTGAGTGAACGCAACTACTTTACAGGAAGGCACATACAGGCTGGTTGGAAATGTCAGGCTGCTTAAGGCAGCTGGGCTTGTATGGACATTCAGAAAGATTGAGACGTCGTAGATCCACGTTCCTGAAAGGATGTGATTACGTCTGTGGCGCGCCGCTGTGCCGTTTACTCTCCCCGGGGACGAAATAGGCTCTTCAGCTGCTCCCTTCATGCATAACATCTTTGATTGAAGTAACAATGAAAAACGCCTGTTTTGTGAATTATTGGGTCATTTAACTTCCACTGGAAATAATTTGGTTTGGTTAAGACCTGTTTTTTTTGTATCAGTAAAGGGTGTTTAACCAAATTACTTGAATAAAATTTGGAAACATGGAGATTTCAAGTTGTTGACGTGATTTCTTTGTTGGCTTCCTTTTTTTCTCTTTCTGTCTTCATTCCTTTCTTTCTTCCCCTCTCTCTCTTTCCACCTCTCTTACTTTCTGTCCTTTCTTGCTTTCTATATCTTGCACCCCCATCTGCCTTTCCCTCTCTCTATGCAGTAGGAGAGAAGATAAGTTGAGGATTCCCAGCGGTTGGCTGTGCCATCTTGCCCCTGAGATTATTCGTCAGCTCTCTCCAGAGACAGCCGAGGACCAGCTCCCCTTCTCCAAACAGTCTGACGTGTTTGCTTTCGGGTGGGTCTCCCCTAAAGTCCCCTCCTGCTGTTCACCCCCCCATTGACACCCATTTTGTTCTTCTGTTTGCTTTTAGAGTTGGAGCGTAGAGAGTGTCATGCAAATCTGAATAATGTTCTTCTTTATTTCTGTGTTCCGTTGTATTTGTCAGATATTTCAAACAATATTCCAGGTTTCCTGCCTAATAGCAGTGCTTCTGTTTGATATGGCTGCATCACCTTTCTCAGGTCTGAAGCATCAAATTTCACATGCTCCTTCAGCAGCACATTTTATAGTATGATCTTCTTCTTCTTTTTCTTTCGGCTGCTCCCGTTTAGGGGTCGCCACAGCATGTCCTCTCTCACCACGTCCATGAACCTCTTCTTTGGTCTTCCTCCTCTCCTCTTTCCTGGCAGCTCCATCTTCAACATCCTCCTTCCAATATAATCCTCGTCTCTCCTCTGGACACGTCCAAACCAACGCAACTTTGCTTCTCTAACTTTGTCTCCAAGACGTCTAACCTGAGCTGTCCCTCTAATATACTCATTTCTAATCCTGTCCATCCTCGTCACACCCAACGAAAATCTCAGCACCTTTAACTCTGACACCTCCAGCTCCGCCTCCTGCCTTTTCATCAGTACCACCATCTCCAACCCATACAACATAGCTGGTCTCACTACTGTCCTGTAAACCTTCCCGTTTACTCTAGCTGGTACGCGTCTGTCACAAATCAATTTTATAGTATGATGACTATAAATGAGTGCAAAACGCATGCTTTAACATCCAGCCGGGCTCTGCAGGCCTAGTAAACCTTGTAAACCTGGGACAAAATGACAGAAAAAAGATCAAAGTGACTTAATTTGATCATTATTGAGGCACGAATGGCAGGAGCTTCAGTCAGAGTTGGGCAGCGTTTCCATATGAACAATGACTAAAGTGATATTTGCTTGTAGATCTATGGGAATGACATCAGTAATCAGGAACAGACACTGTAGGTCCAATTCGAATGTTAATTAGTGGATGAAAGGATGAATAGAAGAGCAGCTGTTCCTCAAGTGGCTGATAAAGCCAATGAAGACATGATCAGATGGCAAGAACAATCCATAACTTCATAGAGGAATGCAATATTACAACTGCACTGCGGGAAATTTGATCCAACTTTGTAGGTGTTCTTCTAACGTTTCATAACATTACATATCAGATGATGCTGGTGAAACGAGTGTCATTTTGACAGTAAGCTGATGTGTGTATGACACCAGTCTCTTCTCTTCATGCAATCAAGTTTTTACTTCTAACTTTAGATACCCCTTGAGAACAAACCAGAGCTAAAAAACTAAAATTGTTTTCCAATTTGATTTTATGCAAAGGATATTTAAAGTTGCCAGCTCTGGTACTGTCGTGTCCCAAACTGTGATGCAAACAACAGCCGTTTATCCAAACCACATCACTTTTGTTAAGATCTCACTCGAAGCGCAAAAAAGTCTCTTAACACCAATGGTCACTTTTTCTTGGCTAATGAACACTTATCCCAAGGCAGTCAATTAAATGCAAAGGGTCTGGGTCAGTTTCATTTCAGAATGCCACATCGTTGGGAAAAAAAACATCATGGAAGACCCCCAAATGAATTTGGATTAATGAACTGCAATTTCATTTCATCTCTGAACTGACTGAGCTGACCCTGAGCCTGTCACTCTTCATTAATTTGGCTCAATATTACCCTCTTTAAACGAGGGAGGCAGGAGGGGAATGTAAAATCAGGAGAGCCTGTTGCAGCAACTTTAAGGATCTTTCTCTTAGACAGTACATTGTTTTTATGTAGAGAGTAGAGAAGCAAGGTTGCGTTGGTTTGGACACGTCCAGAGGAGAGACGAGGATTATATCGGGAGGAGGATGTTGAAGATGGAGCTGCCAGGAAAGAGGAGAAGAGGAAGAACAAAGAGGATGGATGTGGTGAGAGTGGACATGAAGGTGGTCGGTTTGAAGCAGGAAGATGCAGAGGAGAAACGGAGACGGTTGATCCCTAAACGGGAGCAACCGAAAGAAAAAGAAGAAGTTGAGAGTGCATACTTATTTTCTTTTTGTTTCCCTTTTAAGTGTCCCACTGGAGATGTTAATAGGTGCTTGCCATTTCATTAGTAGGCTAATTCTTCCATCAAGCTAACAAAAACCATTTTAATGCCTGTAGATGCCAGTTGTTCATCAGCTATCAAACTCTTTTGGAACTTGATTCCAGTCTGATATTTAATGGATGTTTCCACAGTTTGTTCCATCTATCATTAAATTAAAGGCGACACACACAAATCTGAGACCATGAATAGCTTCCACGAATGTTTTTCATTAATCTCGTGTTAGCATTTGTTATAATGACTTATAATCTGACTGGTCTCTGATGACTGAGATCAGATCCTGAACGTGCATTTTAATCGAAGGAATGAGAATTAAATGAAGTTTTGTATAAGAAATTTAATCGTTCCCAGTGCTGCATATGAGCTTAAATTGGAATAGTGATTAAAAAATGCCTTGTTTCATGGCACTTTTCATTTTGTTCTCTCCGTTTTTTTAAACATTATCGATGATTTCAGGACTGAATTTGCACAACCACTTCTCTCATTGGATGTCTCAGTAGATACGGACCATTATGTTCCATATGCAGAATAGGGAAGCCAATAATTCACTAAAATCATGAGCATGTGTCAGCAAAGCCTGTCATTACATGGCTTTTAGGCTTTATTCTGTAATATGCTTCATGCAGGGGTCACTGTGTAGCTTAAGCAACTAAAAACATGTCAGCTACATGACCTGGACTAAAAATGAGAAACAAAAACTTTGTCCTTCAAGAAGCTTGCAGAGCTATTCCTCAAAAATACATGAAAAATACAAGATGCCCTGGCTCTTTGGAAGCAAAATATGAAGAGATGAGGGGTGGCTCTATACTTTTACACAGTAATGTATACCGCAGTTGGTGAAAGGTTTTTTACTTTCCAAATAGAAACCTATTAGAAAACAGTCAGCTTATTTTTGTAGGATAATGGTGGCAGATCGCAGATCAGATCGCAAAAAAAGAATTAAATATGATACAATTGCAGCTGCAACCCCCCCAAAACTTTAGCTTTTCAAAAAGATCCCTTCATTCCAACCTTAAGATCAAGATTTTATTTAACTGTTTAAAAACAAACCAAAGATGGCTAAGTGGCTTCAAGAGCTCTTAAAGCTTCTTCATCAAAAACAGATCTCTCATAAGCAGAACTTCATGAAAATGCTAATTCCAGCAAGGGTGTGTGTCTGACCCTTCTGTGTTACTGGTCGATGACCTGCTCCTGATAACCTGCAGCCTTGCATTGTCCCAGCAGGGATGGCTAAGAGGGATCTTTCTATGTGGAGTTTACATGTTCTCTCCGTGTCTGCGTGGGTTCCCTCTGGTGCTCTTGTTTCCTCCTACAGTCCAAAGAAACATCATGTGGATTGGAGATGCTAAATTGCCCTCTAGGTGTGAGTGTGTGGGTGAGTGTTTGTCTGCTCTGCAGTAGACTGGCTTTCTGTTCTGGGTGTTTTCACCCCCGCGACCCTGGTTTGGATGAGAGCCTCTGATAATGGATGGATGAATGGATGATGAGGTGTCCAAATTGTCTCGGTCATATTTTGTGCTTATTTCTGGCCATACTGATTTCAAAATCACAAAACTCGTATGTTGAATTTTAAACCATGCCCCGGTTGAACTTCTGTAACGCCCACTTCTAGTTTTCATAGGCTGGGGTGAGAATACATTTTGAAATTAGACAAATAACAATGTCTGCATCCCACAAGCTCTTCTCTCCTTAAAGCAAGGAAAATTCTGCTTTCGTGAAATGAGCCCTTTAACCTTAATCTGGAGCTAACACTTCCAGACTGCTGGTCTGTCCAGAGGCTGCCTCTGTGGGTGTACGTGTGGCCTGACCTGCTCACTGCACTGTGTGGGTGCACTGTCGGATGAATAAAGGATGGATGGATGGATGGATGCTGCTCTGCTGCCTCCTAACACAATTGCATTCTCAGCTGTTGCCTCCATATGGAGGATCTGTGGCTCTGTCACTGTATGCTAGCCGGCCGGAGACTCGTGTAAGCTTCCCAGCTGGTCAGAGGGAAGTGATGTTACCTCGAGGTGACCCTACAGCACTCTCTGCCTATTTTATTACCGCTCTGCGTCCATCCACTTCCTCGGTAATCCAGGCAGTATTCTGTTTTTCATAGTCTAACTACCTCATTAAGAGCTGGAAAAAGGGAAGGGAAGGGATTTGTAGGATCATGAAACAGTATTCCATATTTGCTGAAAACGTCATGATTATGTGTATATTTTTTTATTTAAAAGATGTATACGTGCTGTTAAGAATGTTGGGCTTTTGCATTAGGATGCACTAGATTGTGCTTAGTAGACAAAGAGCATGAATTAAGGGAAAAACATTTACTTCAGTCTCTTTCATTGTCATCTGATGTCATTTTCTTACCCCGAAACAGTAAAAGCACAAAACCTACTGAGAAATTTTTTAAGTAAGTATGCGATGTCCCCAAACTGTTGCGTGTTTGTTGTTTCCATGGATCACTTTCCTTCAGCTCAGAGTACCAGACTGATTCTTGGGTGTATCTCTGAACTCTCATGTATGTTTGTCTCT
Source organism: Hepsetus odoe (assembly GCA_017165825.1). NCBI lineage: Eukaryota > Metazoa > Chordata > Actinopteri > Characiformes > Hepsetidae > Hepsetus > Hepsetus odoe. The sequence continues at coordinate 19,105,813 of CM029390.1, forward strand.
TTCTCCCCTTTTCTCTGAAACCCTGGGCAACACACAAGAAGAGGATTTGCTACTTCAATAACAACACTTGACTTTCTAATTTTTAATTAGGTCTAATTAGTCCTTAAATATGGTGAAGGGAATTTCAGCATGCCCTCACTCTTTAGAATGCCTGCCTACTTCTCTGAAAGCCTCTTCGGAGTCTTTAATCAATCATTTTGGACGGTTCTTAATCATCACAGCCACCTACAGTCCATTCCGAGAACTTTCGTGGTCAAATATAAGCTGCATTGATCTAAATTCCTGGAATCAGCCCATGAGGGTGCTATATGAACAAATGCTCTAATGTCCCCATCACTGGAGCATTTCATTGTGTCTCTTTGTGTTTATGGGGTGGCGGTGGTCTAGTGGTAGGATACTCGCCTACAGACCAAGAGGTCACCGGTTCAAATCTCACCTCCAGCAACACCACCTGAGCAAAAGCCCTTAACTCCAAGTTGCTCCAGGGGGACTGTTCTGTAATCAGGAAATGGGAGTCGCTCTGGATACAAGCGTCTGCTAAATGCTGTCAATGTAATAACTTTCCCTCTTTGTCTTCCAGCACTATCTGGTACGAGCTGCATGCACGGGAATGGCCTTTTAAGAACCAGCCAGCCGAGGTGATTATTTGGCAGGTGGGCAGTGGCATGAAACCCAACCTCACTCAGATCGGCATGGGCAAAGAGATATCTGTGAGTATCCATGAAATACAGAAACTCTCCTCGGTCGCCTTCTTGAAATCTTCCAGTGAAAAGGGCTGATGAGAGTCATGTCTTATCTTTGGCATATTGAGCAGATAAAATGAAAGAACAAAATTTTTTTGTGCTCCAGGCTGCAAAATGCCTAAAGATACAAGGTTCTAGATAGAGTTCCAGGGGTTCCAACCACTCAGCATTCAGCATCAGCAGTAAACTAGTAAATCTCCTGATCATCTGGAATCATCTGCACCTGTTTCTTCACTGCTTCATGTCTTGAGTGAGACGCTTGAAGGTTCAGACGTAGATCACTGTGTGGATTAACCAAGAAAAAACAATCAAACTGCTCAGGTATAGAGACTGCACTGAAAACAACCTTCAGGAAGTCCTTCAAAAAAGTCCTTCAGGAAGATCTGGAGAGCTGTTCCTCAACAACACTTAAAATACAAGAAAGTCTGGAACTATGGAAGCAAAAATATTGAAATTTCTACAGTACCGAATATGACGTTACACAATGCTGAACATTTTGGTCATTCTTTAATTATTCAAAGCAACGAGACAACGAGAGCCGACTGTCTAGGAAGTGTGTAGTGTGCAGCTTTTGGTCGTGCCTCGCGTCCCTTCCATGGTGAAATCCTCTTGTGACTCAGTGCTTCTCTGCTCTCTTTCAGGACATCCTGCTGTTCTGCTGGGCGCACGAGCAGGAGGAGAGACCCAGTTTCTCCAAATTGGTGGAATTGCTGGAGAAACTCCCCAAACGCAACCGCCGTCTCTCTCATCCCGGACACTTCTGGAAATCAGCTGAGTATGTCAAATGAGCTAGGCTCTCAAAAAACACCCAAATTTCAAATGAAAAGAAATGCTGGAAAAGCGATTGGCGTTAAATAGGGAGCCACTGCCGTGCACTGAAGCGCTCTATTCAGCCGCTGGCATTGCTGTTGGCTATTGGATTGTATGTGTACGCTGCTGTGTACATATTGCGAAGTTTCCCCGACACATCAGTCAACCAGCGCATCCATGTTGTTTATTGTTTGATCATGTATGGAAGATCAATTTCTTTCTTTTCTTCTCTGTTCTGTTTATTTCCCTTTAATTGGATCTGTTTCTGTTACTCCAGCTTATGAATTTCTTTGTGATTAATTTCTCAATGTTATCTTTCGATGAAAAGGTTTTATTTTCCCAGTCACATGCCATGTCATTCTGTATTGGTGCATTTTTATGAACAAATGCAAATAGTTTTTATTCTGCTTCAGTTTTGTGTCTTTGTATTTTTCTTTTTTGATGGACATGTAGTCACAGAGTGAATGTATTTATTTTTGGGTTTGAGAAATGTACTACTTGGAGTTTTTTTTTTTCTTTTTCATTTATATTCTTTTGGTCCAGTCACTGTCGTTCTGTCCATGGGCGTGTGTTGTCAGCATTATTGCGCTCCTTCCAAGCTTTACTTCGGTGTGTGTGTGTGTGTGTGTGTGTGTGTTAAATTATTATTTAACAAAAGCCAGAAGAGAATGTGAACCACTCTTCTCCCTTCTTTTTGCAGAGTATGAAGCCATTACTGGTACATTTAATTGCCTGATTATTTCCACCTACAAAGAATAATGCGCTGAATATCGGCAGCAGCCCCCTCCTTTGCGCTTGGAAATGTAGTTACTGACACCTGAATTGTATCGCACTTAACTGTGACGAACCCTGACAGTTTCAAATGCTGTTTCTGAGCCTGCGAAGAAAAGGAGAGTTACATCCGATCAGACGTAGGAGTTCTTTTTATTCTTACGGTACGAATGTTTTGAGCAACACAATGTACACGATCATAGGCTGCACGTACCTGCACTGGCGAGAACATAACATGGGTGGGAGTAAACTTTTTTCATCACCTCGCCATTTGTAAATTATGATACATTGATGACTGTTGCATGCAAGTGTTTGATTGCGAAAACTGCAAAGGAAAACCTTTTCACGTTGCGTCGTTTAGCGCTTGATGCAGTTCAGAAGGTGATGTTAGCTGCATATGGCTTAATAAAGAGCTGCAGTACTGCTTTAGAAATCGCAGTGCCATACACTGGCTGTAGACAATCCGTTCCTTCTCACAGCCGTACTTTATAGCTCATAATCCAGTCTCAGCATCCAAAACCGCTTATGGATCTATTGCTGCTGTTTTCTTTTGTTTTTGGTTTTTTGAGCATCGTTTTGTGAATCAGTTATATATTTGTACAGCTCACACTTTAAAATGCATGAAGGGCCCTCATAAGGGCCAAGAAGAAACCTCAGAGCCGCTTCACATGGAGTATGTAATTTATAGTGTTAAATAGGATATGATTATACATATACAGGTATCTGTACGTCATAATGTTGTCAATCTGCATTAAAATTTATGTACGTATAATTAGGTAATTAGATGGCATACATAATGATATCCTCCATATCATGTTCTTTTCGCTGAGAAACGCATGGATCCAGGTTCTGTTCAGCAACAGAAAATGGGAGAAATAGCAAGAGGAGCTCGTTAACAGTCGTCGCCGTTGGCAGCGTCGGTGCCATGGACCCGGGTTGTGATCCGTAGCTGTGAATTAATTTTTCCCTCATTGAGCCATTAGGGTGCACGTCAAATTTGTCCCACGATGAATGTATGAATCATGCGGAGTATGTCTCTTTCTCTCTCCCTATTTCTCTTTTACATTGTCTTTTGAACTTTAATTCTGAAGCCATGCTTTCGTTCGATTGAGTTTTTTTTTTTTTGGAATTGTGCACATTATTGCCGATTTTGTTCAACTTCCTCCATGACTGAGTTTCTGTCCTGTAGGTTGTAAGTGTACAAATGCTTGTATTTACAGATGCCTTATGGTGCACAGCTTAGTGACTGCTAGACTCATCACAAGCTCTTTCTTTGCACTCATCCTTTATGAAGTACGACAATAAAAAATGTCCATTTTGGAATTTTATTATGTTTTTTAGTCATTTCTTTTATCCTTCCCTTTCTCTTTTTCCATGTTTGCCATTTTATTTTGAAAGATAATAATATATTACATGATCTATTGGTCACAAACGGTCCAGTCCACTTGTTGCATAGTATCATAATCTAGTCCAGCTTTTGTGCTTTCGTGGATTCTGGGTGTAACTCAGATTGTGTTTATTAGCTGGCGCTAGAATCTGGAGCGATTTTCTTCCTGGTTACAAACTGAATGTTCCATCGACACTTTAGTTTTACAGCTTGTGCGATTGGCTGCAGAGGTAGATTTAACCTGAGGTTGGTTTATTTTTTACAAAAAGATGCTACGGCAAAATCACGCTATTCAGACACACAGGATCGATTACTGTCTCACGTCAGCTAGGACTAAAGGTAGGATACTCACCTGTGGACCAAGAGGTCGCAGGTTCAAATCCCACCACCTCCCCTCCCACTATTGGGTTCATGAGCAAAACCCTTAACTCCAAGTTACTGCAGGGAGACTTTCCCTATAGTCAGGAAATGGATGTTGCAATGGATAAAAATGCCTTTGACACCTCCTGCCACCCAGGTTACTAAATGTACACAGCATGAAAGATGATATAACTGCTGGAGAAAGCTTAGAAAGCTTGGGCTGAGGGTCTTCTACTTTAGCTTTAAGGCTGGACCTCACCCTGATGAACAGATTTAGAAGAATGGAGGAGACTGGTGTTGGGGAGAAACTGTTTTGCCATAGTAAGTTAGCGATTACATTTTTTGGATTTTAGTGAGGTGTAACATTGGCAAGGTCCTCTTCCCATTCTTTAGTTATTTCATGCATTTCCCATTAAATGAACTGTTCATTTCAACTTTGCTGCCATCATTATATTAAGGGTAAAATGGACTGTTCCGATGTGTTCCTATGACAATATCAAACCATACCATGTGACTGGAAGAGCAGCCCAGTGACATTTGCTGCTGTTTTAATTATGGGCCTAGACCGAATAATACAGCAAGAATGTTTTGCATTCTGTTATGGCACGTATACCAAGCTTGAAAAATAGACACAAACCCTAATGTTGAGATTCACACCATTCTGTTCCCGCCTGCTGCCTCTGGAATGGTGAAAACAGCTCCACCGTTTAACATGGGAGTCTATAGCACCTAGTGTGCAAGTTGCACAGGAGTCTGATGTAAAAATGGGATTAACACTGCACCGATTTCATTCCCCTCAATATTAAACATTAGAAGTAAAGAATCACACTGTTTAAATGTTCAGTTATGAAAACCTTTACATAGTCATTAAAGGAATTTACATTCAGTCAAACTGCATAAGCCTTTTAAGACAACTGACAAAACCTGACATTAAGATTTATAGACTAATCTGATGTGTGACATGCCAAAAACTTGACATGAATATATTTAGCCTTACAAAATGTAATAACAATGGAATAAGTCATTATTAATGTATATGAAAGAGTAAATTGTCTTAAAAGGCTAAGATGTCATGCAGTTTTACAAATGCAACACTGCAGCGTTACCAAAAATAACAAAACAGTAACTTTTAATCAGACATAATCATCATAAAAGTGCACAATTACACAAACGCACATGGGCTGGAAGTGTAGAATCTGTTCATTCTACAGAATTTTGTGTCTTTTTTTGATGAGCTACTAGCAATTGTATAATTTATGTGAAATTATAGGCTGCTACTGTCGCTGCAGCAGTTGAAATCTAAGGGTTAAACCGAAACAACAGCAACACTCTCCAGTGAAAATCCTCATTAAGCTACAGCGGAATCATTGACACCAATAAAGCAAGTATGTCAGATATTTGGAACCAACGCTGACTCCCAGCTGAGAGAGGCAGGTTGCTCTTCCTGTCTCTAGTCACGCTTCCTATTTAATTATGTTCTCGAGTGGAAGGGGTGGCGGCCCGATAGCCCCTCGAGTCAAAGGTCAAAGCCACTGGGCTAAACTCGCTAATTAGCACCTTTTCTGGCCCTCGTTTCATTCGCTGCTTCTGGAGAGGGGGCGGGTGGATTAGTTTTTACATCGGAGAGCACGATAGATATGGCATTCAGAGTGAGATACTGGAGAAACTGTTGTAGCTGTGGTGCGTTTCATAAAAGCAAAACTGCAGACTTTTTAAAAAGTGCCATATTTTTGATCAAAGCTGTTATAACCAAAAAAAAAACAGTTTAAGGTTTTGTTCCTTCACAATGGAGTCAAATGAGTGCAATGGGTGTAAATGCATGGGAGGACCGTGGCGTGCTGGGTGCAGAAAGTATAGGTGGCAAAGGTGGAATAGTTTACTGGAGGTCAGCAGTTCTGAGGAGCAATCAGTGATAGCTGGGTTATCAGCAAGAGCGAAAGGGAAGGTTTACAGGATGGTAGTGAGACCAGCTATGTTCTATGGGTTGGTTTGGACATGTGTGCAGAGGAGAGATGAGGAGTGTTGGCAGAAGGATGTTGAGGATGGACCTGCCAGGCAAGATGAGAAGAGGAAGGCAAAAAAGGAGGTTCATGGATGTAGCGAGAAGACATGCAGGTTGACGGTCTAAAAGGGGAAGATGCAGAGAATGAGAAGAAATGGAAACGGATGATCCATTGTGACAACTCCAAACAAAAGCAAAAAAAAAAAGAGAGAAAGAGAGTAGGGTGGTGGAAGGGAAATGCTGTGATATTATTGGTTAATATCCTTGTTCCCTGCTCCTTGTACAAGAAGACATGGTAAAAAGTTACCATATGTACCACATCAACCTGTAACCACTGCTGAACGCTGTAGATTCTACTTGAAGTTGACTGAGCACAAACAGAAGGTTCAGCCTTGAACATTTCTTAAAGAGCAGCACTACCACTTACCACTATGGATAAGCGAGATATAGTTGCTGCATCAATTTAACCCGATAAAAGGACACGTCATATTTACCGGAGCTCCTGCCACAATGATGATTTACTTTGGTGACTCCTCCATTGTGCTTTGGAACAATCTTGCTGATCCCTCACTGCTGGCTAAAACTGTAAATGTCCATGTGCTTTGATGGTCTTGCTGTTCCCAGTGTGTATGTACAGTCAGAGATGGGTAAAAACTCACTACACCTGAATCAAAGATTAAGGAGAATCAAAATTTTCATTTTTTGAATGATTAAACACTGTCAGTTGCCCCTAATGTGAACACAGACATATACGGCCATGTATCTGGAGTGTTTTCCAAAATAATCCTCACCTTTTCAATCTGTGCTCCACAGTGAATTTCCATCGATTTTCACACATTTTCTCATGGGGTATAGAAATGATAAGCCTGGCGAAGGAAATAACATGTTAGAAACAGTAGAAAACAGTTAATACTGAACGTATTGATGAAAGATGATCCGTGCAGGGAGTGGAGTGGTCACCAGGGACCGTTTCAATTAACCACTGACATTTCTGCTCTTCGTACTCATGCGTATCAATCCCTCTTCTCTCATGAGTGAGAGGCATCTGGAGTCAGAACGAGCTACTACAGTGGATTTAAAAACAGATGGAGAAACCATCATAGGCCAGATTGAGCCCCATTATAATTAAGGCCAAAAAATATGTTTTTAAAATTCCAAATGATTTATTGCTTGGAGTTATTTCATGTTCATCCCAAACATTCCTACATTAAATTATATACCTGCCTATTTTATGATCTTAACACTAACCTTAGGAACTTGTGAACTTTCCTGGGACTTTTGCACAGAAATGAACAGTTTACATTTATGCAAATGGGGTTTGCAGATGTACCAATCAGGCAGGTTAACAAGGGGAGGTTACTTTGGCATGCCCTATAATGTCCCAAACATATCATGCATAAAAAACAGTAAAGCCAGCAGCTTTGTCTTTCCTAGAGTTTATCTGGTCACTGGTTAATGGTTAGGAACGTGATCCTTCGTTGCAAGAGAATTGCAAGTCTGAGCCTAAGATCCATAGTTTACCTTGAGGTGCTCTTGAGCAAGAGTATGAAGGTAATCTGGACTGAGACTTATAGCTCAATCTTTCAGTGTAGATCCAAAAAATGGGGTTTCATGTTTCCCCTCCGCTACACATTTAACCCATTTAACACAAATCTTGTTAATTATTTAGTTTAAGTCAGATATGCAAGATGATTTCTACCATCTCTACGTTCGAGATTGTAATACGAGTTGGGTTTGGAAGGTGACAAATTGAATTTGTGAAGGGAATTTGCTCTCCTCTCTTTGATCTGGTAGTATCCATGCATCTCTACGGTTCTTTGTGGGGGCGGATTTTCAGACCAAAATCGTGGTTCAAATGACAAGTCTAAAAGTCGCAGAGGCGTCCCTGAAGTGTGTGGGCTTTTCCTTGCCTATTGAGAGGCACCTACACACTTCTCGCAGCTATTACTCATTAGACAAGATCGAGAGAGAGAGAGTGAGAGAGAGAGAGAGTGAGAGAGGAGGAAAAAAAAATCACACGAGCAGTGAAGGAACTGTCATCATTCAAAATGCAAACGTTGACTCAGTCTTTAGGACTACTGAGGAAGTTGTGTTTGACCCCTTACACTAACCAGAGATGATACTGGGGCTCCTGCTGTTCCTTGAGGGCCAGGATTTGTGCAGATCTAGATTACTAGATGTAGCAGATTCAATATAGTTACTGGAAATTGCCCAGAGCAAATCCTCAAGTAACGAGAGGGAGAGAGGGAGAGAGGGAGAGAGGGAGAGAGAGAGAGAGATCATCATATTCTTGCCCAAAGTGTTCTTTCGCATCCTCCATCTGTTGAAGTGTGAACTGAGGTTGGTTGGTGATCGATGCCTTCCAGGCAGCAGTTTACACAGTAATCTGGACCTTTGTGAAAAGACAGAGGAAGAGAAATCCTATTCTCGCAAAATAAAAAAATAAAATTATGTGAGAGTATGCTAAAATATTTGGACGAAAACGAGACAGTAGGGGCAGTGATTCATCGCGAATACAGAATAATTAGTAATTAGAACCAGCTTTAAATCCGTATTTGGTTTCACCACCAATTTTTTGTCATTTCTTCTTTTTTTTGCCATTTTTCATTGTCTTTAGCAATAGTTTTCCAGGCTCTTTGGAGGACATTCCAAAGCTCTTCTATGGATGTTGGTTGTGTTTTGTTCCATTTAATAATTCTGTATAATATTCTACGTAACTCTGTTCAGCGACTGGACTGAAAACGAGAGCCAAAAACTGTCCTTCAGGAAGGCTGGAACACTGCTCCTCAACAGTACATTCAAAAACTCAAGAAAGTCTGGATCTTGGGAAAAAAAATATGAAAATGAGGGGATGCTCAAAACTTTTGCACAGTATGGTGTTTCTTGACTAATGACTAATATCTCATTTTAATGATGTTGTTCTCTAAAATATGTTTATTCAAGGAAGATCTGCTCTGTCCGCTCAGCACACACACACACTCAACCTTAGACAGACTTGCACACGTGGTTTCTTACGCTGTATGGCATGCTCTCATGAAGGGTAGAGGACACGAAACGGTAACAAGCCTTAGATTTTTGCTTGTTTACTACTAAAGCCTCGTAGCTCCCGTGCAATACTGAAGAAGCTAACTTCAGCCACCCGACAGGTATGAGGAGAAAACTTCCAGACTGTTGTTCATGGCTGACTTTGGGTCAAATGAGACAAGAGGGTTACTGGAGAGCCTTAAAAAAACAAACAAATCAGAGCATAAATGGACTGGTTCAGTTACTGGGGCCCAAAGTCGGATATATTTTTTGGTTGCCGTCCGATGAGCAGTCCAGCCTGAAACATTGCTTATAACATGCTTATAAAGCATGAATCTGTTTAATATGCTGCAGCTGGAAAAAACAAACTTCATATGCAACCAGATAAAAAAAAGTAAGAACTTTTTCATGACGTGAACCCCTCAATTGGTGCTTTTGTCTGTTTTTCTCTTGAAATGGAGCTTTTTTCTGGTTTTCTCTGTTCACTGTGTTTATGTCTGTTCTCTGCCCTTTTACAGGCTGTAGCAGTGATGGACTCCTACTCTTTTAGCCCTTCTCACTCCAACAGCCAAAACTTTGCTCTGCCCTCTGTTCACCAGTCCTCATCAATCACATGCGACAGAAAGGCTGCCCATTGGCTTTGCTGTGGTCTTTGTAAAGGGGCTTAATAACACGCTTACTGCAGAGAAGCCATTCTTTCCTGGATGCCTAGAACCTAGACCGGATGACTTGGCCCTACATTGCTCTTGGAATGATCTGTGATTCATCAGAGAATCCGAAGTGCTCTCTTACACCACGCTCACTCTCCACTACGCTGTGGCTTTGACATCCATCCATTTGCTTCGGGTTCTTGTGCATGATCTGCTTTGTCCATGATGCATTGTGCAGTTTTCATGACCATCCTTTCCGCACATGATATGCAAATGTTTGTAATTTCTGCCATTACTATTTATTTTTCTTGAAAGCCTTTCCGGGAGACTGTACTTGAGCTTGTACGTGCATGCGCTGACCCCGAATCCCGCGTTCCTGTACAAGTTTTCTTCCTTCTTCATGCTGTGATCCATCCTGAAGGCAGAACAATCTGTATATTCCAGAAATAAGTGCTGCATTAGAGATCTACTCGGTTCTCGGGCTGATTCCTGTTTAATGCTGAAGAGTTAAGGAGCCGGGTCCTGATTTTATCACTGACGCTGGAAAAGATGATCCTTTTGACATTTTGCTGCTGTGATTAGCAAACGTTGACATTTAAAAAAAAGATTATTTATTTATTTTATTTTTATTTATTTCTTTTAAACCAACAAAACCAAAGCTGCCCTTTACACTGTGTGAGCATGAAGTGATGATGGAATTGCTCCAATAGGAACTAAAACATTCTTAAAATCTAAAAAAAAAAACATGCTTAGACTACATTATGTTTAACCAGGCATTTGCCTTCCTCTGTAAATGTGCTGGTTCAGCAGGAACTATTATCAACTATTTCCTGCTTTCATGAGTTTCTGGATTAGGGCTGCAAAAAGGGGAAGACATTTTGGATTTGGGACACAGTTCATTTGTGTGTGTGTGTGTGTGTGTCTGCGTGTATATGCACATGTGTGAAAGTCCTCCCACTTCCCATCTCCTTCTGAGTGTGTGTGTTAGCTTCTTTATTCCCCTGTGTGTGTGTGTATGTGTGTGTGCGCGTGTGTGTGTTAGTGTGAAAACTCCTTCACCCCCTGTGTGTGTGTATGTGTGTGTGTTAGCTTCTTTCTTTGTTCCCCTGTGTGTGTGTGTGTGTGTGTGAGTGTGTGTGTGTGTGTGTGTGTGTGTTAGTGTGAAAACACCTTCACCCTCTGTGTGCATGCAACCCCCTCTTTCATTTGAAAGATTAAAATTGCCCATTTCTTTACTCTTTGTGCATTTGTGTGTGTATGTGTGTGTGCATGTGTGAGTGTGTGTGTGTGTCCAGCGTGGAATGTGCCCAGAGGATGAATAACACAATGTAGACAGCAGGTATTACTGTGATATTTCCACACATTCGATTCTGGGGGTCATTCCAGGGCTCTGGGGCTCTTATGTCTATCTGAGGCATCTCATAAATAAATAAATACATTTCAATAACCCACATCATACTGTACCTCACTGACTTTGTGATGCCACAAGTTCCTCCGTGCAGGAATATTTGGGTCCACTGTTTCGTCGGGGCATATTTGGTAATATTTTCCAAACGGGGGGATGATTCACGCCTTTGATAATTAACAAATTATTCAGATTCCTGTAATTGAGACTAAAGGAGCCTGGAGCAGTAGCAGCTCAAGTAATGATCTCCATCCACCATTGGCTTTAATTGAGGTGCATATCACATGTTCTTGCTCTCTCCAATCTCATTTCAACTCAGTTTGGCCAGCAGTGACAGCAGAGCATCATTTCATATTCATGGGTAAAATACTCATGTCGAGTCCCAATATCTCCATCGCTCAGGTCATGCCCTTTGAAGAAGGATTTCCAGGGTGTTCTAGCAGGAACTGTTCATCATGTTTGGCTAATATTTATACAGCTGTAAGTTGATCTCTTCTGGGATAAAACTGTAAAAAATCTTTTGGGCATTAAAGGAGAGATAGGAAGCAAAACAGAACCATTTGGAGCCGAGTGACATGGGGGTCTGACCGGCAAACCTGAATTATTTAAAAGTAAAGAAGCATTATTTTTTTCTTTGTATTTGATGGTAATCAAAGACCAAAGAAATGATTCAATATTGGATTTAAATTTTAGCTAAATATATATATTTATATATGAGAAAGAAAAATGCCTGTTTACCTTTCACTATTCAATACCAGTCAGTGCAGTAAGGACCTTTAGGAGCATTCCTATTTTCCTTTCACCAGGAAATGTTACACAATGTAAAGGACAGCCGTTCACACAGACACACACCCAATGGTACAACAAGCGGACATACAAGCTTTTGTCTTCACTGAGAAATGTCAGTCATACCGAAATGTCAGTCATACCGACGTGAATTTCTAAATCACACTTAAATCTAATAATCTTTCTGGAAAATGTATTGCAGGATTTCTATTTATTTGCTGTTTTTCCAATTAAAATAAAATGCAAACCTAAAACTTTTGCACAGGTGCAATTTTCCCAGAATGTCCAATAGCAAATAAACAGTAATTGTGTATGAAATTGGGCAGGAATGTGTGAGGATGTCAAGATATTGTTTAGAATTTGGCTACGGGTGTCGAACTTTTTTCACATGTCTATATAAACGGTTCTGTGCAAATGTCTTGAGTCACCCCTTAATTCTTTATGTTTTAATAGAAAAGAGAAAAGAGGTGCAGTGATTTACTGCAATGTGTGACATACATGTAAATACAATCTAACACAATCCAGAATTTGGTACGACCCTTGTTATTCTTCAGCGCAGCCTGAACTCTCTTAGATAAGCTTTCTTGTCATTTCTTCAGGAAAAGTTCTTCAGGCTTCTTGAAGGACATTCCAAAACTGTTCTTTGGATGTTGTATGACTTCCGTTTCATTCTCTTTGGAGGTGATCTCACACTGCTTCTGCCTCTGAAACTCATCAGGGACTGAAAATGAAAGCCAAAAACTTTGTCCTTCAGGAAGCCTGGAGAACTGTTTGTCTAAAATACATTAAAATACAAGAAAGTCTAAATCTTTGGAAGTAAAATATGAAAAAATTAGAGGTGGATCAAGACTTTTGGGCAGTAACGTTTCTATGTGATTAAAAATGTCCTGATTGACACAACTTAACATGTAGATAAAAAAGAGATCGATCACTATCGGAAAGAGAATATACAATATATTTATTTACATTATATTATATTTTCATTTATTTTTTTCAGCTGTTGAAATGAAACCTTGCATCTCCTGAAAACCACATTTCTGTTGGTTCATTATGTGTATCGATATACATATATGTATGTATATGTATATATATATAATATGGCATATTCAGATGACATGAAACATGGAGATTCAATGTTTTGTTCTGGCAACAATGACGCTAGTATATATATTGTAACTGCATCCTTATGTTCTTATATATTTTACATTTGATCTTTATTCACTTTGTTTCCGAAACCCGTACTGTTATCATTTACTGTCATAAATCTCATCATTTATTGCCTTGCTGAACTCACCACTGCTGTGCTATTACATCTTTTCTTCTTACTTTCACTAGGGGGAAGAGAACAGCCCAACATTACGTGCAAAAACAGAGGCTGGGTCGATGGGTAGACGTGTATATTTGTACAGTTATATTTCTATAGCTTTTTCTACTCTTGTACACTGGACAGTATTTATAATCACAAATGTTATGAATGTCATCTCTGAAACACTGCAGGCCTTCTTACCAAATATGTGTTTTTGTTTGTGAAGCTTTTGGTCGGATTCAGCCGTTGCCCAGAGAAATAAAGACTTATTTATTAAATCCTACTGGTCATGTGTTATTTGTGTCTGAATGTATTTTTTGAAAAAATGATGTTTCGTTTTCACTTTTGATTTGTCTCTTGAGTTATTGGAATGTTGAGAAAAAGTGAGACTGTACAAAGCTGTTTACTGGGTGGTGGAAGGGTAAGCCAGAAGGCTCCTTATTTGCATGTTTTATTGATGTACAAAACTGGAGTTTCCTCCAGTTGCTTAGGATTCCTCTCACAGTCCCGAGACATGTCGAGTGACTAGGAGATCTTAGATTTCCACTTAGGTGGATGGATGGATGGATGGATGTTTGGGTGGATGGATGGATGGATAGATGGATGGATGGATGGATGTTTGGGTGGATGGATGGATGGATGGATTTTTGGGTGGATGGATGGATGGATGGATGGATGGATGGATGGATGGGTGGGTGGGAGGGTATTTGGGTATAGATGGATTGGTGGGTGGGTGGGTGTATGGATTGATGGACGGATGGATAGATGTTCGGGTGGATGAATGGATGGATGGATGGATGTGTGGGTGGGTGTTTGGGTATGGATGGATGGATGGGTGAGTGGCTGGGTGGGTGGATGGATGGATGAATGGATGGACAGATTGATGGATGTATTAATAGGTCGGTGTGTGGGTATGGATGGATCGGTGGATGGATGGATGTTTGGGTGGATGGATGGATGGACAGATGGATGGATGGATGGGTGGGTGGGAATTTGAATGTAGATGGATTGGTGGGTGGGTGGTTGGATGGATGGATGGATGGATGGATGGATGGATGGATGAATGGATGGACAGATGAATGGATGAATGGATGGGTCGGTGTGTGGGTATGGCTGGATTGGTGAGCTGCTGGGTGTATGGAAGGAGGGATGGATGGGTGGGTGCGTGGGTATGGATGGATTAGTGAGCGGGTGGGTGGATGGATGGATGAATGGGTGGGTGGATGGATGGATGGATGGATGGATGGGTGGGTGGGAATTTGAGTGTAGATGGATTGGTGGGTGGGTGGTTGGATGGATGGATGGATGGATGGATGAATGGATGGACAGATTGATGGATGTATTAATAGGTCGGTGTGTGGGTATGGATGGATCGGTGGATGGATGGATGTTTGGGTGGATGGATGGATGGACAGATGGATGGATGGATGGGTGGGTGGGAATTTGAGTGTAGATGGATTGGTGGGTGGGTGGTTGGATGGATGGATGGATGGATGGATGAATGGATGGACAGATGGATGGATGAATGGATGGGTGGGTGTGTGGGTATGGATGGATTAGTGAGCGGGTGGGTGGATGGATGGATGAATGGGTGGGTGGATGGATGGATGGATGGATGGGTGGGTGTGTGGGTATGGATAGATTGGTGGGTGGATGGATGGATGGATGGATGGATGGATGGGTCAGATGTGTGGGTATGGATGGACTGGTGGGCGGGTGGGTGGATGAATGGATGGATGGATGAATAGATGGATGGATGGATCTTGTTCCAGTTTAATACATGTATAACTGTGTCTCCAGAGCTGGCTCATAAGAGAATGAAAATGAACAAAGTTCCCAGCTTCCTGAAGAGGCAATCAGTACAAGCTGAACATTTCCATCATAAAGAAAGTGTTTTTGGAAGATGCGGCGATTCAGGTTAGCAGGAGCGAATCAGCTGAGAGGGTGTGAGTCAGAACTTGCGCGGAGATATTATTAATCTTACAAATTTCTGCCTGTGTTCAGATATTAAAATTAGATTATTAATGTGTTATTCCCTGGAAAGTGACCAAGGGCCAGATGGTTTCATTTGAAATTCACAAAGGCAGGTTATTATAGCTGATGGGTGTCCTCTTAGGATGAAAAAACAACTTTTGTTTTTCATGCCTCTATTTAAGGAAAATGTTCCTGACCTTTTATAACTTATTAATGAAAGTCAGGCTTTCAAGTATGAGAGAAATGAAAGGGGTCCTCCTTTTACCACACTTGTTTCTTCATCTGAATCATCAGATTGAAGTGTACCAATGCACAAAAGAAGATTTTTAAAGATTTTTAAAAATGCGAAAAAATGTGATTTTATGTGCCCCAGATTTGCAAGGCACAGGGATTTAACACCTTCTTAAATCCCAAAGGGAACTAGAGTGTACAAGATAAACACAATGTTCACACAGAAGTAAACAAAACAAATGGGACAGAACATACAGAAGGCGCTGATTCACTCTGTTTTGCAGAAACGGAGCTGCACGCCTGCGGTCAGTCGATATGTCATCATTGGCCAACGTCAAATCTTTTGTAGTTTTTTAAGAAAGGTTTATTTGCGTCCTCCTGACATCATCATTGCATCATTTTGTGCAATTGCAACGTTCAGGTATGTCTCTTTCAGGCGGACTTCCACAAATCACGAGACAGCTTAATCTTTGTGACAGGTTACCGGCTGCTTGACACACACACACACGCACACACACACACACACACACGCGCACACACACACAGCTTACTGAACTGTAATAAGTGAGTATCTCACAGTTGTGTGTTTTATAGTCAGTCCAGGATAACGTCAAGATCATTCATGAATTATGATAAATTTCAGTTTAATTCAGGCACATTATCCCAATATATCCACTTCCTCAAAGTACATAATTATTAGACACACTAGAAGCTGTATTAACATTAAATGATGTCTAATACTTGGCTTATTATGTATAAGATACATATATCGCTAGGGTGCGAGCATTCATCTTAAAACATCGAGTGATCACTGGAGCATTAGAGGCTGTCTAATTGTCTGATGAAATGAACAATTCTGACACTTTGATGGAACAGTATGAGGAGCACCCCTGCGTGGTGACTGTGTTCTTTATGAAACAGGTCAATGGAGCGGAGTGTAAAACATGACCGGTTAATTTCCCCCTTCGTCCAATCAAAGATTCCGATGTGGAATTTGAACCTTTTTTTCAGTAAGATTATTAAGACCCACTGTAGATGCACTGCAGAAGCGAAGCTTGGCCTTAACAAACACTAAATATTAAATATCCATGAAGTGAATTTCAAGTTGCAATGTAAAATATTGCATTGAAATTCCTGACATAGATCATGAACCTGAGCCTAAATCTGATCCTAATCCAGACAGTTTATGTAGACATGAAACTAAATGAAATTCCTGCGCTTGCACAGAGAAAAATGAGCTTTGAGTTTGACACACTGGCGGTGGACACAAACACCAGGAGCAGTGGGCTGCACTTATTGCCCCCATGGGCACATTACTGCCCCCATGGGGGCAATAAGTGCAGCCACATTTTTTCTGGTAGTCCAGGGGACCAACCCTTCTCCAACCATTAGAGTTTGACCACTAGGACTAAGAGTGCTGGGAAAGACTCCAGCTCGCTGTGCAACCCCGGTTGAGATAAGCAGCTCAGAAATTGGATGAACGAATGAATACCTGGTGAATCGTTCCTAATATGACCAGGTACATTAAATAGCAAGGCTTCTCTCTCGCTCAGATCTCTAACATCGCTGCTCTTTTGGTGCTGCTCTGTCAAAGGTGTCCAGAAGGAGTTCGATTCGATGATTTCTGATGAGTCAGCACCGTACGAAGCGTGAAACATTTTCAAGGCTTAAATAGGAAACACCTTCTAGTGTCCTTTTAGGCACACTCAACCTATTTTTAACCTCTAAGCGCAGAGCTTTGTACCTCACAACAAATGACAGGCCTGCCCTTTCGAGCCCGGGGAAAGTGTGTGGTAGCAGTTTTCTGAGAGCACACTGCAGCCAGGAGAGCCACGAGAAAAGCCGAGATATATCCCGAGACGTCGCTCTGCTCAAGACCCACAACTTTCCCGTGATGATTTCTGAACACAGAAGAAGTGCTGATACCTTGCAATACTGTCCTGCGTATGACGCAAATGCTTACAGAAATCTGAAATGTGCTTTTAGTGTATATGTGCGTTAGGCAGAGGGATGTTTACTTCCACACTATTCAGATATAACTACATAATTTCACAACTCAACAACATGCAGTAAAATACTCTCTACTTAAAAATCGACCAGTGGTTTTCAACAGAGAGTACACACCATGTCTTTGCTATCACTGACATAACATTGACTTATGAGCGTGACATAGTATATTCAATTTAATTCATAATGATGATTTAGGCCATTTAAAAACATTCTTTCATCAAAAAGTGCTCTAATTTGCTTATTAAACCTGGTATCAAGAAGCCATGCCTATGATTAAATACCTTATTGATTGATTAGAGCCTTCGTGTTCTTCTTCTGCTCCTGGAAGGGGTCAACAGCAGATCATCCATATCTATTTGTTCCTGTCCGCTGCATCTTCCTCTTTCAAGCCGAATGCCTGCATGTCCTCTCTCACCACATACATCCTCTTTTGTCTTCCTCTTCTCCTCTTGCCTGGCAGCTCCATCCCCGGCATCCTTCTTCTCATCGTATACTCCTTATCTCTCCTCTGGACATGTCCAAACCAATGTGCCTCTGTCCCTCTAATATACTAATCCCTGTCACTCCCGGGTCAAATCTCGGTAGCTTCAACTCTGACACCTCCAGGTCCACTGCCTGTCTTTCTGTCAACACCACCGTCTCCATGACATCGATGGTCTCACTACCGTCCTATAAACCTTCCCTTTCACTCTTGCTGGTAACATCTGTCACAGTTCACTCCAGCCACTCTTCTCCACCCATTCCAACCTGCCTGCACTCTTCTTCTTCCGCACTTCTTGTTACTTTGAACCGTTGACCCCAAATATTTAAACTCCTCCCCCTTTGCCACCACTACTCTCTCTAGCCAAGACATGTTTAGTGTCCAAGTGTTGCTTTTTTAGAGCATTAGTTGTGTTTGTATCTAACAAATACTAGAACTAAACCACCCAAATGACCCTAATAACGTTCAAACCACATCCAGGCCTTCATTACGGTTTATACTCAGAAGCAGTACGACTTACTGTGAGCTGTAAAAATGAATAAAAGTTCAATGCAACAGGCATCTGTTTCAGACAACACCAAGGCTGGCATTGACAAGGCAGTCATATATCAGAGGACTGAGTGCTAAATCGGTGTGACAAGTCTTTGCCACCGTAATGAAGATTTGGATGAGGTTTGAGCAGACAGAGTGAAGTTGTAGTGATGTATTTGAAATACAAAGGCTGTGCTCTACTTCAGGCGCCTTGTGGAATGTTTGTGTTTGTGAAAAAAGATCACTTTCACACCATGCATGTTCTTTCTAGATTAGATTAAATCTAACTTTTGGCCACTGGACAAGTACAAGTACTATGAAATGCATCAAATCAGTACAAATCAGCAAAACAATGTAGGTCAGTGCTGGTATTTTGGCATTTTGTAAGCTGAAATATACGATAATATATGTTTTCTTAATAAAATGCATACTTTTGGTTTTCCCTGTCCCTATACCATATTATTCCTATATTTCTTTTCAGTTTATAGAGGAAGTGGGGAAGAAATAACAGTAGATTTGTTCTAAGAACAGTAAAAAAAATGAGTTCATCATTTTGTTTCCCAAGAGATCAATGAAAGGTGGATGGGGACTGGTCCAGGAGAGATGCAGGGTTGGGGAATTGTTTCCTTGCTTTCTTGGAAACAGCTGAGCCCAGTCAAGTAGACTGTAATCCCCTCTGCACCCTCCTTCCTTCGTCTTTGGAAAAAGCAGAATATATAACATCAAAACATTCAGCTCATCTTTGGACTGGATATAATCATTTTGGCACAATTTTGAAGAACGCTGTGGATCATTATCCTGCTGAGGAAGAACATTTAGTCCAATTACACTTAAACCAGAATAAACTGTGTGATGCTGAAGAACAAAGTAATCATTTTATCATTTTCTTTTTTCATGATCCCATTAATTTAGTCTCCTTCTTCCTTTCCTGAAACACAGACTGTCAAAAACCCTCTCCGTGTTTCACTGCAGGAACAACACACTCTGCACTGCCCTTCTTTTGGCTTGTGGTGCAGATACACTTGTTGGTACGATGTTTAGTGCAATGCATAACAAAGTGTGCAGTATATTAGCGTAGCCGTTTTTGTGTGTTCAGTAGAGAAGCAGCTGCAGGAAAAGGCTGTTCCTCAACCAACCAGTCCTGGTGCAGAGCTTTCAGTATCTCCTCCCTGAAGACAGTTTTGTGAACAGTCTACAGTTTGAGTTGAGATGTCCCTGTGTATTTATTGTTTCTAATGAATGTCCTCAGTTGGGGGAGTGCGTTAATTTTGAGCCAAAGTTAGAGAAGCAAGGTTGTGTTGGTTTGGACATGTCCAGAGGAGAGACGAGGATTATATCGAGAGGAGGATGTTGAAGATGGAGCTGCCAGGAAAGAGGAAAAGAGGAAGACCAAAGAGGAGTTTAATGGACGTGGTGAGAGAGCACATGCAGGCAATTGGTTTGAAGGAGGAAGATGCAGAGGACAGGAAGAAATGGAAAGGGATGATCTGCTGTGGTGAACCCCTACACGGGAGCAGCCAAAAAAGAAGCAGATTTGAAGAATCTTTTTGGTTGGAGAAGCCTTTATACGACATGATATTGTAAGCAGCCCACTTGAACAGCAGCCCACCTTCTGCAAGGTTAATATGGACAGTATTGGGGCAGCGTATTTAATGATGGTAACCATGGCGATTTATGGAACAAACGCATGAATTTGTTACATTGTAATTGTCCATGTTGTCTCTGAAGAAAAAAAACATTCTATGAATGAGTGGTGGAGGAAAAATAAAAACAAATGCAATAAAGCAAAAATGTCTCCATGGCAACCGGAGGAAAAATTCTGCCACATATATTTTGGTGATGCTTCACCAATTAAAGTAAAAGAGCAAAAAATATATAGAGAGGTGTAAGACAAAGGTGATGATTATATCATATTAAGCTCAGTCCTTTTACTTGAACAGGTGGGAAAGCTGGGAGTCACACACAGGGATGACAGCATTAGTTATAATTCCATGAAACACACACACACACACACACACACACACACACACACACTGGACAAGTGAGATTATTTTTTATCATTCTCTATTCATTTTTTATTCTCCACTCTTGGGTGACTCTCCCTTTTCTGTACATACACACACACACACACACACACACATACACACACACACACACACACACACACACACACACACCTACTTGCACACAATAAAAATGTGTGTTTTTGTGTGTGCCTGCAAAAAAGAGAGTGAGAGAGAGAGGGGTCGAGAGGGAATGATAGGGAGAGATAGATAGCTTGTGATAAGGAGAAAGAAAAACAGCAATAAAGATGGAGAACAAGAGAGAGAAAGATGTAAGAGAGTAATAATGATAAAAGAACAGCAAGAGAGAGAAAGTGTCAGAAACATAATCCGAAAGATGGTGAGTGAGATAACGATAAATGGGGAGGGAGAGGGGGAAAGATGGAGGGAGAGAGAGAAATACAGTGATAGAGACAGACAGAGGCGTCTCTGTTGTGTGTGAGTATGCATGTATGTTTGTGTGAGTTAGTGTGTGTGTGTGATGCATGCTGGTTTCATTAGGGAGGCAGATGGTAGCACTCAAGTCGGAAGTGATTGACATAATGACACGGCCAGGCCGGCAGGCCGTGCGTCTCTGTGCGCCTTTGTGTGCACGAGAAACTGTGTGTGTGTGTGTGTGTCTTTGTATTTTTTCATCTGACAGAGTGAAAATATTCCAGCTGAAAGGACCTGTGTGTGTGTGTGTGTGTATGTGTGTGTGTGTGTGTGTTAACAGATGTAGTTGTGAGTGAAGGAGCAAAGGGCCAAGAACAAAACACTCATAAAATCCCTTCATACTGTCCCTGGAACTGTGATAGAAGGAAACACACAGCACACACTTATGTATGTGTGTGTGTGTGTGTGTGTGTGGGTGTGGGTGTGTGCAAAAATGCACTTGGATTTCCTGCAAAGTGTTCATACATTAGTGCACATGCATGTCCTGCACAATCTTAGGTGCATTTACATGTTTGTGTGTGTGTGTGTGTGTGAGAGAGAGAGTGAGTGAGCGAGTGAGAGAGCAAGAGTATGTGCGTTTGATTCTGTTTTCATTTCGCCTCCTTTTCCCAGACAAGAGTAAAGGCCGGTTCTGCACACGGCATTCTGAGTTAAGCTCAGCTTAATGCCTGTCTGGGAACCCGACCCAGAAAATAGTCTAAGAATCGGTGGTACCAAATTACTGGAACCAGGCTTCGTTCATTGGCCAACAATTCCAGATTTATGGTCTAGTACTCAACATTGGTTCCACCAGGACTGAATGGTACTCAGGGGTCTCCTCTTTCTTTTGTAGCACTTACAGCTGAAAATCCATGATTTAGTGAACTTTTCACTCGTGCCGAATGAAGGAAACTCCATTCAGAAAGAGGCTGGGATTTCATTTGACCACCAAACAAACTAAAAGCTATTAGTGATGCCAAAGCAGTTCTTAGTTTAGAATGATTCTTTCTTCGTTCTTAGTTTTCGAGCAGGTTTATTGCTTTAATTGTCTTAATAGCAGGGATGTGAACTGAGCTTAAAGTTGAGAATCCCAAATTTCAGAGTAGGAATTTTCACTAAAGCCAGACTCTAATCTCTATGGTCTAAAGTGGTGAGGCAGTTGAGCTTAGTGACTCTTGCTTTGTGATTGACCACAGTCAAATCAAAGTCGCTGGAGCAGTGAGTTGATGTGTTGATTACTGCAGAATCCCTACTTTTAAAAAGCTTGCACAGTTCTGTAACTGGTTAGAACTAGAACTAGAAACCAGAGTTTCTTAAACTAACCAGCAAGGTGGCAAAGTAGATCAGATTAGACTGTTTAAAATGGCTTTAACAATGATTTCAGGAATGATAGGGGTCTTCAGGAGAAGTTGGTTCAGGAGATTAAAGATCTGAATGAGAACATATCCTGGTTTCAGGATCATAGTTAGGAGAACAATAAACTGGAACTGGACCAGAGTTTTGTTTGGAGTCAGTTTGAAGTTAAAGCAACTGGTGAGGAGGCTGGTTAGTCAGATTAGATGGACCTCAAGGTTATTAACAGTGGTTTGAGCAGGTGGAGAAGTAGAACTATGAGTCCCTCAGTTCACCGAAAGTGAAGTGAAAGTGACTATTTGTCATTGTGAAACGCAGTGGACCACAATGAAATGCAACCTCTGCTTTTAACCCATACACACACATGCAGCAGGGGGCAGCTTTGTCCAGCACCTGGGGAGCAGTGATGGGGACAGTACCTTACTCAAGGGAACCTCCTACTGGTCTGAGACTCGAACCCATGGCCTTTCGATCCTCTGACCTAATCCATAACCACTAGGCCACCGCTGCCCCTAAAACCGAAAAAACCTAAAAATGGAAATATTCTAGCAGCTGTTTAAAAGCGATTCTACTGTGGAGATGTTTAGTTGAGCGAAGTGACACGGTGGCTAAACTGTGTGCGGATGTAAGAATGGTTCAGGATATCTGATGGTTTGAATGAGGTAGAAGATAAACAAATTAAACTAGTTCTCATTGTGGGTGTGTGTGTGTGTGTGGGGGGGGGGGCTTGCTTTGTATAATCCAGTTTGAATCCAGTTTGTCTTGCTTGTGCACCTGATCACACTGACCCTGCTCCTGATGTTGATCTCAGTCCTGGCACTAAATTATCCACTTTTTCTGATCCTGATCCTGATCTTAATCCTGATCCCACATTAGATCTTAAAAGGAGATCCCCCCACCACACACACACACACACGCGCGCGCACAAACACACGTACCCCCAGCAACCCACACTCTCACCCCCCCCACACGCGCACACACACACACACACACACACACACACACCCACACACACACACCAAATGTTCCAAACATTCCAGAGACGCTCGCACGAGCTCTCGCGCTCCACCCCCGTCCCCCTCCCACCCCCCACCCCTCTCTCATTTGAAGGAGGCAGCGGCGCGCGCGGACATAAAACGCGTCTCGCGCGCCCCGGTCCGCGCTCGATCCCCGGCAGACGGAGTGTCGGCGGGGTCGGGGTGGGGGGCGGGTAGAGGCGCGCGCTACTTTGGACAAAAGCACGAGGCGAGAGGGAGCAGAGCGCGAGACGAACGGTAAGACTTCACCCTCTGCCTTCCTCTATTCCCTCTTTCCTGGCTTCTTTCCCTCCTTTATTCCGTGCGCGCGCAGGCAATGCAACTGGTGTGCGCGCGCTCTCCTGTTGCGCGCGCGCCTCAGCCACTACAGGGGGGCGAGCTCCTCTAACAGGGGCGGCCAGAGCTCCACACCAACCTCTGCTCCTCCACAAATCCACCTGGACGCAGGTGCCCAGAGTTCCCAGCGCTGCTCCAGCAGATCCGGGCTTTAATCCCAGTCGGGATGTTCATTCCTCCCTTTATTGGTTAAATCTCTGTTTGTCCTTTTTGGCATGGAGTAAATGTCTGGGACTAATTGCAGTTCTAATGATGTTTCAGCAGCAAGTCAGCTCTGCTCGACCAAGTGATGCAAACTGCATGCACGGGTTACTGTGTACATTTTACTTTTGCACAATGGACAGTATAAGCAGTTATTTTGTTCCTGCGTAAACTATGTGCATGAACTTCTATTGACCCACAAGCCAAGAGAAAAGGAAACTGGGACCTTTTGATGGGCTTAAAGGGTTAAAATGTCCTTTAGCCTAATCTTGATGTTTTGGAGAGAAGAAATGACAATAACAGGAAATACAGCACTGCATGAAAAAGCTCATTCGTGCTTTGCACTTAAGTAACAGAATAATTGCTCATCAAGCTTATTAGTTACCATGCAAAGGGAAAGAAAGTTGTTATTAAGTTGTGAAGGATGGAAACCTGGACCTTTTGCTGGGTTTAAAAGGTCAGAATTGGTATTAATGCTTAGATCAGTTTCAGTTTAGCTTAGTTTTATTGGTCACATAGGTTTACCCCGGGTCAATAGCACAATCTGAAGTACTGGAGGAGAAGAAGGAATGCGTATGATAATAATGGAAGGAATGAATTAGAAGGATCATTTTGTGCCGTGTGGATTTAATATTTGGTCCATACGGCTTCTTTCTCTATAGTTACCTTGCAGAGTGACGGTTGTTTTTAACCTCAAAGCCATATGTAATGTTGGTGGGTTTAAAATTGCTATCTAGTCTTGTGTTTAGTTTCAGCTTAGTACAGTTGGATTGGTCATATGGGTGAGCAAAACCAGCAAACCCAACAAAAAATGGGCATACAAGTCAAAATATTGAGTATAAAGGGCAAAAGGAAGGGCTTTATAGATGTTTATGCAGAGATGCAGGCAGCAATGAGCATGAGCGCACTGCACATGTTGCACAGGATACAAAGAATAACGGCCGACATATTTAAAGGGATCTGGGAATAATCTACATTTGGGCCACTGACTCTGATTCAGAGCTGGAAACTTCACAGATGCAAGTTCTAATTTGTCCTGTTTCAGAAGAAAGGGATCGCGTTTTATAGGCTGGATGGAAAGGTGCTTTCTGGTCTAAAGCACTGAGGTGCACTTGTTGCTTAGCGCAGGAGATGAAATGCGGTGAAAAACAAACCTTCTCTCAAATCACATTCTGAGATTTATCACTGAATCCCTTAAAATTTCAATGACGTACGTCATGAGAGTGAATAAGAGAATAATTGTCTCCTCATAATATCCTTGGCATTCAGTTGTGCTCGTTTGAATCACTTCTCCAATCATTTCAGCAAGCTGTCATCAGGGGCTCTGTTTCCTCCACTCTGTTCAGCGAGACAGTTTTTTTTTTTAACCCCTCGGGGTTGTGAGCTTTTGTTTTGCAGTTTTTTGTGTAATGAGTCCCTTACAATTCAGCCTTATTTTAAAAAAGAAAACACCGTTGCTGAGCATGTGGAAACAAACCCCTCAATTCTCAGTCATCACATGGACATGAAGCTGAAAAGCTCATGTTTGGTGTCCAAAAAGAAACTTACACCTTAACACACGTCCAGCCTGCAGCAGGTTTGCTCTTTCTATTCATGCTGAAGCTTAAATTTGTGTTTCAATGTTGGGCTGCTTTGTTAGCAACGGTGGCCTTGTGTTTAAGGACGAGGCCCCAGGATCGGATGAGGTCATGGGTTCGATTCCCACACCAGTTGGTTGCCTTGAGGTACCCTTGAGCAAGGTACGGTCCCCATCACTGCTCCCAGGGTGCTTTAAGTAGCTGCCCCCTGCTGCACAGTGTGTAAGGGCTAGATGCAGGGGCTGCATTTCGTTTGGATTCACTGGGTGTTGTGCTGTTTCACAATGACAACGTGTCACTTTCACTTTCACTTTCAACATTACGAAAACAAGGGGCAGCGGTGGCCTTGTGGTTAGGGAGATGGCCATAGAATCGGGTTTGAAGATTGTGGGTTCAAATCCCTTACCAGTAGGTTGCCCTGAGGTACCTTTGAGTACCGTCCCCGTCACTGCTCCCCGGGCACATTCATATCTGCCCCCTGCTGCATGGTGTGTGTTCGTGCAAGGGTTAAATGCAGAGATCCAATTTTGTTGTGGTTCACTGTGTGCTGTGCTGTGTGTACTCACAATGACAAGAATAGTCAGGTTCGCTTTTCAATGCAGGGAGGCCAATCAGAAAAGAGATCATTTACATATATCAGCCTTAAAAGCGCAATGGCAAAAACATTGAACATCCTGTTCTATTGCAATTGATATTGAAGGTCATGTAAAATGAATCATATCATATGTGTCATAAAAATAGACAAGTAACATGTAGGACGGTCTCTTTAAGATTAGTTTTTATCAACAAAAATTTAATTGTCATGTTGAAAAGGGGAAATGAGGCGCGAGTGCAAGGCAGCAATCCAGTTCTTTTAATAGTTAACAAACAAACCATGAAGCAAACAAAGCCGATATATAGAACAGTGAACAGATGAGTCTGGGTCGGTCTGGAACTCCTTAAGTAACCGGCTGGCCAGGAGTGAAGGACTGAGTGTGATGAATGAATGGGTGGTGCGGTTGGTTGGAAGATCTGGTTTAGAAGCCTGGTAATCGGGACTGTGGCCATGACAGGGGCTCGGTGGAGACCGTGACAGATACCAAAATACCAAAGGGAAGTGATTTGTTGATTCTACAAATTGGTTTTCAGTGAAGGCTGACAGTCAGAAAGGGAAAGAATTAGATGATGAATAGCATTCCATGTTTCAAATAACAGGTCTGGACTGTTCAGTACAAAAAACTAAACCAAACACAAAGAATTCTTTGAGCCATTGGATCCCTAAAGGGGCATTTTTCTAAACAAGTGAAGAAGTTCTGAAGCATCTTTACAGATTGTAAAGATTATATCATTGCTATGTGGGGGTGTTGTAAACTTTAACAAGGTTCTGCCCTCCCTCATTTACAAGAATGAAGAATTCTTTAGAGAAGAATCTGTTCTGTAACTTGTGTTTTTACGGGTGATGTTGGTCTGTTTTAGTGGAACTAATGTTTTTAATTCAAGCAAATGGGGGACTGGCTACAAATTAGCAACCTGGTATGCATGTCCAAGGACTTAACTGAGTCAGAGATGGTGACACATGCACACTTAAAAGCCCAAACCTGAATGAACGCCAGGAGAAAGAAAATAACACCTACAATGAAAAGAAACTCAGAGTGTTCATTTGTATTCATCTGCCCTTATATAAACACTGTAGGTGTTCATCCATCACAGGGGATCTTGCTTTATAGAATCTTCTTGCCATTAATGGTTTTTTAGAGCATAGAACTACTTTTTGTACTCCAAGGAACCTTAAAGATGTGCCCCTTGTAAAGGGGCATTGACGGACGAGGATAGACAGGAGTCTCCGTGGACGATGATGTTTGCTGATGATATTGTGATCTGTAGTGAGAGCAGGGAGCAGCTTGAGGAGAACCTGGAGAGATGGAGATCTGCTCTGGAGAGGAGAGGAAGGAAAGTGAGTAGGGCAAAGACAGAATACATGAGTGTGAATGAAAGGGAGGAAAGTGGAGTGGTTAGGATGCAGGGAGTAGAGGTGATAAAGGTGGAGGAGTTTAAATACTTGGGATCAACAGTTCAGAGTAACGGCGAGTGTGGAAGAGAGGTGAAGAAGAGAGTGCAGGCAGGTTGGAATGGGTGCAGAAGAGTGAAGAGTGGAGTGATTTGTGACAGACATGTTCCAGCTAGAGTAAAAGGGAAGGTTTACAGGACAGTAGTGAGACCAGCTATGCTGTACGGGTTGGAGATGGTGGCATTGATGAAAAGACAGGAGGCGGAGCTGGAGGTGTCAGAGTTAAAGATGCTGAGATTCTTGTTGGGTGTGACGAGGATGGGCGTGTAACTGTACGCGAAAGATGTCTGTTCTGATTGGCTGTGCTTTAAAGAAACTTGTTCAAAAACCATTCCAGACTAAAAGATCTCTAACAACCTCTGCAGGAACACTACTACTACTACTACTACTGCTACTACTACTCTACTAAATTTCACTTTCACTTTAATTTTGATTTTTAACTTTAATTTTAATTTTTAATCATGAAACTTTATATACCAGATCACACTCTTTTTGTTTCAAGTATGCACAGAAAACAGTTTTTCCTGATTTCCTGTTAAATTTTTATCAAAATGAAAGTTTTTACACCAATTAAAGCAGACCCATATATCCAAGTCGATAAAGATTTGGGAACGTTTTTGAATGAAGTGACATCCTGATGCGTTACACACTAAAGGTAGTAATCGGTCTGAAATGTACTCGCGTCTGTTCCAGGGTTAAAGTAAGGTAGAATAAGAAGAGATGACACTCCGCTGTCCGTGGTGCTGAATTTCACACGGCAGCTTTTGCTGTTCGTCCTCCTGCTGGCAGGTTGAGGGCTGCTTTGAATAATTTCGGCAGCGAGGGTGCCAGACTGCTACGCTGCTTTCCTCACAATGCGTAAATGGCTTTGCCATGAATGACATGCATATCAGTGTAACGTCAGCAAGCCGGGTCAACAGGTCAAATGGCACGGAGCCTAGAAAGCGGCCGAAAGCCCTGAGAGCATGTCGAGAGGGCTGTTTATTGTTAATGTCTTCAAACTCTAAACTGTGGGGGGCAAAATTGTCACAGCAGTTTTACGTCTTGTTGTGTTCAGATAAGCGCAGGTCACGGCAGTGACTTGATTCGGTCTGGATTATGCAAGCTGCGCTGTGACGCAGACGTTTGGGCGCTGGACTGTCAGGGAAAGTGACACGGTATACTGGGAAAGTTTAGAACACTACATTTGTGTTTTGTCCTTTTCATTGTGTTTTCTTAAGACTTATTCTCTGTCAAATGTGGATTTAGCTTCAGTTTAACAAGCATGTCAGCTTCCACATCTAAGCCACTTATACATACCGAGAAAATGAAGTTTTTTTCCATCTTCTGCATCTTTAAACCCCTTTAATGAGCAACAGTTTGCTTAAGACTTGATCTGTGGAAAATTACAGCGTGTTTCAATATCCAGAGGCAAAGGGAATCTTTAACTTCTGATACTGCAAGCCTTTTATTTTGTTATCTTGAGCTTTGTTGTTCAGAAACTGCTATGACACTGCTATGCAATAGGTGATTACTGTCAAAATCTCATTTCTTATCCTTCTATTATCCTTTCCTTCTTATCCACCTCTTACGGTATTTGAACATCTGCTGTTTACACTTTGTCAGAATTTCATGGTTGATGGACTAACAGGAATTGTCTAAAGGAGCTGCAATATTTTTTATTTGTCTTTCATTTCATGTGGTTTTACTTCTCCTGTAAAATGACATTTTGGAGATACAAGGTTTGTTCACAAATTAACAATTTGTTTTTTTTCAATGACAAAATGACACGCAATGACCTAAAATATATTTTCATTATCTTTCATTAAATGTTGTTTTACTTCTTCTGTGTAATTGCTTTTTGGCGATACAACGTTTGTTTATTAAGCAACAACAGGTTTTTCAAAAAAGTATTTTTAAATGAGATTCAAAAATCTATATATTATAAATGAAATATGTACTAAGAATATTCACAATTTATTCTTTAAAAAATAAACTTTTTTGTAACAATTTTTAGGAGTGTCAAATTGGTTTGATCAAGCCAATGGCAACCGTTTTGGGAAAACTTAAGCTTGAAGAAGAATCCTTGGCAGGAACCAAGACTCATACGGAGAACCAGTCCTCCTTTACTCGACTAATCAAGAAGGAAAAGAAGTGACATTACAACAAGGATGTCTAATATGATAAATTAAACAGAGTTAGCAAATTTAAACACTGATGTCCGGAACAGTCTCTGTTCAGTAGAAATGAGGTCCATTAAAGTCTGTAATAAGAAGTTAATTGAAAGGTCTCAAGCTAATAGTAGCGGTTCTGTTTGTGTGAGTCAGTGTAGCTTTGGTTAGCCTTGGCTAATGCATAGCAGAGTTTGCATGGTGAACTGTAAACCCACACTGACCCATCGCCTTTATGTCTTTCCTCTGTCTGTGTCTGCAGAGTGGTGTCTGTTCACCGAGTGCTGGCATCACCATGACGGATCCTGAGCCCAGCGTGTGTCAGCTCCAGCCCAACATCATCTCTGTGCGCCTCTTCAAGCGCAAGGTGGGCGGTCTGGGCTTCCTGGTCAAGCAAAGGGTGTGTAAGCCGCCCGTTATCATCTCGGACCTGATACGGGGCGGTGCGGCTGAGGAGTGTGGCCTGGTTCAGGTGGGCGACATTGTGTTAGCTGTCAACAACAAGCCGTTGGTGGACCTGAGCTATGAGCGGGCGCTGGAGACACTAAAGAATGTGTCTCCTGAAAGTCATGCTGTGCTGATCTTGCGTGGACCTGAGGGCTTCACCACCCACCTGGAGACCACGCTGAGTGGGGACGGCCGGCCAAGGACCATCCGCATCACCAAACCCGTGTCTAAGCCCTGTGAACGCTGCACACCCCTGCAGCTTGCAACACAAGCCAAAGAGCTGAGGGCTATTGAGAACCTCTCGTCCACTGCGACACCCAGAAAAGAGGCTAAAGAGGCCAAAATCCCCTTGATAGGGCAGGATGCGCTGCTGAGAGAGGGGGGCGGGGTGCACCAGGGCCTTCTGCTCAATGGGATGGATGATGGGAACGACCTGCTGAAGGAAATCGAGCCTGTGTTGAAGCTGATCAAAAACAACAGCAGCAAGAGGGAGGTCAATGGAGAAGGACAAAGAGGAGTAGAGAGGAAGGATGTGGAAGTACAAGTTGACAGGTGAGCAAGGTGGAAGTGGACATTTTAAAATAAAAAGATCAAAAATAGATCTTTGAAATGATATTGTAGAAAAAACAGTTTTTATCCACTTAATAACGGAACCAATGGTTTCAATGGCTCTTTTAAAAGCTCAAATTAAATCATTCAATTGAAGGTTTCTGTAGGGAAACAAAACCGGTTCTTACATCTCATTGCTCCTAAGAGTCACAATTTGTTTATATTTTGTTGGAAAATGAGACAAGAGGTACTGTGGCTTATTTATACACAAAAATACACATAAATACAATCATTTCTCAGCGTAGCCTGAACTCTCTTACACTACAATAGTTGTCACAAAGGGGTGCCTACACTTTTGCATACTTCATAGAGTGCATGTGGAAAGATTCCTAATATGATTTAATAGATTTTTTTCTCAGTCTACGGACAAAACCCATTTAAGTGCTTCATAAATGTCATCTAGGAAGACAGTTCCAAATTTCTTCCATATAGGACTGATGAAACTACTGCACTCTCTGTACCTTCCCCAGACCTGTGACTTCACATAATCCTGATTTTGTTTTCAGTCTGAGATACATCATCAACTATAAGACCTATAGACAGGTTTGTGCTTAATTATATCCAATGAATTCAGGTAGAAACAAGTGTAGAAGCATCTTAACGACCACTGATTGAAAGAGGATGCACCAGGGCTCAGATACCAATGCATTTAAGGGGCTGAAAATGCATCAAAATAGCATATTTCAGTCTTTTATGTTTCATAAATTAACTCCGAAAACCATTTTTTACTTTGCAATAGAGATCTTTGTGTAGATTAATGAAAGAACTTAAACAATCCATTTTAAAATTAGTGGAAACCCGATGCAGACACGTCAGTCGCTGAGTTTTCTTTCCCGGTTGCACCACAGTTCCCATAATTAATATTCTGTGATGCTATCATCTCTTTCTGCCATGAGCTACTTGGAGCTTAGAAATTCATTTAGTGGTTTATAGGAAATAAGGCCAGATTGCATTCATTTCCTCTGGTTGATCTTGTTACCTTGTACCTGATGTGGACTAGCCAATTAGTCTAATAGTTGGGGGCTGCAGATAGGAATCTGATTTGTGGGGTATTAATCTCAAAATTTGTCCAAGTCTGAAGGCATCAGTTCCCCCAAACTCACTCTTTGCCATCTACAGGGCATGAGTCACAAGCTTCCTGGAAAACAGCAGGAGATGAGACACAATAGTTAAGCGGTAAACAGTCTTTCCAGTGAGTTTGCAAGCAGAGGGCCTCATGTGCATCCTCCACATGAAGGACAAGAACAGAAGTGGTGGTTAACAGGCAGAGGGGCTCAGCTTAATGGAAGGGTTTAGCTACCTGATCCATTCATCCCTTCAATGCACCTGAAAGATAACAATAGTATGAAAGACAACATGAGAAAACGAAAGGAACCGTTATTGATTCATGGGCACGTTGGAGATGCATGAAGTACAACTCCATGAAGTCCTACATATTCTGAGCAAATAGAGGCTGGATTTAAATTGTGATGCCATGGGATCTTTTGATTGAACTCTGAAGACTTTATTAATTAATTATTTACATTTATATTTTATACATTTGATATATATATATATAATTTTTCCCATCAGCTGGGGTAAGCATGGTATAATTTTTTTAATTCTAATCAAAATGATGACGATTATTTCTTTATTATTGTTTAAAAACTCGACAATGTGCCTCCTTCCGGTCTCTTGAAGTTATTAAATAATATCAAAATGATAAATAATTAATTGACTAAATTATATTAGGTCAATTAAGATACTTCATAATCTGATAAAAATGGTACAACTCAACAGGTTATCAACAGCAATAGGGTAAGATTAAGGATTAGGATTATGATGCATGTTTTGTGGTTAATCTTAAAGTTGGGGTTAGGTCTAGATTTATTAGAATCTTTCATGTTAAGCTGAAATTTTAGTTACATTAAAAGGATCTTTCATTAAATGTCAGATAAAGACAGTCTGAACATCTGAAAAGCATCTAAAGCAGACAATCCAAATGACGTGTTCCTGATATTTAAATAACTAGACCTTTTTCTGGGTTGATTCAGAATTTTTATGCCTCCGTTTCTTTTATCTTGTTTATGAAGTTTCCTTTGTTTTAAAGTGAAATTGACTATTTTTGTCAGCAGAATAAGATTCAGCAAACTCAGCCACTGGGGCAGAGTGAGAGAGAGAGAGAGAGAGAGAGAGAGAGAGAGAGAGAGAGAGAGAGAGAGAGAGAGAGCGAGAATAAGTGTGTGAAGAGGCAGAAGGAGAGAGACAGAAGGGTGGGGGGCAAATATATTTTCACAACTTGTGTGAATAGGAGAGAGAGTGTGATGAGACAGACAGAGACAGAGAGAAAGAGGAGAGTGGAAGAGTGGAGTGATCATGTGTGTGTGTGTGTGTGTGTGTGTGTGTGTGTGAGACTGGGAAAGTGAGAGAGACAGGGCAGACAGAGGGACAGGGGATAAACAAAAAGTGCAGAGAGATAGAGAGAGGCAGGGAGAGGGGGATAGACAAATAGACAAAGGGAGTGACAGCAAGGGAGAAAAAGAGAGAACCAGAAGAGAGGAGGGAGAGAGAGGGGACAGACAAAGGGAGAGAGAGATGGAGAGAGAAAGAGAGAGTGTGTGTGGGAGGTGTGAGTGTAAAAGCTGTGCGTCAGATTACTGCGTGCTTCTGTTATGTGTTTATTCGAGTTTCCCGTGTCGTCGATGGCCCGAAGCGCTTCACGTGTTAAATCTGCAGCTACAACAACAGCGCTTACAGTTTACACTTACCCAATCAGCTACAGCCGGCACTCACCATACAGCGCGCACACTTCCAGCCTCTCTAACAGTGGGCTCTTACAGCCATAAGCACCGAATGCCAACTGTGTTGACGGTGCTGACACTCTGCCGCATCCTGATATTTCTGCCGAGCCTCTTGCCACAATGAGTGAAAAATTCTCAATACAGTATCAAAAAAATTTGATTTTCAACCTAAATGCAGTGGCAGTGGGGAATTCGGGGCCCCGGTGGCCTAGTGGTTAGGGAGTTGTCCCTGCATCGGAAGATTGTGGGTTCAATTCCCTCAACAGTAGGTTTCCCTGAGGGAAGGTACTGTCCCCGTCACTGCTCCCCGGGCACTTTCAGTAGCTGCCCACTGCTGCACAGTGTTTGAGTGCATGGGTTAAATGCAGAGGTCCAATTTCGTTGTGGTTCACTGTGTACTGTGCTTTGACCTCACTAAGACAAGGGTTGTCACTTTCACTTAAAGTGTATTTTAGCACAAGGTGGCCTATTATTTGGGGACTTATGTGGCCCCTGTTCCCTGTTGCTGACTTCTCGCTCCCACTTACACTTCTTTGTTCTTGCACACACTGCACATCCCGTTCTGCTCATACTGGCTCAGCTGTCACGCGATCACTGGGGTGGGGTGCCCCGAGGTTCCCTTGAGTAAGGAACCATCCCCGTCACTGCTCCCCGTGCGCTGGATGCATGGCTGCCTACTGCTACACTGTGCCTATGGGTTAAACATAGAGGAAGGATTTCATGTGGTGCACTGTGTGTCGCGATGTTATCACGTTGCCAGTCACTTTCACCTTCACTTTTCTTCCTCCCATTATCGACGTGCCTTTGCAGGTCCCCTCATAGTGACACTTTCCACCCCGAGAAGCCTGCCCCGAATAGACCCTGTTTACATTTCCATTCAGCAGCGAAAGCTGGACGTCGGACCGTTTTCACGTAGTTTCAAAGTCATGTTCCTTTTGCAAAACAAACTATACACACTTCTATTAAGAAGAGGGAAACTGGTTCAAAAAGTGTTAAAAAATGCTAGCCCTAGTGCTGCCCACATCCAGGTGCTCCTTATTCTTGTCTCCGCCCCTGCCCAGGTGCTGTGTTTCAGGTGTTGCATAAATACCCTTGTGTTTCCTGCTTTTTGGGTTTCTATGTGAATTTTTTTCTCCTGCTCTGTAGCCTTGTTAAGTACGCAACACATGTTTTAGTTTCCTTAATAAAATTCTCCTTGTGCTACTTCTGACCAAATCCTGCCTTTAAAGTTGGACAACTCAGACCTCTAAGGGTCGAAGTAAGAGCTTTTCATTAGCTATTTAATGTAGCTTCCTGCAGCATTAATGTGGGTGTAAAAGCAGAGTTTTTGGTCGACCTGGAAAGAAGACGTCCTAAAGTGTTTTCACCAATCACAAGTCACTCTTCATCACACGCTGAGTCACTCCTTTCACAATTGTGAGGTACGTGCCACTATGATTCCCATCATGCAGTGCAACGCTAGGAAAGAAGGTGTGAAGGATTTACGGGGAATGTGTTTGCGTACATGTCTCGGCTTCATCCAAAGCTATATTGGGCAAATGCTGTTTTATCTACTAAAACATAAAAACAACTTCAAAGGCATTCTAAATAAACGATGGTGACGTTGCAAATTTATCTTTAGCTTCTTAATGCTGAGCTTATGACTCTTCAGCAAAAGACGATGTGATAAATCTGACCGATAGTGTAAGAAGACAAGTGTAGCACATAGAAGTCCTGCTATTAAAAGCCCATGAACATTGATATTCATTGTGTTTAGATTATTATTGGATGCTAGCTGAGCCCATTATGGTTAGCGTTATTGAGCTTTCCAGATGGGTTGGCATCAAAATGTTAAAAGGATCCTAAAGGTTAACCAGTGACCCATGACTGCTAGATGGATTTACTGATTTTCTAAAGGCATTCTATAGAAAACTAGTGATCTTTTATTGTAAACACTGAGCTCATTCCCATTAGGAGGCAAATTAATCCCAGGGGTTCCAATATTCCTATTTCAGAAAACCCACACACGGCCATGTGGAAACCCATTTCAATTAAAATCATGATGTGAGTCGGTGTTTTAGAGTTGGATGAAGTGGTATCTAATAACAAAGAGCTTTAAATAACAAGTAAAAATAAAGTTTAAGTGTTCACCATATTATTCAATTCAATTCAATTCAATTTATTCTTGTATAGCGCCTTTCACAACAGAGTTGCCCCAAGGCGCTTTACATAGTTGGAAGACATAGGTTACAGCATGGTCTAAAAACTGAAGGCTGGAAGCTAAAGCCGGACGAAGGAAGGAGGAGAGGAACCAAAAACTCCACTGTGTGGAGAAAAAAAACCTCTGAGGGTCCAAGGTCGACTGGCTTCCCGACCCCCTTGGGTACACTAGCAGTACAAAGAGTTAGTTTGGGTTTAACCCCAGGATCAGCACAGAGTCTTAAGCTGATTCCCAGGCTTGGAAAATCGAGCGCAGCCCCAGGTACCGGTGAGCCGCTAGGTTCACCAAATTTTTCTTTTCTGTCTTATTTATTCTATTTTATTGGATAGACATTAGCCTACATATCTTTTTATTTTTATTTTTTTAGCAGCTCTGCAGTTAGATTTGCTGTTAGGCTGAAAGGGGTTTCAGGTCTTTTGTTCGGCTCAGGTTTTATGGACTGTGGTTTGGTATTTACAATCAATTATTCAGTAACCTGAGGGAGAATATTTCAAACTCTCTATTTAATTTGCTTACTATGGCATGTGACCAAAACCATCATGCTTAGCTCCAAATGAAGAACTGAGCTTCAAGTTTGTGCCGCACGTAGACCTTAGTAAAAGCTGCTGAAGATACAGAAGAGTGTGTTTTTGGTGTGTGCATGTGTGTGTGGCAGATGTTGAGCGGTGATCTGAAGTGTTTGTGACTTTCAGAGACCTTGGTGTGGGAATAGGCAGTAATACCCAGCTGGCTGCTGATAACGACAGAGTGTTTGATGACCTTTGGAGAAAGGACAACATGCCTACGGTGCTCAACAACCCGTACTCGGAGAGCGACAAGGTAAAAAAGATCCCATCTTCCACACACTTGTAGAAGCCGTTTAGTTCCCTTAAAGAACCATAATTAAGAGTTATGCGGAGCGTAAAGAGTCTTTTCCAGGTTCAAAGAACCTTCACATGAGTTTTCACTTAAGGTTCTTCTTTCACAGATTGCATTGGCCACGGCAGTCCTTTGAAGAACCAGTCACTTAAAATGGCATCTGACAAAGAACCTGTATTTTAAAGTAAATGCATCTTAAGAATTTAGGCTCATAATTGCAGATATTTAACCACTGTTGAGCTTTTCTCAATGATACATAGGTGGTGGGGCAGCTGAGGTGAAACGTGATTGGTCAATATTAATTCATTATTTTTTTTCTCTGGTCGTGGGTGTATGGTGATGTAATTAGGGCAGAGCAAAAATCACTGATAAAAAGAATGTTCTGTTCCCAAGTTCTTTCAAAAATGACAAGAAATAAACAAGCTCCCTTGGAAGACTCTCCATTATGAGAACGGGTTAGGCATTTAGCATCAGTTGCCATGGTGATAAAGAAACTTAGAGATGTAGGTCTTTTGAGAATTGTTTTGACACCCAGTACTTCATTTAGGAAAGCACTTTTTTCTAGTGGGACTCAAGTACTTATTAGTATAAGGTCCATTTAAGAGAAACTTACCAGCACTGATATCATCTCAATATTGGCTTTTGCAATACTGATGATACAGACAGCTACAATATGCAAATGAGCTACCCAGTCAAGGTGTACTGGGAGCATCCAGGTCAGTCACAGCTGCAGGTGAGCCTTTTGCTGTGTTTAATTTGCCCACTGCAGTTGTGGAATCCCTTAAAAGTCAATTTTTGGTCAAAATAACAGGCTGTTCCATCCATTCATTATCTGCCGCTTGTCCCAAAGGGGGTCGCGGGGGAGTGCTGGTGTCCAATCCAGCGCACACAGGGCGAGGACGGGGGATGCACCCTGGACAGGACAGGCTGTTCCATTATTTTTTAATCATTGCATTTCCAGCACAGGTTCTATCTCCTATGCGTAGTTGTGCAATTGCAGCACTAGTGTTTTGTCCATATTATATAGCCCATTTTCATTGTTTTGCCTTAAAACTGTCAAATAGGCATGTGAGCACAACTGACTATATAAGATTAGCTTTTCCTTCCAAAAATATTCAGTGTTTGCATGTGTAGCTTCCAAAAAAAGCTTATGAGCAGCTCCTCTCACCTGAAGCTCAGCTGGTATTGAGAAAAAGCTGGGGGACAGCGCTCACGCTGCAGCCCAACACATGGAACTGCCACTCAGCTACTTGTGACGCATTAGACCCCTGAAAAGAACCGGATGGAGGGAGCTGATCCAAGAGAGGGATAAATGAAGGAGTGCAGCTGTGTGGTCCCATAGGGCAGGGGAGAGACAGAGAATGACGGAGTCATCCTCTCTCAATCACTCTCTCTCACTCTCTCTGGAATAGTGCAGAGGCTTTGGGTGATTAACCCTTTTGTGAGCTTGACAGCTGAAGAATGTATAGGTCAGCGGGTTGGATAATGGACAAAGAGGGGGAAAAGGCAGGGAGAATGATGTTCGGCAGTTTGTATAGATTCTTTTTTGTATTAATTCTTTCTTGTATTTGTTGAGACAGAGTTCTCAAAGCTTCACAAAGTCAATGTTTTTGGCTCTCATTTTCAGTCCATTTCAGTATATAAAGCACACTGTCACTGAACGGAGAGCAATGAACTCCAAGACCTCTGAAGGTGAACTGGTGTATCTGCCAACAAATTTGCAAAAAAAGGCTTTTGCTTTGCCTTGACAGGTGCCGATGTAAAAAGAATGTATCAAAATACTTGATGCAATTTCTTGAAGCATTTGCAGAATCTCCCTGAAGGAGAAGATCCATGCTGACAGACAACAATATGTTGCTCAGACATCTTGACCTATCTCTGCAAGAGACCCATACATTATTCTTCTCTGTCAGAGTGTCCTCTATGCCCTGTTCGTACTCTGCTGCCTTATAGAGTAAGACAGGCTAATTGCTGCAGAATACAAGCTAATCTTTCCAATAACCAGTTGAAAAATGAGGACTCCCAGACCATTTTGATTACTGCTGATTGAAAAGCATTATTTTCCTTATTTGTATTACCTTAGTGCAGATTACATTAGATTCACAGAGGCAGGAATAAAATGAATAATATCAGTGCAAAATATGACAGTTTTACGTCAAACCTTCAGTGAGTTTATTGGTGCCGTGTGCTGCTATAAGATATTGCTCATATTAAGAGAGTATCCCGTACTGAATGCTTCATTCCTGCATAATTTGAAGGATAATAAAGCATGCTCATGCAGTGGAGGAGGTAGGAAGCACTCCGACCAAGACGCCACAAACCACTAGTGCTGATGGAGCTGCTCTTGAAGCACCACATGCAAGGATGTAATTATGCTGCAGGCATGGTTCCTGCAATTCCTGATAAACTTGCATAGCATCACTGGCCACGGTTTGTAATTGTAGTTTTTTTTTTCTTTTTCTTGTGCCACAGACAAATGTGTAGCCCTGGGCTAGTGGTTAAGGACTAGACGCCATACTCTGAAGGCCGTGGATCCGAGTCCTGGACCAGTAGGCTGGTTGTTACCGTATATTAGTTGGATAGATATTTCCTGGGACTTCCAAAGTGTTTTGTAAAGATTTCAGATTATAATATCAATCAATTAATTGTAATTTGTTACAAATAACACTGGCACTACCACCACTGGGTTCCTGAGCAAGACCCTTAACCCTGAGTGTCTCCAGGGGGACTGTCCTTGTAATTAGGACATGGAAGTCGCTCTGGATAAGAGCGTCTGCTAAATGCTGTAAAATGTAAATAACCCTGTCATATTAACCCTAGGCATGACAGCAGGATCTAGAAACAACGTTTAGATAGTTTACATGCCAGCCTATCTCTGACTATTTGTCATGTTGAAGCACAGCACTCATTGATACACACTGAACTACATCTGCTTTTAATCCATTCACACACACGGCAGGTATATCCAGTGCCCGGGAAGCAGTGATGGAGATGGTTCCTTGCTCAAAATACCACAGGCTATGGGAATCGAACCCATGGCCTTCCTATCCTGGGTCCTAGTCCACTAGGCCACCGCTGCTAATGTCACTGTGTACTGGAACAAAGTAGCATGGTCCTCTGCAAGCCTGCATTGTCATTGTGCTGAAATCGCAGGGCTATGATTAAGAGGAGCCCGATCATTAGACCTTTAGAATTCTGCCTGCTCGAGTGCAGCTGGTAGACATGCACAGATGCTGGAGTGTCCAACAAATGGCTGAACACTACCTCAACAGTAGTTCCAGGCATCTATGGTTTTGCTAGTGTAACACTTCAGAACAGCTATGGAAGAGCGACTGACTAGTTGGCATTTCCAGGAAGGAGGTAACAGATCACTCCAAGAGAGACTGCTCATTAAAAGAGTGGTAAAGAGAAGATGATGTGAAACCACACAGTCATCACTTCTGCCAAAGTTTTCCCAATTTAACCCTAGCAGTTGTTCTCCGTAACTAAAACACTTGGTGGTTTCGCATAGATTACTGATGCCTTCACCAGCAAAGAGTCCAGCTAAGGGCCCAAATAAGTGTTTCTCTTTCTCAGCTATCTAAATCGTCCCATTGAGGCAATTGCTCCAATCACCAAGTGCATCACTGAGAGAGCACCTAAGCTTACGAGGACTACAAACAGCAAAAAATTAGGTAGCAAAGTTTTGGACTTGAATTTTGTATCAAGAACTAATGGAACTGATTCAGGAAATACGAATGGAAGTGAGGCCACATTAAGGTTTAAGATATGAAAGAAGACACTGATATTCTACACTGTGGGAGAGATAAGTGTGCTAGTGAAACACATCCGAATCAGTGGATAGATATTAGTGTACGATATAACGATGTAGTATTTTGAGACTGCCAGTCAAATCCTAAAGTTTCCCTTCCCTGCATTCCAGATGATTTCGTGCCATTTAAAAGGACAGCTGACATTTACATTGTGTTCATGAAAAAGGAAAGCATAAGAGAAGGTTCTGTCTTGACGTTTAGTTCTTGCAGAACTTATTTGGTTGACTTTCCCACTCCATTCAGTTTTAAAACCATCCCTGGGCGGAAATTTCTATAAAAAGTGCAATGTTCAGTTTTTGGTGTATAGCACACGTTGCCCATCCAGCAATATATTTCCTGTACGCAGCATTTTTTTTGTTTTTTATGTGTTGCTTTGGCAAGCATATATAATATATATTCATACATTCATTTTTCGTCTCATGAATTTACATTCTAAAGACTTTTGTAGCTTTGAGTTTTGAGTTGGTTCGTTCAGTCATTAATCTTTCGGTACGTTTTTACATCGGTATTTAATTTCTTTCATTGCATAGCTGTGTGTGGTTGACTCAAGACCTGTTTCTGTGGAAAGAATCCAGAAGAGACCTCCCTCATTCTCTGCAAGGAATACAGATACCAATTGGGCCTTGATTGAAGTTTTCATTCATGCCCTTTAAAATGCTACAATTACATACACACGCAGGCGCCCGATGCCACAACTGCTTCTCCGAGGTCTAATGGCCTTCAGATTGATTTCCTTTTGATCCAAAAAACAGAAGGAGTTCAGTATTTCATACCTTCTCACCTAGAAGCAATTCACAGGCACTGTCTGAATGGCAAGTCAATATTTCACAAGACATTAAACACTTGCTTAGAGAAACTAAAATCAGAGCTCAATTATGCGTCTGCTTAATAGTCTTGATTGCCTTAGCTTGCTAGAGTGTCATTTCCTTCCTTTACCGTTGACAGGAGGCTTGGTAATGACTCAAGATTGTAAGTTTACAATCAAGTTGTACACAGCAAGTGCTCTGTCATCTGCCAGTTGTCCTAAACGCAGCCCTTAGAGCCAAGCCCAGTAGGTGACTGCATCCAGTAGGAGACAAAAAGCCAGAATAGTGTTTCAAATGCCCACAAAAAAGACTATGAGCATCTGACACTGAACTCAAGCTGAAATTGGACTGGAATGATTTGAGAGTTGAAGAGTAGAGGGAAAAAGGAGGGCTCTGAAGTAATCTTGTAATTGTGGAAATATGGCCCTCTTTGGCTTTATATGCCCCTTATCCAGTGAACAATAAGAATCACTGAAGAGGCCGAGTGGAAATGAGGTTTGCTTGGAGTCAGATGAGTGTGTTTTTTACTCTTGCAGTCAAAAAAAGAATTACAAGGCAATTTAACCTACCCCATAGTTCATGTGCCAACAGGCCTGATTTAAGACCCATTGAGAA
Source organism: Hepsetus odoe (assembly GCA_017165825.1). Taxonomy (NCBI): domain Eukaryota; kingdom Metazoa; phylum Chordata; class Actinopteri; order Characiformes; family Hepsetidae; genus Hepsetus; species Hepsetus odoe. Next base: position 19,147,589 of record CM029390.1, read on the forward strand.
CCAATGGAACTGCTTTGGGAAATGTGAGAAAGTGAGTACCTTGAGGAGTAAAGGACCAGGCGCTCATATTCTCTTCTCCTTCTTCTTTTGGCTGCTCCTGTTTAGCGGTCACCACAGCGGATCATTCACCTCCATTTCTTCCTGTCCTTTGCATCATCCTCATTCACACCTGCATGTCCTCTCTCACAACATCCAGAAACCTCCTCTTTGGTCTTCCTCTTTTCCTCTCTCCTGACAGCTCCATCCTCAACATCATTCTCCCAGTACAGTCCTCGTCTCTCCTCTGGACATGTCCAAACCAACGCAACCATGCTTCTCTAACTTTTTCTCAAACATATAACCTGATCTGTCCCTCTAATATATTCATTTCTAATCCTGTCCATCCACATCACACCGCATCTTTAACTCCGAGAGCTCCAGTTTCCCTTCCTGTCTATTCATCAGCATCACCATGTCCAACCCATAAAGGGTATCTGTCACAGACCAAAATGGTTTAAAAAGCATTTTCTTCTCCTTCAAAAGTGAAAGAAGTAAACAGGTGTGCTCTTGGAACACATGGAAAACAGTGGATAAATATCAATGTATGCTGTAATGATATGGAACTATCTAATCTTGAAACTTTTTTTCCCCACCCGCGTTTTAGTTCATTTTATACTATTACAAACTGACAGCTGACACTTACGTTGTGTGAACATATGTGGACTTCAGGAAATGGGCCTAAATGACTAGGAAAAAAAAAAATCTTACATTGTTGTACATTAAAAATGTTTTTTTTTCCCTTAAAGCTATTATTACTGGTAGATAAGCGGTGGCCGTCAACCTCACATTTCATTTCTCTCCACAGCCACCATCACAAGGCAGAGCATCACCTACTAAGACAATACAAAATGGAAGTCCAACCAAATGCCCCAGATTCATGAAAGTAAAGAACTGGGAGAGTGGAGTGGTGAACAATGACACCCTGCACCTCAACTCCAGCAAGGTAGGACTGCACCGAACCTTCTGAATTATGGATATTTCTCATTTTTTACTAATATCAATGGCTTCAAATGCAAACGCCTCAGCATCTCTTGGTATCTCTTGTGCATAAGATGTTAGAAACCAACCAACTGTTCGATTTATTTTGATTCTTTTAATTAGAGGAATGGTTATGGAGCTGTAACATCTACTTATTTTCACCACGACATGCACTTAAACCCGTCAAATTTAACCTAAAAGTTATTGCTTAGATATGAGTGGTGGTTGTGTGCAATACTACTTATTTCTGATTGGTGAAACTAGGGATGATGTTACAACTAAACCTTACTTTGATGTTCAAGACATCATATTTTGGATTTTGCGTTTTAGAGTTGCAGCAGGTTTTCACTATGCTGACTCACTGAGCCAGTGCTTTACAGGCACTTTATTTATTTTTTTTACCCCCCAGCAGTTTCACAGGTCACGGTAATGGTTACGGTATCCTTTCATACTTAATGTGCCAGCTTTGGAACCAAAGGAACACCAGCTGCTCCTAACAATGCAACCATAGATGTGAGGTCCATTAAAAGTATACTGAAAATCTGAGCTCCTGAAAGAACCCCTTTATGCCCATAGATGGAAGGAATTTCAAATACATCAATAATTTAAATGTATAACCACAATTATTTCTGCCAAAAATACACACTACAGAAATTACATTCCCTAACAATCGTATTTTCTTCATAATGCAATACCGGTTCTATCCAACTGTGATAAAAGATTGTGCCGTTATTTCTTTTTAATATCAACCTTCAATCTTGCATGTAGCCGGCATATTTAGATAACTTGGCTGGCAAGTTGCTGCTTCTGCAGGATAAAGTTTAAATTTAGAATCTTTCCTGAAGACACAGTGAGGGTGAAAACCATGAGGACACTAACAAACATCTCCACATTTTGAATCATCCCCCAGTTTCCTCCAACCAAGTGGAAAAGTGGGATACGAGGTTGTACACAATTTCACGAGTGCCTGGCATCGCTTGCTAATCACCGTTAATTACAGATCATAGGATTTATAATATATCAGGCACGCCGAGGGTTTTTCTGGGTTGCATCCCCAGCTTTTTGCAGAAAGAGGCAGCTGCATGGCAGAATTCTTAGTGCCTTGTGGCTAGCGGATGTCAGAAAGGAATGAAAGTGGTTTGTTTCATTTTTAACATGCTGACGCTTGTTGACATCTTATTTCTTATTCAGGCAGCCAGTCAGTCAGTATGTGCTCCTAGGTTTTCCCTATTAGGAGGCCTAATCCAGGTTTGAATCCGGTGCGAGGACCTGACTCTGACTCGTCCTTGGTGCTCTTCATCCATGCTTCTTGCTTCTTGGGTGAAATCTTGGCCACTCTGGTTCACTCCGGGTTGTCTCGGGTGGCTGGGTCAGGGTTGCACTGGGGTCCCTGGTCAGTCAGCTGAGACTTTCGATGCTTCAGCGGTCTAAGAGGCGCGTGGTCAGTGCCCGTTTTAGCAGCACTGTCCGGTCTGTAGTTTAATTTCTGCTCCGACCCGGCTGTTTCGCCTCTCATCTAGTGACCACATTAATGGCTACCCAAAGTGACAGTGCGCTTCAGCTCTAATCTTATTACACTGACCATATGAGCTTGCTCTAGGCGATGACCAAATTGCACGTCTCTCTCTCTCTTCCCCCACTGCTTCTTATTTCAGCTCTGATGAAGTCCGCCTTGTCTTGGCTCAATGAAAAATAGTAGGAGAAGATAAGTGCTTAAGTTCACTGTGCATTTAGGTCACACCCTTGCTTAAGGGCTCTTAAAGACAAGAGGCTGAGCAAGGTTAACTACACTTCCTGCAAATGGGGTCACACTGGTGTGAAAGCTTGTCATCTTTTTATTCTTGGGTTAGATAAAATGATGCCTGCAATCCTAAATCTGGCCAAACTGTAGGATTAATTGTTTGAGTGAAAATAAGTAAAAAATGAAAAGACCTTTAAATGGTCTTTAAATGAAAAACTTTATTGGTGTATTAATGCATTAACTGTAGACTGTATTCATTTGCTGGATCGTTAGGCCTTAATCCAAGAGAGGTGTAGTTGTAGTTAGAGATTACGTGAATCTTCAAAACTCTGGGTGTTGTGCTTGGAAAAGCTTTGGCAAATGTTAAGCATGTGAGTGGATTTGATAGTTAATATTACAAAAATCAATCTATTTACGCTTCTTTTGAAATAGTCTTCAATATATAATTATAATATCTGTATGCATTATATTTAGGTTTATTCCATGCAAAAGTGGTTGTGATGAATATCTTCTCATTTTATCATGCATAAATCATGCAAATGTCTCAAAATGGAAAACACTTCAAATATATACTAGATCTAGAATGCCTTCTTATTTTTGCTGTAGTATTTAGAATGTTAATTTATTCATTTGTAGGTGCCAATCTGCACCGAGCAAGTGTGTATAGGCTCAGTGATGACGCCCAGCCAGACTCGCAAACCAGACGAAGTTCGAACCAAAGAAGAGCTGCTACCACTGGCTACAGATTTCATCAATCAGTACTACACTTCAATCAAAAGGCAGGATTCCAGATCACAATGAATTCACACACTCATCTGAAACTTTTCTATTTCTGTTCATCTGTGACTGAGCAAAAGTCTTCATCTCTGCATTGCTGGTCGGTCGTGTCCATATTATGCTTAACTTAAATGAAAGAAATCCCATTTCTTCAAACCTTTTTTCAGTTTTTGGGACTTTGCCTTGCTCTTTCTAAATGTGGATCATCCTTATGAGCAGGTGTGGATCCAAGGCGCATGCAGACAGGCTGGAAGAGGTGAAGAAAGAGATTGAAACTTCTGGAACGTATCAGCTCAAGGACAACGAGCTGATATACGGTGCAAAGCACGCTTGGAGGAACGCGGCCCGATGCGTGGGGAGGATCCAGTGGTCCAAACTGCAGGTACCACACTAAGTAACAGACCTACAGACATTACACGATGGCCTTCTTCCTCCTTTCTTTCAACCCTGCCATAGCTAGCTATACCAAATGTATTTGTATGGGTTTTTCTTACTTATTACATACTTTTAGTAGAGAAATCTGCACCCTCATTATGAAAGATGGAACTTTTGCCCTACTGTCAAATGATGATGTTAATAAAATGCCAAGTACATCATGTTTTCAGTGCGTACATCCCGTCTACAAACTAAGCTCTGCAGTGATTGCAGCGTGATTACACTAATGAGCAGATTATTCTGTCTAGGTGTTTGATGCTCGAGACTGCACAACTGCACATGGAATGTTTAATTACATCTGTAACCACATCAAATACGCCACAAACAAAGGCAACCTCAGGTAAGGGATAGACGTGTTGCATGGAACTTTTCTTCTTTTTTTCTCCTCCTTTCCTTTTCACCTCTCCACCTTTGCATTCTTTACAACTCTCAAGATTCCCTTCCCTGGAAATAAGTCAGTTCTATGTTAGTCTAGGTTATTAAAATCTGTGTGTCTGCCTGTCTGCCTGTCTATCTATCTATCTATCTATCTATCTATCTATCTATCTATCTATCTATCTATCTATCTATCTATCTATCTTCCATTTACCATTTACTTACCTTCTTCTGCCAGATTTTAGTGTATTTTTAAAATGTTTTTTACTCACTCTTTCCATCTGTCTATCATTTGTTTGCTACCTCTTCATCTTTCTCTCCCACCTCCCTTCCTGCCTTCCACTTCTGCCTCCCTTAAAACTCTCAACATCACCTTCTTCTCGCTCTCTCTCTCTCTGCAACTCACTCCCCCTTTCATTCCCTCATTATCTATGTTCATTTCTCTCTTAATCTTTCGCTCTCATTCTTCACCTCCTTCTTTTTTACCTCTGCATCGCTCTCTCTACATTGCCTCTCTCTTATTTTTTCCTTCTTTCTCTCTCCATCTGTGCACCTTTAACCTTGCCTCCCTTCAGCGACATGTCATTACTGTCTCTTCCCCTGTGTGTGTGTGTGTGTGTGTGTGTGTGTGTGTCCTCTTTGTCACTTCACTGCAGTGTACAGTGCCTGCCACTGCAAAGCTGAACTCTGCCAGAACTGTCTCATTGCAAAGCTAATCATATACGACACTTACTCTCTGTTCACGTTAATTAACGTCACTCTAATGCACTGATCGGAGGCAGGGAGAGAATGAGAGAGCCAGAGGAGAGAAGGAGGGAGCATTGAAAGAGAGAGAGATGCAGGGAGAACCCTTTAATCGTCCTTACTTTAGCTTAAGATCATTTGTCTCATTGCATCATCAAAAACAGGCGGTGGTCTCCCACCTGCCGTTCCAAATGTGAGCGAGTGGAGAAACGCTGCTCTGCTTACAAGGAAATGCTGCCTGATGCTTTTCCAGCCAGTCTGGTGACCCACATTTCATTCAGTTACTCATATTCTGTAAAAGAACCGATGGATCTTTCTTTCCACAGTAATTGCCTTGACATAAAATAAAAATGGGAGAAACAGGTATGATGTACATAAACCAATATTCCTTATAACATGCACCATCCAGGACCAGAGCTGCTTACAAAGAGCAAGACTTTCTTATATTTTTAGAGTAATTTTGAGGAACAGTTCTCCAGATCTTCCTGAAGTACACAGGTTTTCTTCTCATTTTCAGTCCAGTCTCTGTACCTGAGCAGTTTGATTGTTATTTGTTGGTTAATCCACACAACGATCTACGTCTGAACCTTCAAGCAGAACAAAACATCTAACTTTAGACATGAAGCAGTGAAGAAACAGGTCCGGATGATTCCAGATGATCAGGAGATTAGTTTACTGCTGATGCTGTATGCTGATCGGTTGGAGCCTCTTTATCTTTACCTTTATCTTTATTTGCTCTTGCTTTATTTTTTCATCTCAAAATGGTAAAAATAAGACAGTTTGTCATAAACATTTCACTCATTCCTTAGCAAAATATAAAGGAATGAAGCTTGGCTCAAAACATTTGCAGAGCACTTTGATTCATGTAGACTATGGATGTTTTATGGTTAATTAGCTGCCAGGCTTGCTTGTAGGTTTAAGTGGCAGAAATGAAGAACATCTTGCACTATTCCACAGCAGTGATGTGCGGTGAGGGTTAATAGGGTGGTGGTCCAGTGGTAGGATACTTGTCTATGGACCAATGGCTCAAGAGGTCCCAGGTTCAAATCCCACCTCTGGCACTACCGCCACTGGGTCCCTGAGCAAGACCCTTAACCCTGAGTGTCTCCAGGGGGACTGTCCCTGTAATTAGGACGTGGAAGTCGCTCTGGATAAGAGCGTCTGCTAAATGCCGTAAATGTAAATGTAATGCTGGTGAGGCACTGACTCCTTCAGAGTCAGATTTAGAAATATATGAACCCAATCAACTTCTATTGTTATTCAATCTTCAACTGGCAGCTGCACATTATGTTTCATATCTCATCAGCATTCTTCACACACACAGGTAAAGTACATGTTTGACAAGAATGAAAGTTACATTCATGAGCGAGAGGAAAAAAAGTTTTGACCTTAACTGTAATGTACTTGTTTTTAAAAGTCTTTAATTCTGAGGCTTCAATCAGTTTTAATACAGACAGTTCAAAAAAAGCTCTCTCTCATTTTATATATATATATATATTAGTACACCCCTCACACCCCTCATTTTAGTAAATATTTTATTATATCTTTTCATGGGACAACACTGAAGATATGACCCTTTGATACAATGTAAAGTAGTCGGTGTAGAGCTTGTATGACAGTGTGAATTTGCTGTCCCCTCAAAATAACTCAACGCACATCCATTAATGTCTAAACCACTGGTAACAAAAGTGAGTACACCCCTAAGTGAAAAATGTCCACATTGTGCCCAAAGTGTCAATATTTTGTGTGGTCACCAATATTTTCCAGCACTGCCTGAACTCTCTTGGGCATGGAGTTCACTAGAGCTTCACAGGTTGCTACTGGAATGCTCTTCCACTCCTTCATGATGACATCACGGAGCTGGTGGATGTTAGAGACCTTGTGCTCCGACTCAAAGTCTTTGAGGAAGCCCCACAGATGCTCAATAGGGTTTAGGTTCGGAGACATGCTTGGAAAGGCCAGGGTTCCCTCAATGAACTGTAGCTCCCCGGTGCCGACAGCACTCAAGCAGCCCCAGACCATGACACTCCCACCACCATGCTTGACTGTAGGCAAGACACACTTGTCTTTGTACTCCTCACCTGGTTGCCGCCACGCACACTTGACACTGTCTGAACCAAATAAGTTAATTTTGGTCTCATCAGACCACAGGACATGGTCCCAGTAATCCATGTCCTTAGTCTGCTGGTCTTCAGCAAACTGTTTGCAGGCTTTCTTGTGCATCATCTTTAGAAGAGGCTTACTTCTGGGACGACAGCCATGCAGACCAATTTGAATTTGATGCGGCGTATGGTCTGAGCACTGACAGGCTGACCCCCCACCCCTTCAACCTCTGCAGCAATGCTGGCAGCACTCATACGTCTATTTTCAAAAGACATTCTCACGTGCACGCAACTTCTTTGGTCGACCATAGGGAGGCCTGTTCTGAGTGGAACCTGTCCTGTTAAACCGCTGTATGGTCTTGGCCACCGTGCTGCAGCTCAGTTTCAGGGTGATGGTCAATCTTCGTATAGCCGAGGCATCTTTATGCGGAGCAACAGATCTTTTTTTCAGATCTTCAGAGAGTTCTTTGCCATGAGGTGCCATGTTGAACTTCCAGTGACCAGAGAGAGTGAGAGAGCGATAACATCCAATTTAACACACCTGCTCCCCATTCACACCTGAGACCTTGTAACACTAATGAGTCACATGACACGGGGGGATAGCTAATTGGGCACAACATGGACACTTTTCACATAGGGATGTATGTATGTATATATATATATATCTGACTTTCTGATCTCACAAAAACTTATTGGCTCCTGTTGAACTTTTTGCTGCAGTTTAATGTCTGATCAGCAAGACTAAATATGAGAGAGACTGCAACAACCACATGCTTTAACCCAGTGTGTGTGGGGGACACTGCGTGTGAGAGAAGTGCAGTCCAGTGTGAGGGACAGTGTGTGTGAGAGAAGCATAGTCCAGTGTGTGGGACAGTGCATATGGGGGACAGTGTGTGTGAGAGAAGCATAGTCCAGTGTGTGGGACAGTGTGTTTGTCTGAGGGACAGTGTGTGTGAGAGAAGCATAGTCCAGTGTGTGGGACAGTGTGTGTGTCTGAGGGACAGTGTGTGTGAGAGAACCATAGTCCAGTTTGAGGGACAGTGTGTGTGTCTGAGGGACAGTGTGTGTGTCTGAGGGACAGTGTGTGTGAGGGAAGCATAGTCCAGTGTGTGGGACAGTGTGTGTGTCTGAGGGACAGTGTGTGTGAGAGAAGCATAGTCCAGTTTGAGGGACAGTGTGTGTGTCTGAGGGACAGTGTGTGTGAGAGAAGCATAGTCCAGTTTAAGGGACAGTGTGTGTGTCTGAGGGACAGTGTGTGTGAGGGAAGCATAGTCCAGTTTGAGGGACAGTGTGTGTGTCTGAGGGACAGTGTGTGTGAGGGAAGCATAGTCCAGTTTGAGGGACAGTGTGTGTGTCTGAGGGACAGTGTGTGTGTCTGAGGGACAGTGTGTGTGAGGGAAGTGCAGTCCAGTGTGAGGGACAGTGTGTGTGTCTGAGGGACAGTGTGTGTGTGTCTGAGGGACAGTGTGTGTGTCTGAGGGACAGTGTGTGTGTGTCTGAGGGACAGTGTGTGTGTCTGAGGGACAGTGTGTGTGTGTCTGAGGGACAGTGTGTGTGTGTGAGGGAAGTGCAGTCCAGGGTGAGGCTCATCTCGTTGCTGCTTCACCTGGTTTCTTCCTGCATTTGAACAGGAAATGCACAATGTTTGACTCCAAAAGGATTCTACACACACAAACAAAATGATTCTACACACACAAACAAAATGATTCTACACACACAAACAAAATGATTCTGCACAGACCAGCAGACAAACTGAGTCCATGTTATCATTATTACTCTTTTGTTCACCTGCCTCGCCCGACCACACGACCCTGTTCTATAATCTCTCGTCTAGACTGTTGTAGAGTCAAGCAAGGCTGTTTCTTCCCAACATTAGCTGAACAGATAATAAAAATAGTGCATATTTCCGCCCTCACACACTGACACAAGTGTTAGCCTGTGTCACTCTAGTGAATAAATATTAGTAACAGCACATCACTCTTCTCCACTCTACTGATGCACGTGTAAGTGATCTAATAGAGCATGGAGACTTTATCCTCAGCTGGAAGTTGTTCAATTGCTGCACCCAAGAAGAACACTCTTGAGCAGTTCCTTAGGCAAAATTCAACCCTGCCTCTCTGGACAACTGGCCATTTAAAAATAAATAAATAATAATAAGAAAAGTTCCAGCATTTTAGCTTTTTGATCACAAAAGTTTGGCTTTTTACTTTTACTCTTTTAATTTTTGCCATTATTCTGTTTCTATTCACCAGCCACATTAACGGCGGTTTTGTACTTGTCACAAGCATGTCTGAATTTTTATTTATTTATTTATTTATATATTTATTTTTATGTTTTATTTTACATTAATATATTAATCAGAGTTACCTTTCAGTAGATCTTTAAAAGTCATTTATTTGGATAATTCTGATGTTTTTAAAGGGCAAAAAAAAAACCCAAAATATAATATATATATATATAATACATAATAACATAATAAAAAAAAACCATAATATAATAATAACCCTTATTTCTAGCATGAAAAAATAAGTCACTTTTATATTCAAAGTCTAAAGCAGCTTAGCCCCACCTATTCACCCTGAAGTTATAAGGAGGGTTTTAGCCCTACTTTTTTTTTTTTTTTTTTTTGCCTAGACAAGTGCATAGCCATGCACTATATCCCAGGTCATTTGTAATCCCAGATAAATTTCTAGTTGTGTCCATCATTGCTGACATGTCCGCAGCCAATGAGGTGACATCGTAAATAAAGTAGCCTTTACTTAAGACCATTTTAAAGTGCAATTTCTCCTGTGAAAATTATTCATTTATATTCATCTTAATCGTATCTTGCGTGCGGTCATTATGCTAAATGGAGTGTTAGACTGAAGGAACGTTTCATTTATTATGCAATAATGAAAGAAAGGCACTGTTTATCATAAAACATCACTGCAGACTGAAGCGCTTGACGCGGATAAACGTATGAGCGCAATGCACGGCATCAATCTGTCAGGGTTTCTGCATTAACACCCTGAACTTTAGCTCTCCAATCTTATCATCTTATTTGCAGGTCGGCTATCACCATTTTCCCCCAGAGGACAGATGGGAAACGTGATTTCCGAGTGTGGAATAGCCAGCTCATCCGCTACGCAGGCTACAAGCAGCCTGATGGCTCTGTGCTGGGAGACCCTGCATCCCTGGAGCTCACCGAGGTGAAACATTGCATCACTTCAAAAATAAAGAAACGAAATGACAAGCCTCCCAAGAGTACTAGCTGTCTGGGCTGCCATGCTATTATACAGTATCTGTTTAAAAAAAAAGTCAAAAATGATTAAAGCAGTAAAACTTAAGCAGTGACAGCATGTGTCCTGAAGCCTCCTTGCTGCTGGGCTGATTATCTGGTGCATCATTACTGATAATTACAGTGGAAGGAAATTGTTGCTTTTCAAAAATGCGGTTATTTGTAGAGATTTCTGAAATGTAGACTAAATATCCATCATCCGTCGGCTTTATGAAGGGGTGGAGGGGGCTATCGCTGACAGATCTGGGGTCGTTACCAGTAGCAGAAGAGACGCAGAAGACTTGTTCAACATCTCCAGCTCTGATGTGTGCATGTGGTCTCCTCTGCTGTAGATCTGTATACAGCAGGGGTGGAAGGCTCCGAGAGGGCGCTTCGATGTTTTGCCACTTCTGCTCCAGGCCAATGGCAATGACCCGGAGCTGTTCGAGATTCCAGATGACCTCATACTGGAAGTCAACATCACACACCCAAAGTAAGGGATGTCTGTTTTTTGTTGTAGTTCATGGGGAAACATGTGCATTCATAAGCTTCCTTTGCTGCAGGAGGAACTGAAGAACTGAGGTTGTTTTCCAGATGTAGGGAAGATGTTGAAGGGCAATGGAAAAGTGATTTTTACCCATTTATTTAAAATAAAAATAACTACAGAGTTTGGAAATATTGATATATAAATCTATATATATCATAGATAGATAGATAGATAGATAGAGAGAGTGGTTGATTGATTTTACCTGCAGTTTAAAGTCTTTTTATAAAACTCATCCATCTTTTCTTTGCTTGCATGAACTGTTCATAATCACTTGACATAGGTGGCTTAAATTGAGAGTAACCCTGAATCTTGATACATTATTCATATAAGTGTTTCTGCATGGCCATAGTTTTGAGAATAATCTTCTCTAATCCTTGTGCACCAGCGACAAAGCTGTAAATGTAGCCTTCTGAATCTCAGGGGGAGCTGCGTTAGCAACAAGAGAGTCATGTGGAGCACAAGCGCCCAGCATGCGCGAGGGACGTGGGCCAAATCCACATAAAACTGGCCTTTTCCCCAGATCCTAGATCAGTGATGCTGCCAGTTTGGCAGCATTTAAAGAGACTGATGATGCCTCAAAGAAGCTCAGGGGCTGTTCTGAGTTCTGAATTACTGATGCTTTCTGTATATTGACTCACCAAACTAACACTTCCCAGCAAACAGCATGATTCTGAAGCTTCTGGCATTCTTTCACGAACACAAATATTTGAATGATGCTGCACTGATTCAGAGCTAAAACGGGTTGAATGAACACCTTAGCACCGCAGCAGTGTTGGCTAGTATATCTGAGATCTGCTCAGATAGTTGGTCATTAACCCATACCTTATGTTTCATCATTGATATATGGATAGGGATTATTTTGTTATTTTGCATTAAAAGCTGACGCTCGATTATTGGGTGTGTATGCTGGCCATCGTAAAATGTATCAGGATGTTAGAAAATGGTAAGAAAGATATATAATATCAGCGACTTATCACAAGATGACATAAGCTAATGAAGCGCTATTACACATTTTATGCAACAATAAACTTTAAAGCAGTCTTAAACCTTAGAAAACCTTTTCTGTTCCTGCATAAAGGCAGATCTTCACACAAGTTCTAAAAGTAGAAAAAAAGAAAACCCAGTTAAATGAGTCAAAATTATTATATTTTGCCATTTATTTATTGAAAATGATTCAGTTTTCTGTATGTTTGGGTGACAAAAGTATGAAACTTAGTTTTCAGTATCTGGTGTGAGCCCACTGGGCAGCAATAACTGGACATTTTCACTAACTTTAATGGGATGCACTGGTTTTCTTTCTTCAAACAGCACTCATTGAAATCAAAATGTTCTACTTTGGTCGCATCCACAAAACATTTTCTCGTGATTGCTTATCCACAGGAATGTTAGCGAACTGCAGAGGGGCAGCATTTCCCTTTTTGGAGAACATGCACACCATTTCAGACTTATGAAGATCAATCAGTCAATGTGATAGATCTTTAATTGCTTAGTTACACTGATTCCCTTTGATTCTTTGATTATTTCTCTTCTTTATCTTGAAGTCTTGGTTGAGCTGCCAATCTTTTGAGGGTAACAATTGTTCTGAATTTCCTTTTTTTTGTCCAGTCTGTCTGACTGTGGATTGTAGAGTCTAAACTCCTCAGACAGCTGATCTACTGGTGCCAACCCAGTGTAGCATTCAAATAAACCCAATACACTCTAAAACCAAAATAACACATGAACCAAACCCCATAACTATGACCTCTTACCTCCAAATATTAAGAACCACCCGGGGATAGTTTGCACTGAAGAGCTCCAAACTTCAGCTTAATCTGTTCTCACTATAGACCCCCAAATATGTGTATGATCTAAATTTAATGACCTCTCAGGCATCTTGCTTTGCTGGAATGAACAGAATGAATACTTCAAAATGTTACAAGAAACTTGGGTCTCTTTAAGTGCCACTTTATTGTAAAGTGAATTCTAAGGATAATTGCATTGTTACATCCTTTGAACAGCAGTACCATTTGAACGCCATCTTCATCAAGAAATCTGCTTTTCAAGTTTAAGTGGTGGAGAAACAAATGGCAGCCAGGTGCAGCGCACAGCACTGTGACCCGGTGGGGCTTCCAATGTGGAGTTGTCTTGTGAGGAGCTAGTTTTCAACAGAGCGCTCCAACAGTCAGCACCAGCAGCAGCCAGAGCCTCAATTGGCCACTTGAAGACACACCTGAGGATCCTGCAGGTGCCAGTGGAGAGATAATGACAGTTTTGGCATGGTGCACCGTGGGTGCATTTAGTGAGGGGAAAATTAAGACAACATGATGATTCATGTTGGATGGAGCGATCCATGTTGTAAACAACGCAATTTTCAACTAAACAAGTAAGTGGGCAATTTGTAGCTCACATTTAGATCTACTGAAGAACCCTTGGCAACTGTTTTATTTTTTGTTTTTCATTTTTTGTCTTCTGACACAAAAGAGGATGATCATTCTTAATGCTTATCTTAATCTTCTGAGTTCTTCTAAAGTAGAACAGAGGGAGCAGCAGTGCAATGAAGAACTTTGTGACAATAAAACAATATTAAATATATTCCAAATAAAATGACACCATGTGTTTTTGACCACGGGCAATAAGTGCGACCTCTAAGGTTAACTCTCCCCGTCAGGACAGAGCAAGCATTCTTAAAAGCTGCTCTGCCCAAAGTAAGGCTTGCAGGGCACGTAGTTCAGGATATTTTGGATTTAGCACACCAGAAAGTTCCCACAATACCCTTGATTCTACCAACTGGTTTGTTTGCAGCCTTGGTTTATTTGCATTGCATGTCAATGTTCGGGCTGGCCTGCGGAGAGGGACAAGATTTGATGCTGTCCTCACCGTCAGTTCGCCCTCCTTATTTTATTTGTCTTTTGTCACCCAGGTTTGAGTGGTTTAAGGACCTGAATCTGAAGTGGTACGGCTTGCCTGCTGTCTCTAGCATGCTGTTGGAAATCGGGGGGCTGGAATTCACCGCGTGTCCCTTCAGTGGCTGGTACATGGGCACAGAGATTGGCGTCAGAGATTTTTGTGACAGCTCTCGCTACAACATCTTGGAGGTACTGCACTATAGAGCCACTCACAAGCCAATAGCTTTTAAACTAAAACTAAACTAGAACTCCTATTTACTGTAGGGCTCCTTATCAGCAATACTCAAATCGAGTCAAATTTGTAGAAATTTCAGTTTGTTTGTAGTTTGGTGCTTTAGTTTGATTTAGCTTGTCATGTGATCTTATACCAAGTAAAAATTTTGCAATATTTCTTTTGATTTTTTTGATTTTGAATAGATTGCTTTGCGGTTTGACTTTTTAGCTAAAAAAAAAAAAAAAAAAAAACCCCACTAAAATATATTGTATAGTCAGTTATTCTCTTAAGAGTCCTCAACAGCTGATGCAATGCATAATGGACAAAAATCCATTTAGTTTTTTAAGTACATCATTTTAAATTTGAACCGGAAAAGTATTTTTTATTTAAATTTTATTTTGCTTGTCTGTATAGGCAGTGCCATCTCAGTGTTACTAAAACAGGATTAAACTTCACACTTGCCATGCTGAGATGTAATCGTTTCTACATAAGGAATACGTATGTATAAATATATAAAATATAAAAATAGATATGTTAATTATTTGGAAAAATATTTATTAAAATAACATCTGTTTTTAAGATTTCTTGACGTCTCAACACACCAACGTATAAAATGCCACGGTAAACCACATCAAGAAAAGACTAAACCAAAGGTTTTCAACTCCAGACTTCGAAGCCTGTTTCTGATTCTGAATTTTTAAGTCACTGGTTTAATTGCAATGGACGACCAATCAGTTACAGTCATTTACCTCTGATTGCATTTAACCCTTTAGGGGAGTTTAAACCTGTTCATCATTTTAGTTTCTGTAGACACACAGACACACACAGACACACACCCACACACACCCACACACACATGGGGGCCATTTTAGCATCTCCAGTCCACCTGATGTGCATGTCTTTGGATGGTGGGAGGAAACCAGAGCTCCTGGGGGAAACCCACGCAGGCACGGGGTGAACAGGCAAACTCCACCTAGTAAGGACTTTGTTGCTGTGGGGCGAAACGCTACCCACTACGCCATGATTATTATTATTACTGTTATTATTATGGGAAAGTGACTAGTTTTCATTGTGAAACAAAGCTCAGCACATCGTGAACCACCCACCCACACCGTGCAGCAGGGGGCAGCCATTTAAAGAAATGATGAGGACGGTACCTTGCTCAAGGGTACCTCAGGGCAACCTACTGGTTTGGGATTCCGGTCCCTTAAACACTAGGCCACCGCCACTGATACAAATCAGTCTTCAGACACCAATTATCGCTATGGATCATACCTGAGGGAAAAGGGCAAAGTGTGTTAATATTATTGCAGCTGGATTTTGTTCCCATATTGACAGTGGATGATTTTTATTAGTGTATCCCATTCGCTGTTGTCCATACTAATTCAGCATCATGCTAATCTGAACCGTTATTATGCATTAGTCATGCTTTGCTGATTCAACTGTGACATGATATTAACCTCAACCAAATATGAAACACAGCTCCTGAGCACCACAGCAACTCCAGCTGCCCACACTTTACGGCGTTACTCACTGTTATCGCAAATAAACGCAAACCCCACAACCCAGACATATGCACACCTTTAATGAAAGTGAAAGTGACAACCCTTGTCATTGCGAGGTCACAGCACAGCAGACAGTGAACCACAACGAAACTGGACCTCTGCATTTAACCCATGCACACTCAAACACCGTGCAGCAGTGGGCAGCTATTGAAAGCGCCCGGGGAGCAGTGACAGGGATGGTACCTTGCTCAAGGGTACCTCAGGGCAACTTATTGGGAAGGGATTTGAACCCCCGATCCTCCGGCCAACGCCCTAACCACTAGGCCACCGCTGCCCAATGTGACGTACTGTTAAATGTTAAAAACTGCTGAGCTAGCTAGTTAAGCAGCTCTGAGATTATTTATTTGATTATTGTAGTCTACGGCTCTTACGTAAATGATAGACTTATGAAAAGGAGGTGTTTTTAACTGGTGTGAACTGGATTAAGGTGGAAAAAGCTTATGTTTAAAATACAAAAACAGTGGTGTGTATGGTTTAGACGTCATAGGTAGATGAGGCATCGCTCCACTCAGGCTTAAAGCTCATTTCCATAGCTATTACGCGGAGGAGGAATTCCACAAAAAGGTGAAAGAAAAGTACTTACCGCCCCCCCGGCCTTCGCAGTCATGACTAGCATCTTTACCTGCAGCTGCTGTGCTTTATGTTCCAAAGCAGTGGGACTAATTATTGTCATTCATTTATTTATAGGGGAGAACAGGACACAACCATCCCAACCCCTCTGCTATTACATATATAGATCATCATTATTTATTACAGAGCATCTATTATTGGTGAACAACTCAGCACTCAGCTACCAAATTCAACATCATATAACAAAGGCTCAAGGTTTCAGTTAAAAAAATACGTCTGGCACTAGTGTTGGTGTAGTTTTTATGCAGATATTTTTTAACAACCCGATTTAACATCCTTATACAGAGGGGTGTGAAGTGGTTCAGCAATAACTAACCCCCATCATGTGGAGGGCATTTAAAGAGGAGATGGGATTACATCAAAAATCTGTGCTGAATGGACAGGTTGACGGACGAGGTTAGACAGTTTGATGATGTTTGCTGATGATCTTGTGATCTGTAAGGAGAGCAGGGAGCAGCTTGAGGAGAACCTGGAGAGATGGAGATGCTCTAGAGAGGAGAGGAATGAAAGTGAGTAGGGCAAAGACCGAATACACGAGTGTGAATGAAAGGGAGGAAAGTGGAGTGGTTAGGATGCAGGGAGTGGAGGTAACAAAGGTGGAGGAGTTTAAATGCTTGGGATCAGCAGTTCAGAGTAACGGCGAGTGTGGAAGAGAGGTGAAGAAGAGAGTGCTGGTTGGAATGGGTGGAGAAGAGTGGCTGGAGTGATTTGTGACAGACGGGTACCAGCAAGAGTGAAAGGGAAGGTTTTTTTCACCCTCAGCACTTGTTTGGGTCCTCTGCTCTCACCATCTCGTTCTTGTTCTTGTTGTTGTCATCATGATCTGACAAATCTGATCACATGCAATCTAATCTTAA
Organism: Hepsetus odoe; assembly: GCA_017165825.1. Taxonomy (NCBI): domain Eukaryota; kingdom Metazoa; phylum Chordata; class Actinopteri; order Characiformes; family Hepsetidae; genus Hepsetus; species Hepsetus odoe. Next base: position 19,164,734 of record CM029390.1, read on the forward strand.
AGGAAGTGGCCACCATGATGGGGCTGGACACCAGGAAAACGTCCTCGCTCTGGAAGGACCAGGCACTGGTGGAGATCAATATTGCTGTTCTCTACAGTTACCAGGTGATGTAATGTAGGAATTTGCATATTTCTTGTGTATATTTTTCCTTTATCTGCCACATCAAGTGTGGTGATATTGTCCAGATTCACTGTGGCCTTTCTTTCGATGTCAAAATCTGCATCAAAATATTCCTGAAACAAATTTAGATCCGCACACTTTTTGTGTGATATTGAACACGGGTCTTTTTAAATCCCACATTTTGCTGTTTCAACACAACTGCACTCTTATACAAATCATTTCACTGTTATTTAACAAACTTCAGTTTCAAGCCTTAATGTTTCAAAACATGTATGCATGATGTCACTTTCTTCTGAACAAATCATTTAGAAGCTGGAATGCTCCTCCTCTTCTTTCAATAAGCCATAAGCTCCCTATTTTAATGTGTTTATTTATTTTTTTATTCATAATTACTAATTAATCATTTAGAAAACGAGTCATTTTAAAAGGATCCCTTTAAAAAGTTGCATTTTAGACATCATGTAGAGTTTGCTGTTTCACTTCAGATATCGAAGGTGACCATCGTGGACCACCACTCAGCCACCGAGTCCTTCATGAAGCACATGGAGAATGAGTACAGGGTGAGAGGTGGTTGCCCAGGAGACTGGGTATGGATCGTTCCTCCAATGTCCGGCAGCATTACACCCGTCTTTCACCAGGAGATGCTCAACTACCGCCTCACCCCCTCCTTCGAGTATCAGGTAAACACCACATATCTGAATTCGGTCAGTCAGTCAGTGTCTCATTTACTCCTGTAGGCTGTAGTCTTGCTGGACAGTTAAAAAAAAAATTTTTTGCAAAAACAATTTTGCAACATTTGAAAACATTCTTACAACAGTCTTTCCCTGTGAGAATATTTCATGGTGAATGGACTTCTTTTGCTTATTTTTCATTGTTCTAAACCGGAAACAGAAACCATTTAAACCATCAAAAAATGGAAAGAAAACATTGTGTAACCATGAAGATGGAAAAGTAAAAGTGTCTATATTTCATCCTGTCCTCTGCATCTTCAAATCAACAGCCTGCATGTTTGTCCTACTCACTTTCATTTCTCTCCTCTCTAGAGCTTATCTCCATCTCTCCAGGTTCTGATCAAGCTGCTCTCTCCTCTCACTACAGATCACAATATCATCACATTGTGTGTTCTACTCTCACATACGTCTCTGCCACTCCTGACTTCCTCATACAAAACCACAACTCCTCTCTAGGCACTAGAGGCTTTGAACTGAAGCTTGTTCAAATACATGATGAAATTCCCGTTACCTGGGTATGAAGGGTTAAGAACTTTAAGAAGTTTCCCGTCTCCGTTTTAAATATGCATGGTTTTGTAATGAGGGAGAAGATATGCTTTGACTTATTGAGTGCCAGTATTGACAAAAGACACTGACAAGAGAAATAAATGAGGAGTCCTTCTCTTTGTTTCATTTTTGCTGCACCATACCTAACGCTGCACCATTTGTCTTGCCAAAGTGACACAGTGATCCTGTGATTCTTTTCTTTTATAGCAGTTCCAAAAGCGTCAGACTGAATTTACACACTGTAATAGTAAATGTAAACAACAAAGAAAAATGAATGTTTTGCTGCTGAGAAATGATTTATAAAGCATCCCACTTTAGCCCTTCCTCATGAAACAAGTGATGGCATTGATGGCGTTGATGGAAGTGATGGCGGCACTCCCCCGCGACCCTGCTTGGGACAAGTGGCAGAAAATGACTGACATAATCTAAAAGTTGTATTATTTCCCCTCTGTTTCTCTCTCTTTTTCACTCTCACGCGCTCTCTCTCTCTCTCTCTCTCTCTCTCTGTATGTCTGACTGTCTGCCTTCCTGCCTGCCTGCCTGTCCAGACTGATCCGTGGAACACCCATGTGTGGAAAGGAGTGAACGGAACACCCACAAAGAAAAGAGCAATTGGCTTCAAGAAACTTGCTAAGTAAGTGTGCGAGGAAAAACCTTGGATCTTCTTATATGTAATTCTTTGCAACTTTTCTTCCTAGTAAAGCATAATAAAAAAGCTTTTTACTGTAAGTTCTTTACTGAGGCCCTTGACCACCGTTCTTCTTAAACAGCCTTGATTGGCCATTTCGACCATAATTATGATTGACAGCCAGTACTTTTGAAAAAGGCTACAACGGCACATTGTGTAGTGCATGCATTTCTATATTGTGCCACTGTTTAATGGGGTGAGGAGTTCCTTGGCAGTTTAGCTCATACGGGGCTAATCAGGTCTTCGGGCCTCTTTTTCATCTCGTCTTTTTGTTAAGCGACTGTAATTAGTTACAGGATGCTAGTGGAGGGGTCTCTGTGGTTCAGTCGCTGTTGAAACGGGGCTTCCCTGTTGAGAAGCAGTTGGGTGGAGAATGAGAATGAGGATGCTGTTGGGCATGGAGAGAAAAACTGTCAGTTATGCCGCTGACAATGATGTATTATATAGAGGAGGGAAAAACATAGCCCAGCGCCATTGTTCCACAGTTAAATGAGCGTCACTCGCAAACTTTTCTCTCTATTGTTTGGGATGTTGCTTGAAAAGCAGCTTCTCAGAACAGGCCTGCCCATGCTGCTCTCACGAACGTTACCTGCAGGACAGACTCTGGCCAAAATCCCGTTCAGCAAAATGAATTTGAATGAGGTTTTTCACCAGGACGGCCTGAATTTGCTGAATACTCAAGGATTCATTCGTTACTTTGGTATTTGCTTCCTTAAGTGAAAGTGACTAATTGTCATCGTGAAACACAGCGATCCACGAAATGCAGCCTCTGCATTTAATCCACACGCATACCATCCAGTAGGGGGCAGCTACTGAAAGCACCCGGGGAGCAGTGATGGGGATGGTACCTTGCTCAAGGGTACCTCAGGGCAACCTACTGGTATGGGTTTCAAACAAGTGGGCTTATTTATCACTGTTTTAAATGAAACCATGAGAAAATGGCAGACTACACATGACTCAACATCCCGAGGCTCCAATCATACACCCATATTTATCCACCTCTTGCTGTTTGCACACACACACACACACACACACACACACACACACACACACACACACACACACACACATTTATTATTATTAGTAGTAGTATTTAAATTTGCACACTCATGTTGATGCTGCTTTATACATTATAGGTTCTGTTCTGTTCCACTCACTCATGCCTCTGTTTTAAAGCTGGACGAATGTTCTCGGTCCCCCCCCTCGGCAATAGTTGAAGAACTGGTTGCTGTCTTGTGAAAGTGAAGTGAAAGTTTGTATCATATCTGTAAATCACAATGAAAATGAAGTTAGCAGTGGAACATGAATTTGAAAATAATCCAGTAAACCAGGGCAAAACTGACAATGAAAGCTCACCGCTAAACAAAGATTTCAAAACGTTTGAACTTATTTCTGTATTTTTGCTGTCTCAGTTAAAGACATTTAGTGGCTCATATCTCTCCTTAACTTTAGGGCACATTTTCTTAAATTTTCTCATCAAGAAGAGGGGTGTACATATAATAAAAAAGAAGGATGCATTTGCTAATTTTGTCGCTATGAACAATAAATAGCATTTAAATAGTGTTGCTTTTAAGGGTGTCATTGAGAATGATGAAGGGTATAATGTGTGTTATATTTGTAGGGCTGTGAAGTTCTCAGCCAAGCTCATGGGCCAAGCCATGGCGAAGAGAGTGAAGGCCACCATCCTGTTCGCCACAGAGACGGGCAAATCGCAGGACTACGCAAAGACCCTGTGCGAGATTTTCAAGCATGCTTTCGATGCAAAGGTACAATATTTCCAGGAGTCTTCTGATGCACTGATGTGGTCTTTGCAAAGAACAAAATCAGATGAACTTTCTGAAAGCCCCCCAGCTCCATGAAACACTGCACACACGACGGCGGTCTCAGTGCCTTGAATTCTGATTCCACTCAGTTTGCTTTCCCGCTAAAGCAAGCCGTGTGGCCGCCTGGACACCGCTAATGAGTTTTTTGTCGCGATCTCTTTTCGTCCCGTGCTGTAAACTGCCCTGAGCGGCGTGAGAATTCACTCAGCCAAGCATTGCGCTCTGGTTTAAGATCATAAACGACCTGGAGCTGTGCAAGGTTTTGGAAGAGGAAGAAATAAGAAAGCATGCGCACATATTCATAGGCAGCATCAAAACAGGAAAACTCAATCAAGTGTTTCTGCTCTGGGACGGCGTGCATTTTTGATGGGATGAAATAATCAATCATGCTTGTGTGAGCTCGCTGCTCTTGCGTGATGTAGAAGCTGATGATTTGAATGCCGGGTTTTCTCTCAGCTCTGTTTCTCTTGTGGTCCTGAATGCAATTGATGGGCCACACACTGTGCCACTCTGTCACTATTAATCCTCAGCATTAGCACATTACTAAGGGCTAAATGAAGATCCCGTTACTGCTTCTTGCCCCTTATTGTGTGTATTAGGATCCACAGTGAATGTCAGATTAAGAATATTTTAGTGATGGATGATACTGGAATTGTTTCAGCAAGGCCAACTGGTAGAACTGGGCTAAAGGGGGTAAGTTCCAACCTGTTTGAATAAGATCAGGTTTCCTTTTTGATCATTTTACCTGCTAATAACAAATTATTTTGAGGATTGTAAATCTACAAACAGCACTGCCAACGGGTTCTAAAGACAAAGTGGCAAAGAGATGACTGATTTACCTCTAGCCCAAGTTGTGGAGCATTTATCTGATTCTATCAGGGGCAGTTTGCTGTGTTAATGCCCAGTGATGATACAGCACATGAACATACTCTACATGAAGGTTTTGGGATGGCCTGGCTTAGCTCACACACTGACACTGAAGTGTGTTTTGTTATTGTGCTGAGGAACACAATGTGTAATGTAGCTGTTTGACACTGAAAAATTTTCCAGGTCATGTCAATGGAAGAGTATGACGTAGTGGATCTTGAACACGAGACGCTGGTGTTGGTGGTCACCAGTACATTTGGAAACGGGGACCCACCAGAGAACGGAGAGGTGTGATTCTTCTGTTTTCCATAAAAGCTGTCCTCCCGTGTTTGTGTCAATTTATTAACATGCTTCTCTTGCATTTCCAAATTTCTGATAGCTGGGAATCACACTTAAGGCTTGCTTTGATGGTATTTTTGATGATATCTCTCCAAATGTGTGTGGGATGGATGAGTGACTTTTTACCCCTCCTCTCTCTTTCTTCTCATGTAGAAATTTGGTGCGGCGCTGATGGAGATGAGGCACCCTACCACCAGCGCAGAGGATAGAAAGTGAGTGTGTGTGTGTGTGTGTGTGTGGACAAGTGAATGATTTGTGCATCTTCCTCCTACCCATCTGCTTTCTCATAATTAGTGTGGTGTCCCACACACACACACACACACACACACGCACGCACATGCACTCTGTTGGTAACTGGAGTTTTTCTGCCCAAGTTTCCTGCCTATTAAAGGTTTTTGTGCCGCTTTGGCAAATGCGATGTCGCCCATTAAAACAGCTTTAAAGAGCTCTGTGATAAAGTGAGAACGCTAGGAAATTAAAGCCAGAATAAATGTTTCTAGATTTTCCACAAGCGGCATATTCCTCAGAGCATTTGTAGTTGTTAACTTGTCAATAATATTTTTAAATTTCTAATGTTTTCTTGCTCTTTTTAAAGGAGCTACAAGGTGCGATTCAACAGTGTCTCCTCTTATTCTGACACACGCAAGTCCTCCAGTGATGAGCCTGAGTCGAAGGCCAACTTTGAGAGCACAGGACCTCTTGCCAATGTCAGGTATTCTACAGCAGTGTGTGTGTGTGTGTGTGATTCTTACATTTTCAGGGAAAAATACTTTATTACTCTATCTATCTATCTATTTGTGAAAGTGACAACCCATTGCAAGGTCACAGCACAGCACACAGTGAACAACAACGAAATTGGACCTCTGCATTTAACCCATGCACTCAAACACCGTGCAGCAGGGGGCAGCTATTGAAAGCACCCGGGAAGGGAAGGTACCTTGCTCAAGGGTACCTCAGGACAACCTACTGGTGAGGGAATTGAACCCACAATCTTCAGATGCAGGGGCAACTCCCTAGCAACTAGGCCACCGCTGCCCCGCGGTGTCTATCATCTTCCTTCTATCTTTAAGTCCATGAACTCATCTAGCCATCCATGCATCCATCTTTTTCTTCTTTTTCTTTTTTTGGCTGCTCCCATTAGGGATCAGCCATTTCCATTTCTTCCTGTCATCTGCATCTTCCTCATTCACACCAAATATAAGTGTTGTGTATTTGTTTTAGTGTATCATTAAGTTGCATTGTGGGTCAACCCTGAATCAGACTTGCCCAGTACGTCCTGCAGATGTTCATTCAAGAACTTCCCCATTGACTTGGGGAATTTATCCTTTGTCATGTTCCTTAAGCCATTCCTGAATGATTATTGCACTGTGGCAGGGACCATGATATGAAAAAGACCTCCTGGTACCGGAACACATTGCCATGAATCCAAACCTTGCCCAGAACATCACACCCCCTCAACCAGCTTACCTTCTTCCCAATTTAATTCCATTCACTAGACCATCCTGATGCCATCTTTTTTGCCAGTGTGCTGCACATGTACCCGTTATTCCTCAGTGCTGGCAAACTGCTTCCATTGGTCTGTGATTTGATGCTCACCTGTCCAGGTATCATCATCTGACTGGTCTGGAGCTACATGGCTGCAACCTCAGCAATCTGTGAAGTTCTTGCTATAGACAGCAGCCTTGAACACCAATGACTGTCTCTAGTTCACCAGTTGTCCTTCCTCAGACCACTGTTGGTGGGCTGTTTTGTCCATATTTCTGGCTTCCATTAAATCAATTTCAGAAACTACCTGTTCATTTTCCGCCTTCAACATCCCCACTGTTACAAGAAAACGTTGTTCACTTCAGTATGTGCTGTGTGTGAGTGTGTTCCTTCAGAGGAACCTTCAGAACTAGTGTGTCTAATGAAAAAAAATAAATGAAAAGGACAGAAGCTGTAAATGAACACAAAACTGCCAGGTCACATCCCAAACTCAGCTTGCTGTGTGTGTGATGTTCTTTGTGTGACTTGTTTTCCACCTCTAAGTCTTTGGCCTTGGCCAGTGGCTACTCCCACACTCTGTGTGTGTGGTTCAAGTGTGTAAGTGCATGTGTGTGTGTAACGCTACTTTGGAAATCCTCAGCATGCCTATTTCTCTCTTGTATGCTCTGTTATTGGCCTTGGGATGCAAGACCTACCCACACTTCCCTGTGTGTGTGTGAGAGAGACCGAGAGAGTGTAACTGACTCTTTCTCCCTCTGTTAGGTTCTCAGTGTTTGGCCTTGGCTCGCGGGCCTACCCACACTTCTGTGCATTTGCCCACGCAGTGGACACATTGTTCGAGGAGCTCGGGGGGGAGCGCATCCTTCGTATGGGCGAGGGAGACGAACTGTGTGGACAGGAGGAGTCCTTCAGAACCTGGGCCAAGAAAGTTTTCAAGGTACGTTGTAAAGAACACATGTATATTTACAGCACAAATCCTGCAGAAAGGCCCAGGATTACTTAAAGATTACTCAGATTACTGTACAAATAAAGCACCCTGGGACAGAGGTTCGTCTTGGTTTATCTTTGTTTGCTGTTATTTTTAAAGCATTTGAGGAAAGTCGTCCATTTTATCTACAGTCTTCAGCAGCACGGATGGAATCTTCCATTATATGCACTAGTGTTAGTTGGGGGTTTTTCTTTTCTTTTTTTTTTTTTTTCACCCTTTTTAAATTCAAATATTAATTTGCAGTCATCTTTGTAGTCTTAACAACTGGCATTAGTGCACTAATAATATTGTTTGACTGTAGTGCTCATTAAGACATAACATTGACTCCTTAAAATTATTTTTTGTACTGTAATCCAATTAAAATGTCATTCAGATTAGAATGAAATGTATATTTAAATACTCTCATATCCCTAATCAAGGCCACACTGGGGTGAATTTTGTTTTGTTATTGTGTGGGGAAGTGTAAACAATGTGTTATGTGGCATATCAGATAAACTTTCCAGTATGTCACTGCTATTAATGGGAGAATTTATGGGAAGTTAATTAATTTGTACATCTATAATTGGTAATTAAATACTGTAAATAGTAATGAATATGGTAATAAGGTTTAAATGACAATTAGTTTAGACTTTAGACTTTAAAACCAGTAGCGTATCTAAACTGCTTACCAAACATAGGAAGCATGTACAAACATATGGAAGGCTTATAATGGTTAAGTTAAACCATGCACCAAAAAAATTTAATTGCTAATGGCACTTTATGTATATCAGAAATACTGGACCAGACCTTGTATCTCCCAAATGCTAACTTTCCCCCCCCAAAAAGCAAATGCATTCTCTCCAGCTTAACCTTTTTTTTTTTTTTTTTTTTTTTTTTTAGTCATTATAAAATTTGTAACCAATTTTCAGCAGCTGAAATGGACCTAAAACAAAAATGGAAATACAAGGTTTTGCTCTGGCAGCTTTGCAGATTGCTGCCAGGAGATTATCAGATGCTTTAGCCACAAAATGTAAACATATGCTGGGTCTTCCAGGCTGCCTGTGACGTGTTCTGCGTCGGGGACGACGTGAACATAGAAAAAGCGAACGATTCCCTGATTAGCAACGACCGCAGCTGGAAAAAGAGCAAGTTCCGAATGACGTACACGGCTGAAGCCCCGACACTAACACAAGGTACAGTATGGCTCCAGAAACAAGGCTGATTTACATGATGATTCATTGGCCTAGAAACCCTGCTCGCCGCTTTTATGTTAGTCCTCTTAAACCTCCTTCTCATCAGGCAAGGCCTCTCATGGTTGAAGGTACAATAATGCCTCCTGAGTGCAGTTCAGAAATCGTACACCATATTAGTAAATTCTATGTTTTTACCAAACTGATCAAATGTGGTTTGGCTGCTGCTTAAGCTGATGCTGGAGAATTTGCAAAGGACAGCATGTTTCTAACCCTTTCTTTTAACTTTGTGTGACAACAAGAAGCAGTGCTGCCACTTACCATTTTACATGAACCAGCTGATTGGTTGCAAGTCTGAAGCTGACTTATATTTGTGTTCCTTCCTCAGCTCTCTACAACATCCACAAGAAGAAGGTGTATGGTGCGAAGGTCCTGATGAGGCAAAACCTTCAAAGTGTCAAGTCAAAGTAAGTGATCTGATGCAACTGCTCACTTAAGATCAAAAAGTCCAAATAAAAGCATAAAACTGGCTTTACATGCTATAAGTCCCACACTATGAGTGAGCAAGTCACAACGGACAGGATTTCGTGTTAAAACGACATATTTTGTAGAAAATGTTCATTAAAAAATCTACTAAAATGCCACTGCATGTGTTGAAGAGTGGTGTGTTGGCTACTTATTTGCAAGTGGTTCTCTCACCACTCTCTCACTCATTTTCATAGCTGTTTGTCCCAGTTAGTGTCCCAGGGGGGTGGTGGAGTCTATCCCAGTTCTCACAGGGTGAAAGGCGGGGAAACACTCTGGACAGGTCATCAGTCTATCGCAGGGCAGACACAAACACAAACACACTCACACACACCTAAGGCTAATTTAGAGTCTCCAATCCATCCGATGTGCATGTCTTTGGATGCAGGCATTGAGATGGTTGCAACTTTCGGGATCCATTTTCATGATACAAGGGTCGTGAAACTTTAATCAAGCAGCTGAAGTTGTATAAGAGTTTACCTAAAGTCAGGCTAAAAGACCAGACTCTTCATGCAGGTGTTGGATGATTGTTCTCAGCTTCAGTGCTCCCCTCCTGCTGAGTGCAGCGTGCCTTGTCTGAGCTCTACAGGAGTGTAGAGCTAAATGTGAAATCAGTGATGCGTTGCTGTAATACCTTAACGCGGGGGTAGCCAACCTTGCTTCTGCCAAACTATGCTTTAGCCTTTATCTTATTCTTGATTAGCTGGATTAAATATTCAGGAGCAGTTGAGTGTGTTGGTATAATATTGGATCGAAAGTCAGTAGATGTCCAAAAGCTTCTTAAAACCAATCAAACCATCTATTTGGAGAAAGCTTTGCAGGATTACTTGATTAGCAGAAATAATCCTTTTGAAAAAGACCATATTTTAATCTCACGCCTTGATGATGTCTAGTTTTGTGACTCCTCGTCTGCCAATAAATTACTGATTTATTTCCAGACATGGTTATTGTATTTAAGCCAGAGGGTAGACAACATGTTTACCAGTCATTTTTTGTGAGGCACAATATGGCAAGAAGGAAACTCTTCATGTTGGGGATGTTTGGTCTAATATTCAGGCACAGCATTGATTCAGTCTTAGTTGGAGCCTTTATCATGCACAGGGCTGTGGCAGCATTGGTTGCAGAGTTTTGTCTTTGTGTTTTCATATATAAAGTACGATTCCATTGCATCCGTTTCCTTGTAAACAAAGAATACATGCGATTGGATGCATCCTGCTTCGTGAGGAGAAGTTATTCTCCTGCCATCGGTAGCCCCTGGACTCACTTGTTTATAATGCACCTCCCCTTGACCCTGAGTAGTGGTGTGGCATTAAAATAACATTGTTTTGCCTGCATATTTGCATGCCCAGAGTGCACTCCTGCAGCCAATGACACTCAGCACACTCAGAGTGCACAAGTATGGAAATGAAAGACTTTAACACTCCTCCCAGATAATTATTTTGTGATGCATATGTGTCTCTCCTTTCTTCTTCAGCCGATCCACCATATACATCCAACTCCATGCCAACAACCATGAGAGTCTGAAATATTTGCCTGGAGACCACTTAGGCATCTTCCCTGGCAACCATGAGGAACTGGCTATGGCTCTTATTGAAAAGCTAGAGGATGCTCCACCTGTCAATCAAATCGTAAGGGTGGAGTTTCTGGAGGAGAGAAACACAGCGCTGGGTAAGACAGAATATGTGCAGACTTAAGTTTTGTCCTGTGAGTATACTACATATGGTATACATGGTCATACTTCTGCCCGTTGTCATGACGTTTGGTGGTTTTTGCTCACTGGGGCCAACAGCTGCCTTTGATACGTCCATTTGATGTGAAATTGATGAAAAACATTTGATGTAAACCAAACACAAGCCCTTGTTTTTCATTGTATATAGGAGCAGCTGTTGCTGTCTAAATGATGCTCCAACAAAAACAGACCCATGTCAAACAAAGTTGTAAATTTTTGGCCAAACTTGATATTATTAAATTGAACTGATTCATTTTCATTAACTTATTCACTAAAATATCAGAAATGTTTTTCTTTAACTTCATAAAGATACAATAACATTTACACAAGCTGTCTTTTACGAAAGAGTTATTCTTGATCAGAAAGGCTCATTGCTCTTTTGCCGTAATCAGATCATTCTCATTTTTAACGTACCATATACATTCATATGCAAAAAATAAATGCATTTATATCTGACAAGTATCTGACAGACTGTATATATATATATATATATATATATATATATATATATATATATAATGTCAGATACTTGATTTGTCCTAAAGGAAATGCCTCAGTATAGACATGTGGATAAAAAGGTGCAAGCAGGGTAGACATGAGATCAAATTGATTCATGTCAGTAAAAAGCCTCAGGCTGCAGTCTGGCACAGTCCTGAACGTTTCCTGAATCACATTTTAAAGAAGTGCAGATGACGATAACAGATGGAACAGAGCTTTCACAGTTGACTCAATGTCCATTTGCTTCAAGAGCTCTGAGCCTGAGAACAGTAGTGCCTCGGCAACTCAATAAAATTGAATAATCAATCAATAAAAGAGTCTAAATCCTGTGTGTCTTCTATTCCCACCACAGTGCAGATATGTGCTTGTGGAGTTTATGTAACAAAAGCATGATTTCACCTCGTCCTGGCTAAGTTGACAAGCTGTTCTTGTTGCTACGCCTTAAGCACTGAGCTATGTTACTGAACTCTCTGCTAACTGGCTGGCCTGTAGTGTAACTCTTTAAATAATAAAAGTCCAGGAGGAAAGACTTTTTATAACTTCAGGCTGATTGGATGGAGCTAACCTGTCGGAGGCCGAGGAAGTTGTTGTATATACATGTGTAGGTTTTGAAAATGATGGTTTTGCAGATTAGTTTGTATATAAGGATTGTTTGAGGGAATATCTTAAAACTTACTCTATGTAGATTACTTTATCAAACTGTTTTATTAATAAATATGAAAAGTTTGGCTTTAATTCTTTTGAAAACGGTTTGCATGGATCTTGTAGCACTGGTAATACAGTAAGTGTTTTTGAGACATGGGAGGGGATGTATAAGGTTTAATTTGTTGACTTGACTAAAATGTCCACTTCGAATATGAATGAATATGATGCATCACTTAGTTATTTTGGTCATTTCTCACTGTCGGCAGTAAAAGTATTGATGTAATTATTAGAGTGGGACACACTTTAATGCATATCACATCTCTGATATGGCTCATCCTTTATCCACTTCGCAGGGGTGATCAGCAACTGGACAGATGAGAGTCGTATTCCTCCCTGCACCATCTATCAGGCCTTCAAATACTTCCTGGATATCACAACGCCACCCAGTCCTCTCCTGCTGCAACAGTTTGCTCCTCTAGCCACCAATGAGAAACAAAGGAAGAGACTGGAGCTTCTCAGCAAGGTTGGGTCAAATGCTGATGGTGTGCCTAACTTTTACAGACATTTTAAGAAATGAAAGATTTCTAGGCAAATAGACATCTGTGATGGTCATTGGTGGTCATAGGGTCATTTGTTGTTTTGATGATTATTACTGCATACACAGGGTGAAAGGCAGAGATACACCATGGATGGGTCCACCAGTCCACACACAACACACTCTCACACACTCACATACCCAGGACTGTCTTGCTGTGAGATGATGATGCTGCCCACTGCACCTCCACATCGCCCTGTGTAGAGTCATTGGAATTAAACTGTAAACCTTAAGAAAGAATGGAAAAAGCATCTGCATTATGAACAGATTTGGTGCATTTAAGACCCTGAACCACCTGAAGGCCCCAGAAAACCTTGTAATTTTTTGACTGCAGTTAAACCATCCTGGTTCTGGCTCAGCAAAAGCCTTAATACATCCACCATGTTGGTCAGACAACATGGGGGAACTACAACATAACCATTTCAGACTTGTAGCCAGCATGCTGATCTCATTTCCTCTGCGAATTCATGCATTTGCAGACATTGCATGGTGGTAAAGATCTCCACTGAGCAGGAATAATGGCCACAATACTCAATCCTTTGTTGTATCATTAGCATTCAAGTTTCAGAAAGTGTCCTCAAAGATTTCAAAGGTAGCGCAGGTGAGCGTCCATGTCCAGGTGTGGTATTCACAGTGATTCCTGATCAAAAAACACATGCACAGATCAAATGTGCTGAAAGAGTCCAGTGTGTTTTGTATCACCAGCTTTGCTCATTCCAGCAATGCATTCAGATCCATTGTCCCACACTTCCTCTGCACAGCTAAAGATGCCGCCGCGCGTGACTCCGGCTTTGCTTTTCAAATTAGCAGCAATTTTCTCAGTTAGGTCATTCATTAGCCCTCCAACTCTCTCGCTTCCCCTCGCCAATCGCTCAGTGTCAATGCCATTTTCTCCTGCCTCAGAAATATTTCCCTCTCACTGCCTCCCACTGTAACACGCTTTGCAGTCCTTCGCAGTGTTGCTAAAAATGGCTGCCAATGCAGTGAGTCACCCTCTTCCTTGTTCAGCTGAGTCTGGGAATGATAGAGATGGAAAGAGAGAGAGAGAAAGGGAGAGAGCCAATAGAATACAGAACAGAACAAACATTTTTGGGTGTTTTTTCAAGGCTCTTTTGGTAGAGTTCATTGGCGTTTCCCATGCCGGGAAAAGAAAGACTCAGTCTGTGAGATGGAAGGGTTAGTGTGGGCTGCAGGAGAACTCAGAGGCCATGATAGGTGTTAATTATATCATCACTGTGGCTTTTTATAGCTTAGATTCTTTTGAAATGATATGATTTATAGTGGGGCAGCGGTGGCCTAGTGGTTAGGGCGTCAGCCACATGATCGGAGGATCGGGGGTTCGAACCCCTTCCCAATGGGTTGCCCTGAGGTACCCTTGAGCAAGGTACCGTCCCCGTCCCGCTCCTCCCTGCGATGGGCTGGCGACCTGTCCAGGGTGCGTCCCCCGTCCTCGCCCTGTGTGCGCTTGGTTGGACGCCAGCACTCCCCCGCGACCCCGTTTGGGACAAGCGGCAGATAATGGATGGATGGATGGATGATTTGCAGTATTTTAGTCTTCCCTCAGGATCTCTTGCTGAATGTAGAGATTAAAGAATCAACTTTTTCTTGTCATCGCTAAACATCTTGTGTAAGGGGTGACCAGGTGGTGCAGTAGTTAGTGATGCCTCCTCTAGTCAAATAGGTTCTTAGTTCAGTTGCCAGCTTGGGCCACCTGGGTCTGTTTTTTTTTTAGGAGTGTGCATGTTCTCCACGAGTCTAGAAGCTCTATTTTTTTTTTCTCCATAGCCCAACAACATCCACATCTGATGAATTGGAGGAATTCTGCGGCCACCAGGTATAAGCAATTGTCTGTTTATGTGCCCTGCAAGGCTGAGGTGACCTGTCCAGGGTGCATCGTTTGCCCTACGAGTGCCGGAATATGCTCTTTTAAGGATAAGCAGCTCAGATGGAAAGATGAGTTGACTAGCAAGTGAAGAAGCCAGCATCCTCCTCAGCATTAGCAAATCCAGTTGTTGATACGTTTGTAACTGTGCCCAATGCATCCTTCAAGCGTTCTAGAACTTGTGACATTAACCCGGGGTTCCTGATCATGTTCCAGTGATTGTAGGGTTCTTGAAAACCATCATTCTGTATGTGGTATTCTAGATGACTCTGCTTCATTTAATGGATCGCCGTAGATTTCTTATACATTCTGCCTCATCCCATGGATTCTTACGACGTTCAAGGACACATGAATCCTCATGGTGTCAGTAATGCTCCAAATTATACCATGAATTTATTATAGAATAAACATTCTATAATAATATGTAGATTCTAGATCTTGAATACAGCAAATCAGGTAAAGCCTCACTTGTTCATTCAGTTGGTCTTCACAGTTGTGAGCTCCTGCTTTGGCTCTTTGCAGACTGATTTGGAGCGGATGTGTAAAACCCAGAACCCAGGCTATCGTTGGCATTCTGTAAACATTCAATGGATCGCAATGGCATTTCAAAACTCTGCACATCAGGAGGGTAGAATCTAATAATGAAACACTTCTGCTTCACATCATTCCTTAAGGGATTCCTAAATATTCCTCCTCTCTCTGTGGATGCTCGTGACATTCTGGAGCACTGCTCATTAAGTCATTCCTTGAATCCTTGTGGTATTTTACAGCACTGTTGTGTTTTTCCATATGCAGGGTCTGCAGGAGTATGAAGAATGGAAGTGGTATAATAACCCCACCATGGTGGAGGTTTTGGAGGAGTTCCCATCACTGCAGGTGCCCTGCACACTTCTACTCACCCAGCTACCCTTGCTCCAGCCTCGCTACTATTCCATCAGCTCCTCACCAGACCTCCACCCGGGTGAGATCCACCTGACTGTGGCTGTGGTCTCCTACCGCACAAGAGGTAAGTGAGCCAGCTCAGTGATCAAGACCTCTTGAATTTATCACTTTTAAAGACTTTGCTTGAAAACAGTCTGGAAAAGAGGAGAACTTCAGTAACATGGAGCTGATTTATGGCTAATACAAAGGTACACAAGGTTTCCAGGGAATAACAGATTTTAAAATTCATGAATTTTCATTTGAAAGTGACTATTCTTATCATGGTGAAACGCAGCACACTGTGAGCCACAATGAAATTAAGCCTCTGCTTTTCACCCACACACACCGTACAGCAGGGGGCAGCTATTTGAAGCACCTGTGGAGTAGTGATGGGGACGGTACCTTGTTCAAGAGTACCTCAGGGCAACCTGCAGGTCTGGGATTCAAACTCATGACCTTCTGATCCTGGGGCCAACACCCTAACCACTAGGCCATCTCCGATCATTCTTACACAGCCGTCTTCCAGCCTCTGTTTATCCCCAAGAATTGAACCAGTTGTTTGTTACTGTGCCTTTAAACCTGATGGATGGGCCTGGACAGTAGCTGTAGGCTGGATCAGGAGATATTAAACATTTTTCTTTTGGCTAAAAAAGTATAATTTGAAATGGACTGCATTGATTGGGGAGTGATTTTTACACTTTAGGTTTTTTTGTGAATTTTGGGCCTTTTTAATTTACTGAGAAGCACTGCAAATGAACAGGTAGAATTGTAATTCTAATATTTCACCCATATCATGTTAGAATTTGATCACTTGGTGTCAATTTTGAAAGAGAATCAAAAAAATCATCCCAGTCTGAATGTTTCAAAATTGATTAAAAAAAAATCGAGCTCAACTTTTGCTTCCACCTGAGAAAAACTAGCATTCAGAAACCTGCAGCAGCCATCGCTGGTTCAGCCTGCCACCATTTCTGTAGCTCATTATCAGAAGTTTCATGTCATTAATTTCTGCAACACATTCAAAACCTTCTTACTTTCAGGAGATCTTTTGACAGAAACAAGATCATTTCTCTCAGCGTGTGATTCTTTAAAGGATTAGCTGCTTATATCAGGAGACTGTGACCTTTATTAGAAACTGAAGTGGACTCTGCCTTTGTGCCAGAAGCCTTAATGAGCACAGAATATGCTCTGTTTTGGGGGGAAAAAAAAAAAAAAAAAGCAGAGAAGATTGGCAGCAATGCAGCTTCAGTTTGATAAAGACCGTGCTTGTTTTAATAACTCATCTAAATTAATTCAGTGGATGATTAGGTGATTTGTCACGCTCGATTTGCTGATTTGCCACTAAGCATTTCGAGTCAACAGATGTTAAAAAGGAAGTCCGTAATCATCTCTTTAGCTCATGAATGCAAAAAAGAGATGATGATCATCTTTTTCCACTTATGAGGTGACCTCTCACACTCTGTCCTCGCTCTTCTTGCTAAATGCATTGTAAACATGAAATGATGTGCATAATAGCATAATTGTCAGATAAAACTTTCACCCGGGCTAAGACGCTTGCCCTCAGATCCCAGCAGGCCTAATTGCTAAGCATCAGAAAGACGCTGAATCAAACCAGTGTGATTAATTCTGTGCAGACGGTGCAGGTCCCATACACCACGGGGTTTGTTCCTCCTGGCTCAACAGCTTAGAAGCGGGTGACATGGTGCCGTGTTTTGTTAGAGGGTAAGATTCATCCTTTTCTTGATCTTGACGTTGTCGTATGTGTTTATGATATTAACGTGGCCGTTCAGACTGTTTTTTATAAAGATTAATAAAGAGTGTAATCTATAGACATTATTCTCCAAAATTATTCAACACACATGATGGGGAACTGGCCAAAATATTATCAGTGCCTTAGAACCATTTCAGTCAAGCTTGGGAGATTTTTCAGGCCCTGCTATCAACCAAAAACATGGCGTCAGTGAAGACTGTAAAAAAATAAAACAGGTTCCAGAAATTAAACAATCTAGAGTTAAAAATCTAACCTTTAATTAGTAGTTATAAGGGGACAAGATAAGCTTTATAAGCATGTATTAGGTATGATAATGTATTATTAATTTATTATTTATTAATTTATTATTAACCAACCTTCATTAAAATCAATAGTTGCTCCATATTCTACCACATATATCATATATATATAAAATAAGGTGATATTATTATACTGATAATAAGGTTTGGTCATTATCTCTAGCTCTGCTGCTATCTTGGATGTTTTGAAGCAGCACTATAATCCAACATTATTTCATAAGAAGGGGCAGAAGACATCCTATAATGAACACTGGGTAATGTTTATTAGACTATATAACATATACATAAACCTTTTATGGCAATTAACATGACCTACATTTATAGACGTAATTGTTCATCTTCATATTAAGCCTTTATAAAATATCTACCTAATGTCATAAAAAGCTTTAGTTGTCATCCAGACTTATGAAGGCTGCCCAACTGTAAAAAGTTGGCTGTAAACGTGGATAAATCCTTCCATCATTGGTATTCCAACGAACCAAGGAATACAAAGAAAAGAGTATCATCAATTTCAGTCTTGTTCAGATGGACATAAGCAGAACTTTCATGTACATTCATGACGTCACCAGTAATCAGGAAAGAAAATCAGAGCTATATTTCATGACGTGTTCTTCACCAGTTAAATCCTCAAATTGTGTTCGTCACGTTTATAATACACGAATACACATCTGTGATTTCTTTTAAGTTATGCAAAAAATGTATTTTGCTGCAGGGCCCCATCGTTCCGCATGCCAAAGGACAGCAATGTGCCCTGCATTCTGGTTGGGCCGGGCACAGGCATCGCCCCTTTCAGAAGCTTCTGGCAGCAAAGACTGTATGACCTTGAAAACAAAGGCAGGTTTCATCTGAAAGCATAAACACACGAACTTGAGCACAACTTCATAGCATAACTGAGCAACAGTACACAAAATGAATATTTTATATAGATGTAAAAATTTCAGTTTACTAAAAATACAGTGCAGTTTTTCTAACAAAGCCCTTAATGTTTTTGCTTAGAACTATGCTAATACAATTTCATGGAACCCTATTGACAAAGTAAATCTAATTAAAGTCAATGCTGCTTCTTCTGAGTGCGCACGACCTTATTAACTTTAGGGACATGATTAGACAAATTAATTGGCATAAGGTGTATTTATAGTCTGTGAAGAAGTTCCATTTAATACTCCACAAGTTGATGTCTGTTGCTAGGTAACAGCATAACGCAGCCATATAGAGCAGGACGTATTGGCACTCAGAATGATTTTCATCAAATCAAATTACTAGAATGTTAAGATTATGGGACACCTATGGTCTTAGAAGAAGTTCTTGCACCCAAAGGGCTGCAGTTAAGTCCCCTGGAAAAATATGAGCTGTGGAGTGTCATCACCCCATAACTGCCCCCTGGGTGGAGGTATGGCAGCCTGTTCCAGCTCCGAGAGTGGGTTCATAGGACAGTTTGACTGGTCAGGGTGTGAGCAAGCACATACATTTTTGGCCTTTTGGAAGAATCTTTTTAAAACATAGAGGTACAATAAAGATTTTGCGCCCCTTAATTATTCACACAGGGATCAAAGCCTGTCCGATGATTTTAGTCTTTGGATGTCGACAGTCACAAATGGATCACATCTACAAGGAAGAGACCATCCAGGCCAAGAACAAGGAAGTGTTTCAGGAGCTCTACACCGCTTACTCACGAGAGCCGGGAAGACCAAAGGTAAAGGGACATAAGGACTTTCAGATGTAGGCTAGAAGCAGATGCCATTGAAGAACAACCTTTGCTTCCTTAAAGAACCTTTCAATGGATAGTTCTCAAGATTCTTCAGCCTCTCCCACATCTACTGCCGCAGATGATCTCCAGCCAATTTATGCAAACTCAGAGTTTTCAGTAGAGAACTTGCCTTATCGCTCTTGGCCTGACTACTCTGAGAATGCTCATCTGACCAGCAAATTCTATTAATGAATAAGATGTTCATTAAGAGGAGAAGCAACTTTACTGTTGAGAGAACGATGCACTACATGCAGTTAGTGCAGTTTTTAAAGAGAAGTAAAAAAAAAACAAGCTGGATTCTAAATTTTAACAATTATTTGAGTTCATTTAGAAAAATAATTCCTTTAAAAGGTTCTTCAGGGGAAAGATCATTGGTTCTAGTCTGTCATTGCTTTCCAGAAGCCTTTTTGGCAACTTTGTTTTCTAAGATTAGGTCCCTGAAAGCTTCTTTGGTTATTTTTAAACTATGAAAAAAAAAAACATTGGTTTGTGACCAAAAAAACTTTAGGGAACACTAAAAAAAAAAAAAAAAAAGTAATAAATGGCTCTCTGGCTGCAGGACAAGTGTAGAACATCAATTGGTGTTTGTCTGGAACAGGGTGAGATCTATATGTGGTGCAAAATGTTGCAGGATCATGTACCATGAAGAGGCTGTAAAAGCTCAACTTTTGAGGATGACGATCTACAGACATGGCCAAAAGTTTTGAGACTGACACAAATATTAATTGAAGTTTTTATGATGGAAATTTAGATAAACTCCAGAATGATATGAAGAGTGATCAGATGAATTGCAATCATTTGAAAAGTCCCTCTTTGCCATGATAATGAACTTAATTCCAAAAAACCCATTTCCACTGCATTTCAGCCACAAAAGCTGCTGACTTCATTTCAGCGATCCGCTCATTAACACAGTTGAGAGTGTTGAGGAGGACGAGGCTGGAGATCACTCTGTCCTGCTGATTGATTTAGAATAGCAGACTGAATGCTTTAAAGGGAGGGCGGTGCCTGAAATCATTGTTAACCATGGTTACCTGCAGGGAGACGTGCAGTCATCATTGCTTTGCACAAAAAGGCTTCACAGACAAGGATGTTGCTTCTGGTAATACCACATTTTACCAGATCATCAAGAACTTCAAGTAGAGAGGTTCCAAACACTGAAGGAGCAAACTTTTTGAAAACCAATGTTTGTCATTCTCAAAACTTTTGGCCACGACTGTAAATGCTGAAGAAAGTGGACTGTGAGCCTTGCTGTTTGAGAATCAATCGATGGTGAATATTTCTCTCCAGCTACGATTTCACGTCTCACTTTGTGATGAAATGCCAGCGTTGCCTTCAATATAAGAAAAAAAAATTGGATGAATGGAAACAGTGATGCAAGAATGTCATGATGGTGCCTGGGAGTCTCTTCAGCGCGGTCAGCTATATGACTCTGTCACGGTGTCTTGTAGTTTCTCATTTCTATCTGTCTGCCTTTTTTGTCTTCTCCTCTATCTCTCTCTTTTCCATTTAGAAATATGTTCAGGATGTCCTTCGCGAGCAATTGTCTGAGATGGTGTATCGCTGTTTGAGGGAGGAAGGGGGCCACATTTACGTGTGCGGGGACGTAACCATGGCGGGAGACGTGCTGAAGACCATCCAGCAGATCATCAAACTGCACGGCAACATGTCTCTGGAGGATGCTGGGTTTTACATCAGTAAACTGAGGGTCAGAGCCATCTCTAACTTCTTCTCCGCTTACTGTTTCCCAGTATTATTGAACTATTGCACAAAAGGCCTCCATGTTAACTGTTACATGATTGCCACTAGACACATCTGAGGGTTAGAGCTGGCAAATTTGAACAGAAACCCATGGAAGGCCTTAATGGCTTGTAAAAACATTGACCCAATTGTCCACTTACTGCAGATCTGGTCATGTATGGAGCTGTTCTTTAGTTAAGAACTGAAGCTGTAAAGGTAAAGTCACTAACCCGCACACTGACATTAACCCGCATTAACATTTATAAAACTTTACCGCAACAAATGTCCAGTTACACTGTTGTGTGGAAACGTAGCCTGGATGTTAAGTATGCTTGTTGGTATGAAGAGCGGTGGCCTAGTGGTTAGGGACTAAGCCCCAGGGTCAGACATTCGTGGGATTGAAATCCTAGACCGGTAGGTTGTCCTGAAGTACCCTTGAGCAAGGTACCGTCCCTGTCTCTGCTCCCTGGGTACTTTCCATAGCTGCCCCCTGCTGCACGGTGTGTGTATGGGTGCAATGCAGAGGTGTAATTTTGTTGTGTTTCTCGGATGTTTTTGCAGAAAATAAATGTTATAATATACAATATAACTACACATTTTCCTCAGATATACTTGACATTACATATGTTTGATTAAAAATGGTCCGAAATGTGTTTTGAAGAAAGGCTTCTACTTTCACTGCATTATTTATTGGTGCTGCCAGTCACGGTGGGTTTTTCCCGTCCTTAGTGTTTTGTCAGCGAGAATTATAACTTAGTTGTAAACTTTTCAGCTTTGTTTTTTAGCAGCTGTGAGTCATTGCGAAGCGGAGATTTGGTTTGCTGCCATTATCGGGAACTCACTGTATGACGTTTCTTCAAACTGCTCCGAGACCTGTGGCATATTCATCCACACAAACAAGATTAGCGGAAAACAGAAGTGTTTAGAACCGTTTTCTCAGAAGTGTTGGCACTTTTTTATTACACTCAGCAAACGAACGCAAACCATTGATCTGTTTCTGTTCTCTTCCTCTCTATTCTATAAAGTGTTGGAAAGGCTTCCTGAGACTTTTCCTCTGTCTGTGTATCTTTTGCAGGATGAGAATCGTTACCATGAGGACATTTTCGGTGTCACTCTTCGTACATACGAGGTCACGAACCGGCTGAGGTCAGAATCCATCGCATACATCGAGGAGAGCAAGAAGGACTCTGACGAGTGAGTGTTGATGACTTCCTGTCTGTCAGAATTACGATTATGTCATACGTGCTGTTTTTAGAGCAGTATGGGGAAATCCTGGTCTTATGGGTAGATTTAAAAATAGCATATTTCTATACAAGTGCACACGGATTACAGATTAAAATCACATACAGCATTTCTGAACCTTAAAAGGGGTCCATCTCTGAATTTACCACCTGTAAGCACAACCTGAAAGTGTGTTCATGTGTAGCTCAGCGACTTCTATTTATCATAACTCCAAGAGCATGAGGTGGCAGCGTGCCTTTGGAAAATAATTCTTACCAAAATCGTCTGAATCATGATAAACCGGGAGATTTTATGATGCAGGGGGAAAATATTCATATTCAATAATCATTTTTATCAAACATTCATCAAAATTTGCACATACATTACTCCAGTGTGCGGTCATATATGACTTGTAGAAATGAATATAGAAATGTTCTAAAATTGGCAGAAAATGCTATTTAAGCTTTTATCCCCTCTAGATCAGGGGTGTCGAAGTTCTGGAGGGCTGGAGTCCAGCACATTTGGGTGATTTCCCTCCTCTAACACACTCAATACCCCCGCCACTAAGTGTGAACCAGGCGTGCTTGGGAAGGGAAATCACCCAATGCTGGTCTCCGGCCCTCCAGGACTGGATTTCGACGCCCCTGCTCTAGAAGGTGTGCTATCAATTTTACTGGGTTCTTGTGTATGACTATGCAACGGTGTGATCTGTGGATTTGAGGAATAATGTGGGGAAAATTGTACACGTACAAATCAAGAAAATCCAATGCAGCAGTTTTTCCAGTGTCACCACAGGTATCCATACCTGCTGGCCCAGTCTCTGAGCAGTCTGGGGCTTTTCCAAAGCGGCCTAGTGGTTAGGGAGTTGCCCCCGCATCTGAAGACTGTGGGTTCGATTCACTCACCAGTAGGTTGCCCTGAGGTACCCTTAAGCAAGGTACTGTCCCCGTCACTGCTCCCCGGGTGCTTTCAATAGCTGCCCACTGCTGCACGGTGTTTGAGTGCATGGGTTAAATGCAGAGGTCCAATTGCTGTGCTGTGACCTCGCAATGACGAGGGTCACTTTCACTTTTTCACATTAAAAATGCTTGTAATGCATAAGATGTACAGATTCTTATTTCTCTAATTTCGATATAATATATAGTTTCTAATAAACTCTTTAAATAAAATGAATTTTTTTCTGTTGGCTTGAGGTTTTCTTGGGGTGTTGTTTCAGTGGCCTGAGGTCACCCCTGTTTCCAAGTTTCTCCAGTAGGAGGGCCCTGAATATTGCAGTAACTATAGAAACGGCGGTGGAGGACAGGCTGTAGAGTAACAGGATTAGCTGGAGCGAGTGGCTCCTCTCCACTAGCTCTCGCACTTGTGCCCGCTCAGATAAGAGCCTGTTCACACAGCACTCTCCCCGACAGCAGAATGCGCAGCAGTCGACCCGCTTGATGGTGTACAGCCCAGTCTAGCTACTAAGAGATTCATTTAAATGACTCGAGTCATTTAAAATGTTCGCCAAGTCCTTGTGATGGAAGCTGAGAATCTTCTGTTAAATAGATTTAAGATGAATTCCTTTTAAGAGATTCTTGAATTTCTTCTCCCGACATGTGCTGCAACAGCACAGTGCTCACTCTCGTTTTCTTCTCTCCTCTCTCTTTCAGGGTGTTTTGTTCGTAGAGTCTCATTTTCGTGCCGGCTTCTCGGTGTCACTCAAGTCGAGGTGCGGATGGGACCCTACAAACACCTGTCAAAGAAAAAAACTGTGCCAAGTTTGTCTTAGTTCCTTTTTAATGTAAATCTGCTTGTTTTGATTCATCCTGCATCTCTGTGGTCAGAGTCTGCACTTGCGAAACACTAAATCCATTTTTCTTTCTTTTGCTGCCAGTTTTCTGAATGCACTTTTTAATCTGATGTATGTTCTTACGTTCCTCTTTATTAATGAGCTGTGTGCATTGGGCGCCTCAACTTGAACTGCCTATTTTGTGGATGCATGAGCAAGACCCATGATGTCAAGAGTCGTTGTCCTGATATATTAACATGTATAAACATGTATTTAGCTATTAAGTGTTGATCAATGGTTTAGCTTCGAGTTTAGTGAATGGAAAGGGTCACTGTGCACATCATATCGTGTCTGGAGCCGGCGGCCACGCCTGCCGCAGCAGAACATTTAACTGCATGTTTTGTGATTCTAACCGAAAAACGTGGCAGCTTCAACACTAGCAATGCGAGATGTGTTCACTTCAGAAATGAGGTCTGTTTCTCCACTCTGGACACCCTGAGATTGCAACAATGTTCAACTCCATCATGAATCTTTTTTTTATTAGCCGAGGTTCAGTCATGGGTTACTGTTTTTATTGCAGCCGCTCACTTGTGAAGACAAATATCATGCTTGGTTTGACCAGCATTTGAAAAAAGGGTGGAGCACACAGAGCATCTAGAATGGTCTGCACGTATCGCAAAGGTACCAGATAATTGGATTTTGTTCTGAGAGGCTTTTCTCAGTGCTTTCTCACATTTATCTCAGGCTTATCGTCTCAAAATGCTTCACTGTCACTGATTCTAGTAATTGAGAAGTCTGGTGGCTAATACATGCAAAACATTTACACCCAAAATGCATGAATTACTGACATCCTGCTGCTGTTAGTTTCCTCCCTTTCAGTGACAATTACAGCAGTGAGAAGTGCTCCCCCTGCTGGAGAATCTTTAGATTGCTGAACACAGCTATATAATGGCTTAAAGTTTCAGATTAACTGCTGTTTTATCGAACTAAACAGTACAGACTTAATCCGGAAAAGAATTTTTGCAATAAATGCTTTGCAAAAACACACAAGTACAGTGTTATTTTAAATTCTAGCACAGAGAAAACACTTTTTCTTGTACATGTTCCTGGCTGTATTAAACATCATTTATCATTTAACATGAGCTCACTAGATAGATTTAAATTCTTGGTTTTAGACCCCTATCAAATATGGATGATGCCTGTTTTAGCCCACTCTTCCCCAATCTGGATGTCCATTTCAGTTCACCTCCACGTAATTCAGCTTATAAATGACTTGCAGCACTGGTTAACAAATTTATAATCTCCCAATAATTTGGGCAATTATTAACCAATGGCAATATCACTGTTAAAACTGATGGATCGGACCTAAATTCCTTGTTTTGGATCTCAAGTTGATGAGGTTTACAGGTTTGAGAGAACAACACATTCACTTACCTTTTTTTCACTCTAGCAACCCTCAAGAACTCCGAACCAGTCACTTAAATATCTCTCTAAAACGCATAAAAGCCTCTTACCCACAATGCAGGAAACTTCAGAAGGGAGTCCAAAGGGACCTTTTTCCTTT
The DNA here is from genome assembly GCA_017165825.1 of Hepsetus odoe. NCBI lineage: Eukaryota > Metazoa > Chordata > Actinopteri > Characiformes > Hepsetidae > Hepsetus > Hepsetus odoe. Next base: position 19,190,389 of record CM029390.1, read on the forward strand.
GATAAAGGTTTGAAAAAAGAAATTCAAACCTGTGTTCCTCCAGGGAAATTAACATAATGTAGCCAGACCATCACATAGTTGCCATGGTTGCTTGGATATCTTTCTTTTTGTGTGTTTTTACACGATAATCAGGCACATTCGCCACATTTAAAACCATTTAAAAAGCTTTTGCTAACACATTACTGAAGGGTCGTATTCAACAGGCTCCATTACACTTTCATAAACCCTCCATGACAATTGACCAGAATCCAACTAGACATTTATAAAATGGCTTTTTCCAACAAGTGGCAGTCAAATTTTCATCTTGGAAAATGTTATGAGCCCTGACATTTATTGACATTAACCTTAATTATTCTTTTATTAAATCTGAATTCTGAAAACGGGCCTTCAGTTCTTTTTTATTTTGAACTTTTTACAACTGTACACTTGCTGGTATGGTATATAGAACCATTTACAAAACGTTCCAGTAAACTGGATCTTTTATTGTTTATAATACACGGCCTTTACAAAAGAACCGCATCCCTAAAATGGCAAATTTCAGAAATAGGACAATAGAAATAGGATAAATACACAATCAAATGCAGCAAGGGACCCTGGGAAATATTCTTTCTGGTCTACTTTGTTTTGACAATTTTCTCCAGAGCGAAGTCTGACCTCAAGGATGATTTATCCAACTTTCTGTGTGAGGTTTAGAGTAAAGTCTTCTGTCCAACATGTTGTTTGAAAGCTTTTGTGTTTGCTGCTGTTTTGCGACTGGTCGTTTCTGTGTGATTCCACACTGTTAGACACCACAAAAAAGTTATACACAATATAAATGTACACATCATTTAAAGCTAAGAGAAGATCTAAAGTCTAAAAATGCACCTGTATGACATTTTTTAAGAATGTATTTTGATTATGGCTGTTGATTTTATGGGGCTGAGATAAGAAATGCTATGGGTTACACTAGTTATGATGTTTAATCACTGCTTTTCTTTTGCTTTTGGAGAATCTAAAGCAAATGCATGAGATCACTGTGTCATGTTAAAAAATCTTTTCCACTCATTCAGCACTGTGTCTAGTTGACTATCATGGCAAAAAGACCTCAAGGGACTTTTTTTTTTTTTTAACAATTTTTTCTTTCTTTTTTTATTTTATTTTACAGCTTAAAAAGAGAAGAAAAAAATCCAGTCACTCTTTGCTGTGAAACTTAAATTGTGCAACACCTGAACTTGAGACATTTGCCATTTTAATGCATATTCTTTAATGCCTATTCCAGAACACTTTGCATCTACTTAATAATAAAATACCATTTATGTCATCCTCCGCAGTGCTTTGTCTTTTGTGGGTGTGAAGTGTTAAAGGTTCAGTAAGTGACGGCAAGATGCGTATTATTGTCTCCGTCTCGGTGGCACGGCTCACAATTTAACAACCTCTGCCTTCACTTCCTATAATTTTGAAGAATTAAATAAAAAAAAAAGGTTGGGAGTCACACATCCGGCCGTAGTTCACTGTCCTACTAATGTATTTTGGAAGATTTCATTTCCAGGAGAAAGCACAACTTCAAGCTCCACAAAATCTCCAGAGGAGATCATTGCAATTAGATCTTTTTAAGATGTGTGTCTGTATACAGTACACTCCATAATATTTGGGACACATTTGAATGTGAAATTTTAAATCAAACAATTCATTCCAGACTTTAATTTAAAGCTATTTACTTTAGTTTCACTTTTTATACATAGCCCTCCTCATTTCAAAGCACCATGATGTTTAGGGAAGATTGGTTTCACGGGCGTTTGTGATCATTCCGGCGTTTCCTTGCATCGTTAGTGCAGGAATAAGATACCTAGACTTCATACAACCATTTGGAGTCTGTAGTTGCAGTGACTGAGGCTGCAAACAAGAATAGAGCCATTAGAGACCAACCTTAGGATTACCAAAAAATACAGTCTGGAATATCATCATGAAGAAAGAATGCAGTGGTGAGCCCTGTAATCGCAAAGGAACTGGTAGACCAAGGAAGACCTCCACTGCTGAAGACTAAAGTTCAGGAAAAATCCCAGATGTCCAGCAGATAGAAACTGTCTTCAGGAGGCAGGTCTTTGTCAGAGACTTCTATCTGCAGAACACAGAGGCTACAGCGCAAGTTGCAAACCACTAGCCACAAAAACAGGATGACCAGCTTACAATTTGCAAAAAAGTACTTTGAAGAGACTGCAGAATTCTGGAAAAAGGACAGACTCGACAAAGAAAAACCTGCATCAGAGGAGGTTTATGGACGTGGTGAGAGAGGACATGCAGATGGTCGGTTTGAAGTAGGAAGATGCAGAGGACCGTAAGAAATGGAGACAGTTGATCCGCTGTGGCGGCCCCTAAACGGGAGCAGCTGAAAGAAAAAGAAGAAGAAGAAGAAGAGTGAAAGCAAGTGTGGAGACAAAACTGCCCAAGATATTATGCATACCAACTCATCTTTAGATCTTCACCGAAGTTTCACTTGTAGGGTTACTTTTCTTCTAGAATCAAATCCCTCTGGTGCCAAACAAGCAATGCCATTGAGAATTCAGTAACATTTTTATTGAGGGCATTTTCGGCTGGCATAAAGCGGACATAAGCAGACATAGGGGCAGCAGTGGCCTAGTGTTTAGGGACTTTTTAGTCTCCAGGATCATAAGATCATGGGTTAGATTCCCAGATCAGTAGCTTGCCCTGAGGTACCTTTCAGCAATGCTGCACGTGTGTGTATGAGTCAAGTGCAGAGGAAGCATTTCGTTGTGGTTCACGGTGTGATCTGACATGTTTCACAATGCCTAGTAGTCACTTTCACTTCATAAACTAGCCCAAACATGTATAAAGGCTTATTATAACATGTGTCAGTTGACATGAAGGCTGATTCAGTCTATTCTGAGGTATTTCGTGCCTGAAAAGCTGCAGTGATTTATTGCAACATGTACAAACACATCACAAAGACAGTTAGTATAATTCTAACCAGCTTTATTATTTGGCCACCATTATTCTTCAACACAGCCTGAACTCTCTTAGGCAGTACTGTGCTTTTTGAGAGAGCACAAAAAACCTTAAACATGTGTCCAAGAACCAGTTTGGAACTCCAGTAGTGTGAATCGGAAATCACTGCCTCACTCTCAGCCTTCAAGGGAATATGAGAGTGGAGGATAAGCTCCTTGGCAACCTGTCAACAAAGTAAATCAATTGGCCCGCCCTCATGGTTCAGAGTCTCTTGCTGATTGGAGCATTTGGGTTAAAGCACTCTGTGACTGTTGCTCTGGGATGGACCACCCACAACATGACAACAGAACAGACTCAAGCACTGATTTTCTTTTACAGAAGTGCTTAAGTTACACCTGGATACTGGATCAGAGGAATTCAGCCTGTTTGTAGTTGTGGACTTTGAAGATTTGTCTGCTCAAACATCAAAGAAAACATTCTTTGGTGGTGTGTAGACGCACTCCACACACACACACACACACACACACACACATATATACACTCTCACAGAATGGTGGTGGGTAAGAAGGTAGCCAAGGAGACGCTGCTGCCATCAGTGCGTGAGGATGATGATGATGAAGAAGGTTATGAACAAGAGCCACTAGGAGGGATTGGGACCAGGCCACCCAGCAGACCTCGAAACATCTACAGCAGAGGCAGTGTGGACAACCAGGTGAGTGGGCAGGAAAGAGTTTTTCAGAATGTATTCAGGCAAATGAATGAATCTTCATCTTGTCGGTTTCTAACATCTGGATTTAAGATTAAACAGGCTTATTTGTTTGGGGCCAAACAGAATTTCAGGCATAAAATAAAGTATAATAAATTTAAATGCTGAATTTAATTTGATCAGTTTCAAGCAAACGACCAGTACCGCACACCATAAACACAGGTTAGTGTTTATAAGACTACATTAATCAACGCAGATATTTATAATGGGCTATTGTGGGGTAATTGTGCCTTCATAGGTGATGCCTGTTGGAATAACCCTAAAATGTTTATGGAGGGCTATGTCGGCTGTCATAAAGGGCTTATGCAGTTTGGCTTATGAATGATACTGAATGTGCTGTGCTGTGACCTCGCAATGTCAAGAATAGTCACTTTCACTTAGCTCAGGTGGTGGCTGTATTTTTATCACATTAACACCAGGGAAAATGCAAGTTACATGCTCTCTTACTACGACTGTCATGCCAATGAATATAGATGAGCACTTAAACATATCTATAAGCTTATGTCCATTCAGAGAGTAGCACATGTAACGTCTTTTTGTTTTGTGTTTTTGGCCCTCAGCCCAAAAACTTTGCACTCTTGCCCCTCTAGAAAAACACTTTTGTATTAGTTGCAATTTCGTGTGTGAGTATTTGTGACAGTGGTACCTTGTAAATAATTAAAAGGCCTCAGCCTCATTGTGATCAGGCTGTTTGAATCATCCTCTGATAAAGTGTCCTAATAAAGTGTCCAGTAGCTGTATAGTCTGAGAATGATCTGATTTTACAGTAAAAGGCCCACAATCTACATTTTTGCCATTTCAAGGCTCATTTGTAACGTTTGTGCTTTTACGTACCAAAAACAATGCAATTTTTTCAATCTCACTTAATGCATCCATCCATCCATTCATATTCCTTCTTTATTATTATTTATTTATTTATATTTGTAAAAATCTGCTCACGAGGTAGCGGTGGCCTACTGGTTGGAGAATTGGCCACAGGATCAGAAGGCCGTGGGTTTGATTTCCAGACCAGTAGGTTGTCCTGAGGTACCCTTGAGCAAGATACCGTCCCCATCACTGCTCCCCAGGCATCTTATATAGTTGCCCCCTGCTGCATGTTTGTAAGGGTGAAATGCAGAGGCTGTGTGCTGTGCATTTCACAATGATAATTAGTCATTTTCACTTCACTTCTTCACTCATCAGGGTCACGGAGGGTACAGGAGCTTTTCTCAGTGATCATAGTGTGAAAGGCAGAGAAACAAGAGGGCAACTTTACAGCTCCGGTACACCTGGCATGCCTGACAAACTCCACACTGAACAGATTCAGACCTGGGAGTGGAGAAAGCTAAGCACTGCGCTCTCTCTTGATCCCTTACAGTTAAATCTGTTCATTTAAAAGTGACACAGAAATGATGCAGACGCACTTTCTTACTTCAGCTTGAATGCATTGTGCTTAAATGTCAAAAGCTGATGGTAAAGATGTAAATTTGCTGTTTTTCATCACAACATGAATGAGTGCAAGCTCTTTTGCAGCTTGTTGTAAGTGTATGGACTATATGTAGAGGTTAACACAATATACATTGAAAGAAAGTTTCTGCAAAATTGCATTTTTTGCTAAATAAGGAACAGGATCCTAATCAACCCGTAATTATAGCATTTTTCATTGTTTTATTTAAATTTAAAGCAAATTTTCATTTTTAGCAAAAGTCAGATGGCGCCAAACTTTTGATGACAGTTGTTTTCTCCCAGACAGTGATCAGAGCAAGTGGTCACATTCAGGCTGGGCAGAGGGATGAAGATGATGCGGATGATGAGGATGGTGATGATGAAGATAAGAGAGTGGATGGTGACCAGAGCGGTGGAGCGGTTGATGGACAGCACAGGGGCGGAGTGTCCTTCAGCATGGATGAAGATTATGACACTGAGCTGGAGCTTGAAGGTTAAGTAGCAAGAGTTCCCATTTAAAAAAGTAAAAAGTGTGTGTGTAAGAGAGAGAGAGAGAGAGAGAGAGAGAGAGAGAGAGAGAGAGAGAGAGCGTGGGTGATTTATGTTATGATAGATGGTGTCAGAAAGCTAAGGGGCAGAGAGTGTGTGGTTGCGGCTCCACAGGGAATAAAATGGGCTAACAGTCATGAGTCATGCTTTTGATTTCAGACAAATTCACTCTTTTCTCTCTCTCTCTCTCTCTCTCTCTGTCTCTCTCTCTCTCTCTCTCTCTCTCTCTCTCTCTCTCTCTCTCCCTCCCTCCCTCCATCTCTCTAGATTTCTCACCTGCTTGTTCTGAAGATACTGAAACACCTACGCACTCTCCAACATCTACATAAATCACTGCTGAAAACCCTCGCACTATCTGTACTCTCTCTCTCTCTCTCTCTCTCTCTCTCTCTCTCTCGCTCTCTCTCTCTCGCTCTCTCTCTCTCTCTCTCTGTCTCTCTCTCTCTCTCTCTCGCCTCTCTCTCTCTCTCTCTCGCCTCTCTCTCTCTCTGTCTCTCTCTCCTCTCTCTCTCTCTCTCTCTCGCTCTCTCTCTCTCTCTCTCTCTCTCTCTCTCTCTCTCTCCCTCTGTCCCAATGGCTGTTTATTCAGCTTATTAGAGATGACCATCTGCTGTATTAACGCAGTGTGCCTCTGCATAGCTTAATGAATGGCTGGGGAGTTTTCTACATTTATCATAATTGGCCATCTTAATGGCCAACAATGGCACTTTGTCGTATTAAATTTGCCCGTGATAGCATTTCAGTTCAACATGTCGCTAAGAGGTTTCACTGGCAGGTCATTTTACCTTCTTTATTACACATCGGCTCACTGTGGTTAAAACTGACACAACGTACCCTCAACCTACTAATATTGCTCACCTAATGGAAAATCAACCCAGGTCAAGTTTTAAGTCATTGCACAAATCAAATGATGTGTTTTGTTGTTTTTTTACAAAGAAGTGCCCATTCTCTACAGGGAGTTTATAAATGACATTTATTGCACAATAAAGTTGTATTTATTTCACTGCATTTGTTTAATTATTTTAAAATATTGGAAACAACTTAATACTTGGCAATTGTGGCAAATAGTTTAATTGAATTTGATCCAGGGTGCCCAAACTTTTGCAGTGACATTTGATAACAGAATTTGGGATCACTCATATCTCACTAATCCCACCGAACATGGACTCAGTAAAAGACATTTTCTGTTTTGTATGCTGATCTGAACTGTACTGTAGTCCCGGTTAAACGTCATTAACACACCGGAGGATCTGATCACTAGCAGACGTGCCTCAGTGTGGTTCAGATTTAGTAATATTTCGGCCTAGAGAGTTGCTTTTTTACAAATTAATGCACTTCAACCTTAACATAGGTTCACTTTTTAAAGCATGAAAATATAGAAAGAAGAAGAAAAAAGTTTAAAATTTAATGGTGCTGAATAAGTGTGTGTGTGTGAAAAGTGAAAGTGACAACCCTTGTCATTGCAAGGTCACAGCACAGAACTCAGTGAGCCACAACGAAATTGGACCTCTGCATTTAACCCATGCACACAAACACTGTGCAGCAGTGTGCAGCTATTGAAAGCACCCGGGGAGCAGTGACGGGGACGGTACCTTGCTCAAGGGTACCTCAGGGCAACCTACTTGTGAAGGAATGGTCTAAGGCCCTGCTTTAGAGTAGAGTAGAGTAGAGTAATCTTTTATTATCCCACGAATGGGAAATTTGGGCGTTACAGGGCTCTTATGAAAGTGACAGGTGTAAAAAGAATAGAAAAGATATATAAAAAAAATAAAATATAAAGATGTAAAGAAAGAGGAAGAGGAACAAGTACAGTAGAAAGTAAGTACAGGAGCTATAAATACTAGATAATAGATCATCTATCTATCTATATATATATATATATACATATACATATCTACAAGGAGAATTAGGTGACCATATATACAGTACACAGTAATAAATAAGTTTTAAATAAATTACAGGTATAATTAAACAAGCAGCATAAATATAAATGTAATAACACTAATAATAAATAATGAATGTAATAATAATATATAATATATACAATACAATAACAATATACATTAATTAATATATATCACAGGTGCTGTTAATAATAATATATAATATAATATATATTACCTTTACAACACTGAGCATTAGAATGTGAAAATGTTATAATGTGCAACCTCGAGCCGTGTTGTGAGTTAATGATATTTGTAATGTTGTCACTGGACATGCATTTTCTTTTTTTGCCTCAAAATAAATAAATAAATAAATAAACTAGCTCCTCGATTTGACATAAGATGTATAGGCTATGTAACCGAAATGCATAGAATATGCGGCTGCAAAATACGCACGCCTTTAAATAATATTAAACTATGTATAAATATGTATTATATTTATATATCAGGTTTCAGGGTTTTGTTCATCTTTACTTGTTCAGTTCATTAGCCGTTGAGCTCCAGTAAAAACTTCCCACACCAAAAAAAAAAAAACAAATGCCAAGGCTGATCCACTTCATTTAAACTGAATATAAAAGCTGCTTCTGATTTTCGATGGTTTCGTCTCCGTTTTTCTCGCAGTCCAAAGTCTGGTACGTCAGACGGATTGGAGATGTTTAACTGCTGCTGAGGTGTTGAGATTATTTACCCTCTGGGGCGAGCTGTTCACAGTGTTCACACCTATGAAACCTTGTGGTCAGAATAAGAAGCTTGGATAATTGTTGGATGCTTTTTGGTTGAACCCTCACTCAACCCCCTTGAGCAAGGTACTGTCCCCATTACTGCTCCCCAGGAGCGTTAAAATAGCTGTTCCTGCTGCATGTTGTGTATGGCTAAAAAGCAGAGCAGGGCAGCAGTAGCCTAAAGGTTAGGAAGTTGGTCCTAGGATCAAACGGTTGTGGGTTCGCATCCCAGACAAGGTACCCATGAGTGAAGTACCGGCTCCATCACCGCTCCCCAGGAGCTTTAATAGCTGCCCCCTGCTGCATGTTTGGGTGAAATGCAGAGGAAGCATTTAGTCAAGTCTCACTGTGTGCTGTGTTTCACCATAGCAAGTAGTCACTTTCACTTTAATGCATTTTTCATAGATTGTCTCCATGTCCATACTGTTCCATAACAATGCCAGACATTATCATACTGGCTACTGGCATCATAGGCCAAGAGATCTCTCCAGCCTCGAGAAGCCTGAGAAATGTCATGTTTTTGTTTGGTTTTGTTACAGATAAGAAAGCCCAGTATGATCCCACAGGCCAGGCACGGTACAGAGAGATGTGCAAGATGCTCAGTGTGATCCCTGTCTCGTACTTCCTCAGGAACATGGACAAGAGCGAACTGAGCATGGTGCACCATGGACTTGGTCCTCAGGTAAACTCTGAATCACTGAAAATATGCAACTGTTCCTTACTGGCTTATTTGTGCTCATCGTTGATCACAAAGACAAATAAACAATGGAGAACACACTTGGACAACTCTGCTCTGTAGGGTACCATGGCTCTGGCGGTTCCCTTGGTAACTAACACCTCCATTCTGAAGCTGAATTTGAGGGATAATTGGATGGAAGGAGTAGGCGGGGCAGCAGTGGCCGACATGCTGAAGGAGAACTGTTATATCACAGGTGCTTTTCTGAAACAGTTACACATCTTCTATACTCTTACTACTGTAAATCTAAACCCAAGCATCAACTACATACTTGGCCTGTTTAACTAGACCAACCAGCAGGCTTGATTTTTGCCCACTCCACTTGATTCCAGGCTTTGTGTACACAGCAGAGCAAATTAGATTTGTTTTTACCTAACTTTCATTTCTCTTTTTTTTTTTACCTAACTTTCATTTTATGTCATCAAGTTGTGAGGGACTCTATGGATCATACTGAAATGTCCAGCACATCCCACAGATGCTCTATAGGTTTGAGATCTAGGGAACTTGAAGTCAATACATGGGGCAGCGGTAGTCTAGTGGTCAGGGACTAGGCACCATGATCAGATCATAGGCCAGTAGGCTTCCCTGCAGTTCCCTGGAGTAAGGTATCATTCCCAACACTGCTCCCCAGGCACTGGATATGGGTGCCCACTGTGCCATTGCAAGTATGCTTGGTTAAAAACCAACAGAGAAGCATTTCTCTCTGGCTCATTGTTTACTGGGACAATGCTGAAATACTTGTTTTCACAAGAGTTCCCTTCACTTGAATGCTGTCATGCTGCTCAAACCATTCCATTTTGCACTGGGACAGGACATTATTCTGCTGAAAGTGACCACTATTGCCATGAAGAGGCGTACTTGGTCTCCAAAAATGTTTCGGTACATCAGGGAGATCCACATGAAGAACCTGAAATTCCCAGCAGAACATTTCCCAAAGCATCACACATCCTCTGTCCGCTTGCCTTGTGCTATCCCTTCCCCAGGTTAATAACACATACGCATTTGGCCAACCACATGATGTGAAAGAAAACATCAGAATAGGTGACCTTTTTCTATTTCTTCATGATGTATTTCGGATGTGTCCATAACAGCTGCTTTGGTAGTGACCGTGGTCAGTAGGCACTCTAACCGGCTACACAACCCTGTACACTAGTTTGTGCAACTTCTGTGGGACCAGTAGGCCTAAACTTTAGCTTCCAATGTGTAATCACTGAACCTTAGATGTCCATGAACTTATGGCCAGTTCAAAGGTTGGAATCACAGTTTGATCTTTGTCAGATATACTGCCTATAATATTCCAAACCCTTGACTTTCACCTGTCTGTGATTTTAACGATGATTGTGTTTTAGAAGCTCTGGTTCCCATCACTACAGTAAAGAAATTCAAGATCTACAAGGAACAATTTCACATCAAGCCAGACTTTAGTTCCATCTCAACCACCCAAAGATGCAGAATTATTTTTCAGAATCAGTAAAATTTCTGATTAAGCTCTGCATGATTTGTTTCTCAGGGAATCATTTACATTTGCAGCACTGTAGTCCCTCTGGAGTAAACTGGGATTAAGGGAACCCAGTGGTGGTGGTGCTGCAGGTGGGATTCAAATCTGCAACCTTTAGGTCCAGATGCGAGTATCCTATCGCAGGACCACCACCGCACTGGAATCATGTTCCGAAAATGTCACAATATATAGAGCATCATTTAGAAAGCATGTTATATAAGGAGCGGCACAGATTAAAGAAAAAATCTTTGGCACAACATGAAATGGTTAAATCCTCGTTCGAAGGCCGATCCACACTTTCGTTTGCCAGTGAAATGCTGTTCATTTTTCCCATCGAGAAACCCAGATTAGGAAGGATTTAGATTTAGACTTCTTCTGCTTAGATTTTCTTTCTTGGACATGCTTGTAATACTAACAGTAATAATTGCTGTATATGAGCTAACCCTAGCAGCAGTATCCTGCAGTTTGAATGGTGTGTATACGAGGCCCGAGGAGCCGGAGTAGCACATTTGTGGGTTTCGCTTTTGAGAGAAGCTTGAGCCTTCACTTCTGACACCAGTTCTTCATTTGCTGGATTGCTCCTGCTGCCTTTCTTTTCACGGCACATTACTTGTTTGGTATGACAGTGCATTAAATGAAAAAGTCCGATTGGCTTTATTAGGTTTAAATATAGCTCTGGTTTAAATACGTCTCTGAGATTAATCGCACAGCTTCGCACATCACTGAACCAGGATCAGAGAACAAAGGTGACTTGCTGGCTTCGTACTTCAGCAGTACTGTACACTGTGCTCCATCGCAGGGCAGACACGCAGAGACAAACACACTCGCACACGCACACACACACACTCACACCTAGGGGGAACCTAGGTGTCCCACCTGGGAATCAAACCCTGAATCCACCTTCTCACTGCGAGGCAACCGGGTCAGGAGGTGCCATGCTGCGGGACCGTCCTGCATCGAGGATATGGATGAGAATATTAGAAATCTTTCCTATTGAAGATATACTATATACTATATTATATAATGAACATATGGGCAGCGGTGGCCTCGTGGTTAGGAAGTCGGAAGATTGTGGGTTCAAGCCCACAATCAAGCACACCAGTAGGTTGCCCTGAGGTACCCTTGAGCAAGGTACCATTCCCGTCATTGCTCCCCGAGCGCTTTCAAAGCTGCCCCCTACTGTATGGTGTGTATTTGTATGCATGGGTTAAATGCAGAAGACCAATTTCATTGTGGTTCACTGTGTGCTGTGCTGTGCTGTGCTGTCTCACAATGATGAGAACAGTCACTTTCACTTTCATATACAGTAGTACCATAAAAATTCTAATTGTGTTTGTGTGATACGTGCAACAATATTAAACTGGATACCAAAAGACACCAGTTTAAATAGTATTCAAGAATTTGGCTCACATCATTGTGCCCTTTAGTTTCTTCCATTCTTTTCTCTTTTTCTCTTCCTTGTTTTCTTAATTTTCTCTCTTTTTCTTTTTAATTTCTGTATTTTTTTTGTCACCTTTCTTTCATTCTGTTTTACTTTTTGCAAATTTTTCTTCCATCAATCCCTTTTTTATCTTAATTGTTTTTTCACTGTTCCATCTCTGTAATCATCCATTTTCTTTCTTTCTTTCTTTTTTTCTCACATTCTCTACTTTCTCTCCTTTTGCTTTCTAGTTTTCTTCTGTTTTGCTTGCTTGATTTCATTTTTTTCCCCTTTATCTGTTTTTTCCTTCCTTTCCTTCTCTCTGTTTCTTTTTGCATTTTTAAAATATCCATAAATCCTATGAGGCATGCTAAATGTGTTTTTCTTTTTTTCTTGCTTTCCCTCGTATGTCACAGACCTAAAGAGCTTCACATGAGCAGCAAATGAAAATAATTTTATTCATTTACCTGCAAATAAATTTGACATATTTCACAGATTCCAAAAGTCTAAACAGAAGTGTAACTATAAATCCTCCACATGAAGGAAATTTTTAGACTATTTTGATTGTCTTTATGTACGAATGAATCAATGTACACTATCTGATGTTTCAGAAATAGATCTGTCAGAGAACCGGATAGGTGAGCATGGTGTGAAGGCTCTGGCCAGCATGCTGCTGGAAAACACAACCCTGACTTCCCTCATCCTCTCTGGAAACTCTCTGGACGAGCGAGCAGCCAGACACTTGGCCGACGCCCTGAGCAAGAACCACGTCCTGCAGCACCTGGACCTGAGCCACAACCGGCTGGGAGAGGCAGCAGGTACGGCCTGGGCTCAGAACTGAAGCAAAGCAGAGCTTTTATCAGGCAGCAGTGGTTTGTTCAGAGTAGTGGTGCTATAAATGGTCCCTGGTGCAGAGCGGTGAACATCAGAAATGAAGGAAAATTATTTTTGAGTGTCCTCTATTCATCACTCTTGAAACTAAAGTTGCTGATGTTTTTAGTTCCCAATCTTTTAACGTGGGGCTCTTAAAAGAACGATTTTTTAAGATGTGGTGTTAATAATCTTTTCCTGTAATATTAAAGTTCTAAAAAATCATGTTCAAAAACAAAAGAAGTGTTTGGGAACAGTCAGATAGCGATAGTGGGATATTTCATAGTGGTCGCTCATTAAGAGAGATTAATGGCAGAATTAAAGTCTAAATTTGAAATGTTTAATACACTGCTTATATAAGTTCACACCGTTGCTGTAATCGAAATGCCAGCACTTTCTACCACCATTCCACAAATCATGCAAAACCTGAAAAAATGTAAGCAAATGAGACCAACAAAGCAGTTCTTCTTTAGCCAGTCAGCGTTGAAGTTAGTTTAGTTTCACTCTGGATTTATTCTGGATGGTGGGTCACTTAAATAATGGCTAATAACATCTTGGATTGGGGCTTCTAATCTTTAGCACAGAAAACACCAATTCAGCCTCTGGTCTGTGATGGATGCCCGAAGAAGAAGTCACCCACTTATGTTGAAAGCAAAGCTTTTATAGCATTTAAAAAACAATGCATTGGAGGCTTCCTTCCTCTGAAAAATACAATATTCTTTTTGTGGTTCCATCACAATGTTCATGAAGAGAAACAAAGGAGGACTCGTGAACTTGCCTCGTCAGAAGCCTGCTTTGGCTGGTCAAAGAACTGTTCAAAATCCCAAACTTGCCACGGAGCGGGTTGGACATAAGTTTCCATGGTGATGCAGTGAATAAAAATGGATCAAATGTCATGTCAAGAATCCATATTTTAGCTTTTTGATAAATGATCTGAAAAGTGATTCCCTTCAATGGAAAAAAGTCACATTTTATTGATAACAAGGATATAACTCAGTTATTACATTAATAAATACTAACACGGTGGAAGCGCCGCTTCATGCCTTTATAAAGATTATATTTCTGCAGGCTTTTCTGCAAAATCCAGTATCTACGCAAGTGTGACAAAACGGGATTTACCTGCTGCCTTGCTTTGCGCGTGATTTATGCAGCCGGCCAGCATTCGGCGCTTCTCGAATAAATTGTAAAAGTGTTCCATATCAAGACTTCATCAAACTTTTGATAGCTGTGACTTGTCAAGGCTGTCTGATTCAGGCAGTGCATCTGGGAAAATGTCCTGGTTGTTTCCAGAATGTGTAGCCCAGGGCAAGATCATCTGGATGATGGAGATTACAAGCATGGTCATGAGCACTTGAAGAACATTACTTTTCCTGAATTATTGTGCATAATGCTTGGAACAGCAAGAGTTTAATATTTTCAGAGTTCTGCATAATGTAGATGAGCATGCCCATAAAAGTTCGGTCAAATACGCCTCGGTCCAAATGACGGTCCAAACGACCAGAAAGATGAAAGAAGACTTCTAAAGCCTTGGTGCCCTGAATGCAAGACACAGTCATTTAGATGATTCATCACCGATTCTTCAGGCACTGCACTGGTGAAACAAGACCTTTCAGAACCACAAGCTTGATTCTGTGCTAAACACGTACTTTAGGAACAAGAGGAACAAGCAGAAATAATAGGTGCTTCAACCAAATAGACAACTCAGTCTACATCACATTACAGCCAGTAATCCTTTCTTTTTTGTGTTAAAACTATGACATTTCAATTGCATGAAAGGCCACCTTCCACATTTTATATTTTTGTGTACATTTTTTATCCCTTTACTACCAAGCAAGCTGTTTTTACTACACCTTTAAGATCATTGTTTGAAAATGTCTGAAAAACAAGTTTGTGTATATTTGTGACATCACAAGTTATGCACTTTATACTAACTTTATACTTAAAGTAGCCCAACACCCCAGGACTGAAAGGTTCGAGCTGCCCTAAAATATGCTTGAGCAAGGTACCGTCCCCATCACTGCTCCCCGGGTACTTGATAACTCTGCCCACTGCAGCATGGAGTGTGTGGGTTAAATGCACAGGATGCATTTCGATGTGGTTCGCTGTGCTTTGTGCTCACGATGACAGGTGTCACTTTCACTTTCACTTGTTAAGTCTATTAACAGACTGTCAGCAAAACATAAACTGGAACACAGAGAACACTTTAAAATGCAAACACCTCGGGTTACGTCTTTTGCATGGAACACCTGGGATTTCTAAAAAAAATGAATTTTACTATTTGCTGAACTGCTTAGCACAAATGGTCCAATTTGGGAGCATTAAAACACTCCTTTCTGATGAGTAACACCTGCACACGGACTTGTGTTTGCGAAAGCTTCATGTGTGTGCTTTTCTTAGAGCTGAAGCATTGGTTTAATCTAATATTTCATATCACTGAACAGTAGGCCTGGGTGTTTGTGGAGGATTAAAATAGTTACACAAATCCATGCAGTGCATCTCACGTATAGTGAATGACGAAAGACTAGCAGTTGAAACACGCCGGGTGGGAGGATTGTGGATATAGAGCCTTCTGGCTACAGCACAATGAATGACAGGAGTGTGAAAATGGACTCATGATCTATATAATTCAAGAAGAAAAATGCTGCTCGGGAGCGTTCATGTGGAATGATTGTGCGAGCAAGCAATGATTCATGTATTCATAACCCATCCAACTGGCTCCTCTCCCTCCACGGTGCATATGGCGGCATCTTTCTATGTTTTTAAAGCTACCGCACATATGTTTTTCCTTCTACCACCATGACAAATCACCAAGTCTAGCAGGCAGTGATAGGGGGTTGCAATGGGAATATTTTCATTTTTTCTTCTTAAGCCTCGGATAGTCACTTTCTGTTCACATTAGAGTCATGCTGAGAACGCTTAAGAGTTCTGCTCTTTACTCTCGCTCTCTTTCTTTTCCACCTTAGGGGAAATTCTGGGTGCAGCTCTAGCTGAGAACACAGGACTGAAGTCATTCAACCTGGCCTGGAACCGCATTCGAGGAAAAGGAGCCGCTGGTTTTGCCAGAGGACTTGGGGTACAAAAAGAAAACACTTTTAATGACTCCAGTCCAGCCGTATCGATCGACCCGATAACTGTGATTAAACTCCTAATGGTTTAACCTGCTGAGCTGAACACAAAGCTTTTAGCACTTCGACAGCAAAGACCTGGACATGCACTGAGCTGCATAGCAGAGCTTTAAAAGTGCATTCCAGCCTACCGCCAGCATTTCATTTCTATCTCATATTAAGGGCGACACAGCAGGTACTTCAGAGCGAGAAGGTTCTGGGTTTGATTCCCAGCTGATTCTGTGTCATTTCCTGCAGCTTTTCCTGCCACAGATCGAGCACAAACCCATCTGTTGGACTGTAGGTGCTAATTTGTCCCCTATATGAGAGCATGTCTGTTCTGTGATGGACTGGCAGCCTGTCTAGGGTGTTTCTCAAACCTTCCCCTACACGTGCAGCACAGCGCTGGCCATCATTGGATAAGCAGCTATGATAATGAATGGATTTTGATTTATGTAATATACTGCTTTATTACACAGTTGCACACCTCAGTCTAAAAATAAAATAAATACATTCACTCTAAAGACTGCAAATAGGTATGTTTCCATTAGCTGTAATAAAAGGTACATTTTCTTGGAAGGATTTACCCTTTATTTCAGTTTTTTGTACCAGAAACCTTCATTTTCTTCTTTGGAAAAATGACAAGGATGTTTTTGCCCACTCTCTGATTTATAATGATAAATGATAAAATCATAATTTTAATCAAAATTTTGATTGAGCCCTCTGTTCATTGGTTGGCTGGGCCTTTCTAGAAATGAAATAAAAATAGAAAATACAAATTCATGGCTATAATTTTGATACAGTAGGTTGAAAGGAATTAAACAAGGTTTGTGCTTAAAACGAGTTACAAAATGAAAGACAGGACATGAACAAATCTGAACATTTTTCCAAATTCCAACACGAAGTGCATGTCAGTCATTTCAGACTGACTGAACTCAGCTTCTACAAAACGAATAGTTTAACTTTTGTGTAAATTTTGAGTCAAACATAAAATATTTTAAATATTAATATTTTCAGTTGTTATTGAAAATATTAATATTTAAAATATTTTATGTTTGACTCAGTATTTATAAGGTTTTCTTATAATAAAATTTAATATTGTGTTTTATATATATATATATATATATAATTTTTTTTTACTTCAAGGGTGGGACATTTGGCTTGCAGTGTTTATTTATCTGAGTGAAATGTCCATATTTTAATTTGCAAAGCAGTCTGGTCCGAGACATCATAATCTCAGTGTGAATGGACAGGGACTGAATGGGCAACTATATGTAAATGTATTATGATGTAATTTGTAGCTCGGTTTGTGTGTAAACTGTATAAAGGAACTGTAACAATGTTTAACCCGGACTGCTGTGTTGCAAAGTCTCACTGATGTCGGATGTTAATCTTTAAAGGCAAACATATTCCTGCGAACAGTGGATCTATCTTACAATGGACTTGGCAAAGAGGGAGCAGTGGCTCTGGGTGAGGGGCTCAAAGAGAACAACACTCTGGAGGAGCTCGATCTAAGGTACTTTCTGTTATCATTTCCTTTATCTGTGAGGCTCTCTCACACAGATCTAGAGCTGGAGAGTAATCGGCTCCATTTAATCAGCCATGTGAATTTAAGTATAAGTACTTAAGTATGACAGCAAGGGAAATAAACTTTTAAATCCACATTAGTCACCTTTTATGATCTAATGCTAAAAAGATTCTAAAAAGAATCCATATTTTGAATAACATCCAGTACTGTTCGAAGTCATCTCTTCATAGCATCCTTTCAAAGAGCCTTTCTGGTATATTTTAATGTATCGTTCTCTATAGGAACCGTTCTCTAACCTTCTTGAGGTGCAAAGGTTTTGTTTCTCATTTTCAGTACAGTCTTTTGTTGGTTAATCCTCCGGTGACCTATGTCTGAACTTTTAAGAAGAACAAAGTCTAACTTAAGACGTGAAGCAATGAAGAAACAGGTGCAGATGATTCCAGATGATCAGGCTGGTGATTATTATACTGATGATGCTGAATGCTGATTGGTTGGGACTCTTTAATCAAGGCACTGAACCAACACTTCACCTAAAACTGAACAAACTGCTCCACCTAGTTAGTTTATCCGGCTTTCTTCTTGACTGTTGCCCCGTTTGGTATCTGGCCCACAGTTAATTGCCAGGTTTGGAGAGTATCATCATTGCTATCCTCCTCTGCATTCAGCAAAAAAGCATTTAGCACTCTTTAATATCAAGTCTCATTGGGCTTCTGATACTTTACTAGCTGCATAGCCATCCCTTAGGGCAAAGGTCATGGATACTTTGACCTGCACTGGAGCTGATGGGTTCTTGTGCTTTGTCTTTGACATTCCCATCCCCTTTGATTTGTAAAAGCTGTGATTTCGTCAAAAGTGCCCCTAAATTTGAACGAGGCACCAAATGGAACGGCACACTTTAGAGAAGATTCGTCTTGTTTATTTGGCTCCCAGCTTTCTTGAAGACTAAACTCTGATTTTTCTATCCTACAGTATCAATCGCATCCCCCCTGAAGGAGCGATACGTTTGGCCCTTGGCATCAAAGTGAACAAAACCATCCGGATTCTCAAAGTAAGGCGCCTGGAGGAAATTGGTTTCTGTAGAACCAGCGGGGAAGTGTCTGAGACAGAATATTGGGATAAAAGTGGCATGTCGAGTGAAACTTGCAATTAAATTTCAGTGCAGACATATTTTTCTCACTAATAATCTGCTGACACTCTCTTTTGATTTCCTGCGAATGTAGATGGCTCGGAATCCCACACAGTCCGCCGGATGTTTTGCTGTTCTTAAAGCTGTAGAAGCAAATCCAGCCTCAGCAATGGAGTACCTTGACTTTTCTGTATGTACATTCCATTTATTCATTATTCATTAAAAAAAGGGAACACCGGTGATCTGTCCATACTCCAAATGCATTCCTTCATACTGATTGCTTCAAAGCAGGAAGAGCTTTTAAAAATGTCAGGAATTACAGTTTAACCTGATGACTTGAGGTTGGAACTCATCTTCTATATGTTTTATCACTGTGATGTCTTCAGTCATAATCCCCATTTTTGTTTATTGTGATTCTGCTATCCCGAACAGAGGAGAAAGGGGTTCCCTTCTGAGGCTTGGTTCCTCAAGGTTGACATTTTTCCTTTAAGTTCCTATCAGTGTTTCTTCCTCATGTTCTTGAAATTTACTTTTAAGTATTGGTTTCTATTAGTGTTGCTTCTTCATGCTCTTAATATATTCCTCCTTATAGTTGAGGTTCCTCTTGGCTTTTCTTTTTCACGCTTTTATGATATTTTTTCTTTTGAGTCTTGTTTCGTCTTGGTGTTTATACAATATGATCTTAAAGAACCGTTTGTTTCTCTTCCTCTTGCTCTGAAGGATTTTCACCTTTGGACTGTTGGTTTTGTTACACCTCTGCATTTTACCTCTGATCTTTATTTTATAGAATTATATATTTTTTTTCTTTTTTTATAATATATTTTTTACTTCTAAGGGTCTTTTGTCCTGACCTAGGCTTCCCAATCACAGATCTAGACTCATATTCATAAAGTGCACAAAAATGTGAAATGGATTTGATTAAGCTCTCGCAAACTCCTTGGGTTTCTAATGAAAGTGAAAGTGACAACCCTTGTCATTGCAAGGTCACGGCACAGCACAGCACACAGTGAACCACAACGAAATTGGACCTCTGCATTTAACCCATGCACACAAACACCGTGCAGCAGTGGGCAGCTATATGTATCACAGCATATCTTTGCTTTTTTCACTCTAGGACATCAGTGTGGACCAGGAGTTTGAAGACTTGTTCAACTCTGTCAAAGAAACGTTACCAAATCTGCAGGTGAAACATGGTGGCAAGATTCGGACTCTACAAAAGCTCCCAAAACACCAAAACTGAGAAGCATTCAGATCTCGGTTCCTTTCAGATCTTCAGGTCAATGTGTTGTCAAAAACTTTCAAATCAGACTAGCTTCATTTGATTAAAGCATATTTGTATTAATTCATCATTCAGTTTTTAGGAATGTATTAAAGGTTAATCAGTAAAATAAAACAACGGGGAACGTGCCTGTTCTCTTGACATTAGAACTCCCTGAAAGGTTACTTAGAGCAGCACCTGCTCGGTTTAATGTGAACAGCTGCTCAGCACAATGATGTTCTCATGCATGGGTGCCTGTGCTGATGACGTTTATAACCTCAGGTATAGTTTAGGCATATGCACATCTTGGGCTTTTCTTCTTTTCAAGAATGGGTGACATTGAGCAAGGAGAAAAAAAATGGAATATTGGGAAAGTGTATCCCTCAACAAAGAAAAGCATGTGACACTTCGATTACTCAAGAGAAGAGAAAGTGACTATTCTTGTCATTGCGAGGTCACAGCACAGCACACAGTGACCCACAACGAAACTGGACCTCTGCATTTAACCCATGCAAACACCGTGCAGCAGGGGGCAGCTATGAAAGCACCCAGGGAGCAGTGAGGGGGACGGTACCTTGCTCAAGGATACCTCAGGGCAACCTACTGGTAAGGGTAGGGTTTTAACCCACAATCTTCCAATCCTGTGGTCAACTCTCTGACCACTAGGCCACCGCTGCCCCTACAGGATACAGGATTCTGAGTGTCATTCAAATGGATGTCTGTTGTCAGTTTAACAGTTACATATATATAAGCTATATATATATATAGTGGTAATGTAGCAGCCAGGGGCATAAAGTGGGATTCTTAAAGGTCCTAAAACTATGTTTCTACTTTTTTTTTTTTTTACCCCTGATGACCACATCATCATTTTCATGCTTTCCTGGAAATAAACTGGCTGTGACTGTAAGGTTGATATATGTAAAGGATCTCTGTTCCAATGGGCCACTTGTCATGTGCTGGACCCCAAAAGCAAGTCTAAATTGAACTTGGGGATATACTATATGTGAATACATTGTACTTTGTGACATCACAAAAAATGGATTTGGAGTCTATGTGGAGGAAATGGTACTTTTAAAAAGGTGCTGATAAGCAGTTATGTATTTAAATTCTTAAAAAAATAGGGAAAAATAGGGGTTTTCCATAATTTGAGGTGCTGGATGAACTGGAACTGGATGTTTTTGTGACTGTGCCTTCAAGAAATCAGATTCAATATCAGATCTAAGCCACCAGTGTGAATGTAGACAGTATTAATATATATGGAACAATTCAATCCTACAAAAGAAATGACAAAAGTCGATCAAACATCTTGTGGCCCCAGACGCCCCCAAAAGCACCAGTCCAGTTCAGAAAAGTCTTGGATAAGCTTTTTAGCAGCTATTCATCTATTGGAGAGGATTATCTAAATGACCCATAACGTCACACGGTCACTTTTGCCCTTTACCTGCTGAGGAGCAAAGGTGGAGGCAAATCGTGTTAAACATTAACTGAAACTACTTGGTAAGTAATGCAAGTGTGGGGCTGTGGGGAAAGAAGACACACTGGTTCGTCGAGTAGATCTGAACAAGAACAGTCAAGAGGATGACCACGACATGGTGTGTTGACCTCCTCAGGAAGCAGAGGTTTTGGCGCAAAACTTGCCGTACGTCACTACACGTCAGGTTTGTGTTGGATGTGGTTCTCCTTTATTTTCCATGACACTGATTTGTGGCTGCAGAATGAAGGCCTACAGCTCAGCCCAGTGCTGGAGACCAGAGCTGGGAGCGAGTGCAGCATTTCTGAAAGTTTGTGGACACCTACTCAAATGCTGTTTCTTCTCAAATCAAGACTTTCATTGGGACATTTGCTGCAGTAACAGCTGGAAAGTTTTAGATATTAGAAGATTGTTGTCAGCAATGAGGATCACAAACACCACGGCATCTCAGCACAGGGTGTTTGCTCCACATTCCAAAACTGCAGGGCTTTTTACCGCTCCTCCCGACTCGGGTATGGTGAGATTAGGTCCATGATAAACCACTCAAGAATGTTCCATTTCATTGGCGATACTTTGCGATGGAGATTATCTTGAGTGAGTGTGTTTAGTTCTGCAAAGCGGGCATCATAAAGTAGCTGGATCCTCTCATTAGAAGTGGTGTCGGATCCTTTTGAAAATGAAGTGTATTGTGTGCAGCCGAGTCTTTGCTGGTGGTGCAAGATTTCACTCCTGAAAGGTTAAAGTCCAGCTCAGTTCAAGTTCTCCTTTCACGTATCCTTAAACGTGCTTTGGGACTAGCCTCTACTGTTCAATCTGCAAATACTCCACAAATTGAAGCATCGTTCAGGTGATACCATGTTAATATGCCATTAAATATGCCAAGTCTCTAAAGCTAACAGAAAACTATTATGCAAAATGTGTATAAATATGTTGCCTGATGCCTGCTGAGGACATTTTGGCTTAAAACATAATTTGTTAAAAATTAAATGACAGAGAAGTGCATTCAGAATATTGACCAGACCAGTAGGTTTCCTTGAGGTACCCTTGAGCAAGGTACCGTCCCCGTCACTGCTCCCTGGGCGCTTTCAATCGCTGCCCCCTGCTGCTGGTGTGTGTGAGTGTATGGATAAAATGCAGAGGCGTAATTTCGTTGTGGTCCACTGTGTGCTGTGCAGTTTCACAAGGATGGGGGTGGTCACTTTCACTTTCACTTTCACAGCACAGCAAATTATTCCCCAAAGAAGACCTCATTTTAGAAGATTTACCTTTTTAATCATCATCCACGTTACATTTGCAATTCACTGGAGTTTTAGTTCCGTCAATAAAGTGCTTATATTTGTGTTAAATGAACATAGGCCCTGTTTCCTTTCAGAAGTTTATGATAATTTTATAAGTTTAGAAAAATAATGAGTAGAAGACAATATGGTTTTGCAATTCCTCGCTTCTGTATACAAGGCTGAAGTGCCCTTGGGCACTAAATGCAGAGGACAAATTCACTGTTTACAGTTTGTGTGCAAACACAGAAATTGCATTGAACTCATATTTGAATCAAGAGTCCAGGCTGGGCTTAACTTTTTGGACCTGAGCTCAAAAGTTTAAAACAAGCATTTGAATTCCTTTAGTGCTGCTTAATGCCTTACTTCTTTGGACTGCTTCGTAACATATTCAACAAGAAGTACTGATCTCTTAAACTTTTCAGGGGTTTGGCGAGTAAAAGTGACGGCGGTTGGTTGAGGTCCAAGTTTGCACAAAAAACGGATGCCAGGAAAGATGCCCACTCCAACCTGCTCTCCAAGAAAGAGACCAGTGGCCTCTACAAAATACAATGTGAGTTCCAGTGTCCTCAGTTCAGTCTGCAAGAGCAGTAGTTTAATGGCAATAAGCAAGCATGCTTGTTTTTTGTGTATTTCTCTTTGAGTCCGAGAGCATACGTGTGGGAGTGTTTCTTAATGATCTGTATTGCGTAATGGCTGGTTTTGATGTATGAAGACACCTGATGAGAAATAAGCACCAGTGCTTTCAAAAGTCCCCAATTTCTGCCTTAAATCTTTCATCCAGTTCACAACGTCAAGCCGGAGTGCTTGGAGGCGTACAACAATCTGTCGTGAGTAGATTTTATTTTTAATGGAATGAGCCTAATCCCACCTGTTGGTGGCCAGCACTGTGATTTTTACTTCACGTTTAAAGGAGGAATTTTCTTGAAACAAAACCTGTTAAATCTATTGCTTGAGGGTGTAGAAATGTTGTAGAAAAACATATAAGCTCAGATTTCTATGTAATTATGAGTGAAAAGTGTGAAATAAAAAAAGTGTGAAAAGTGAAAAATAGTGATAAATATTAAAACAATCTTATGTCTTAGTCTTAGAATTTCATTGATTTTCTCTGGTACCAGTCATTCCAATTGGTTTTGGTGCTTCATAGAGAAACAAGCCAAGTTTTTTCCTCATATGGACCATTTTTCACACCTTAAAGCAATGTGCAAAGAAAAACTCTGGAGCACAGATGCATTAAATCAATCTGAATGCATGTGTAATAAATTAGAGAAATTAACGCACCTTCTGCTTTGAACTTAGTATTCTTTTTGCGTTAAAATTGTGATTGTTTTATTTGTGTGCAAAATGTCTCATCCTGAAAAGCATACTTCCCTGAACGAGCTGTTTAAGTGTAGTACCACCTCACCAGTTCCCTCTCTAACGTTAAGAAAAGATTTGATATGTAAAGCATAGTGAGAGCTCTTGAATGAATGCAATGTTCTCTTTCTCTTTGGGCTCTCTCAGTGCCGAGGTCCATAAAGAGCTGCATAATGCTGCAGATTACCCCTGCGAAGTGGTGGGAAGCTGGAACACATGGTACGGAGAGCAGGATCAGGCAGGTAGGGGTTGAAGAGAGACAGGCCTTATTGTACTCTTTGGCAATACTTCAATTCAAACTCCGATGCTGGTTTTCTGTGCTGTGTGTGACTGTGATATTGTTTCCATGGCATTTTTCACATCTATAGACTTACATCTGAGGGATATTTATGATAAAGCTCAGAGATGTCATATAATGCTGTGGTGACACCTGCTGTTTGGTTGTTGTAGTACATATGTGGAGATACTACGGTGGATATCCAGCACTGATTGAATGTTTGAACAAACTCAGACTTAACAAGGTATTTTGTTCCGTCTCATTCCTTTATTTTCATGCTTTCGTTCATCTCTCTGCGCTGAATGCATTTACTGATAGCTGATGGTTGATCATGATTTGAGTTCCTTATGCACATGTTTCATCTCAGACTTTAATGGGCAGGTTGGTGAAGGGAGTGGTGAGGATGGAGGGAGTAGAGGTAACAAAGGTGGAGGAGTTTAAATACTTGGGAACAACAGTTCAGAGTAACGGTGAGTGTGGAAGAGAGGGGAAGAAGAGAGTACAGGCTGGTTGGAATGGGTGGAGAAGTGGAGTGATTTGTGGAGTGATTTGTGACCGACAGGTATAAGCTAGAGTAAAAGGAAAGGTTTACAGGACTGTAGTGAGACCAGCTATGCTATACCTGTTGGAGATGGTGCTGCTGATGAAAAGATAGGCGGAGCTGGAGGTGTCAGAGTTAAAGATGCTGAGATTTTCATTGGGTGTGGCGAGGATGGACAGGATTAGAAGTGAGTAGATTAGAGGGACAGCTCAGGTTGAACATTTTGGAGACAAAGTTAGAGAAGCAGGGTTGCAGGGTAACCTACTGGTCTGGGATTCAAACCCACGATCTTCTGATCCAGGGGCCTAATCCATAACCACTAGGCCACCACTGCCCCATTGCTATTGCTCCTCCCCTGATCATGGACAGCTTGCCTGGGAAATAGCAAAAAGCCAGCGGTTTAAATAGAGGTGTTGTGTTGTGTTGTGTACTTTGCCCTGTACTTTAACAGTTTCTAATATAATGCAATGTGCTCAGGCATACCTTGAGTATCGGAAAGAGAGAAGTAAAATGCTGATCTCACGAAAGACTCAGCTTCTGCTAGAGTTCAGCTTCTGGAATGACCCTGTTCCCAGAGCTGGACCCAACATATATGAGCTGAGAACGTACAGATTAAAGGTAAAGACATGTTTTTAAACTGCATAATGTCAAAGTTTGTATGATGTGTGTAATTAGAGAAATGCAGATATACTTAGGAATCAATGTCTAATATTTTCCCTCATAACTTTGCATATATTTCTTCCTGGACATTGAAGCCTGGCACGATGATTGAATGGGGAAACCACTGGTAGGCCTGCTGCAAATTTTAAATTTCTCATTCATCATTTAAGCAGAGTGTGAATTAAACTTGTTAAAGTGGATTTATTCTGCACCTTCAGTCAGTTTTATTGTTGCCTTATACTTTCCACTGGACAGGGCCCGAGCTATCAGATACCGCCAGGAGAACAACGAGGCAGTAGGGGGGTTCTTCACACAGATTGGAGAGCTGTATGTCGTTCACCATCTGTGGGGTAAGGCGAGTTCAAAGACTAGTGGCAAAAAAAAGAATGTGTGAGCAGAAAAAAACATGAGGATTTTAGTTGAATAGTCTCTAGTACAAAAAGCTTCTCTTTTTTATCACATAAACATTTTTCCATCCCCGTGGCTGAATTTTCAGGAATTTCCCCGAAAACGTTTTTACTCGTTAATTTTTTTGATTAAGTATTGTGTAAAAGCCACAGAATTCATGCCTTTATTTTAAAAGTGACCTGCTGTTGACTCATCATAGAGAAGCCCGTTGTCCCCCAATGTATACTTAACCTTTGTAGAAATATTCATCAAAAATTCACTCTAGATATCATGGAAGTAAAGTACATTTCAGCTTACTATATTTGCATTTGTGTGCTATAAATAAAACTCGCCATTTCCAGGCTGGGAAAGATGATTCTAGCCTAACGATTTCTTCATTTCTGGGAGAAAAATGGACAAAAAGATATGTAAAAATACTTTTAACACATTATTATTAGATTTTAAACTTGTCAGCCAAGTGACTGTCAGGTTGTTTTATTCTAATTTTGGAGAATCTAGGTAGATGGTTCTGGATCGTGTCAGATTTAGTCATTAATATTCACTTTGTTATTATTCTATATTATTATGTATCATTATTCGCTCTGTTGATTTTTTAAAGTAAGAGCAAATAAAAAAAACTGACGATACTGAAACGGTCCTGATATTGTTGCGTATCCCGACTCCATGCTGTGTGCATTTAGGAAGTCTGAACACAGAACATGAACGTATGATTATTTTTCATCGGTTTTCCGGGTTTTTAGTGGCTGTTTAGTGGCCTCAACTGCATATGCGCATTAAAAATATTATTTCTGCTTACACTTTTTATACTTTTTTTTGGGCAGCGGTGGCCTAGTGGTTAGGGCGTTGGCCACATGATTGAAGGATCGGGGGTTTGAACCCCTTCCCAATAGGTTGCCCTGAGGTACCCTTGAGCAAGGTGCCGTCCCCATCACTGCTCCCCGGGCGCTTTCAATAGCTGCCCACTGCTGCACGGTGTTTGAGTGTGCATGGGTTAAAAGCAGAGGTCCGATTTCGCTCTGGTTCATTGTCTGCTGTGCTTTGACCTCGCAATGACGAGGGTTGTCACTTTCACTTTCGCTTTCACAATTGCTCAGAAAATAAACAAGATGCGAGAAGATGTTTGAGTCTGTTATTTGCTGTTGGCTGTTGTATGAAACAGGATAATCCTCGTTGTTTTCTCTTCTAATGTAACTTATGCTTGTTAATGCTCTGCATGTCTTTTACTTTTTCATCTGTAGCTTATAAGGACCTGCAGTCCAGACAGGAGACCAGAAACGCAGCATGGTTAAAGGAGGGCTGGGATGTCAGTGTTTACTACACAGGTGAGGCCCGGGTGATATTCTCATTCTTATTCTTTTTTTCTTTCTTTTTTTTTTACTGTGCTTTTGTATGGATTGGAGTTGAAGCACATTCTTCTACACAAGTGTTGCCCTACTATAGATACTGAGGTCAGCGGTGGCCTAGTGTTTAGGGACTAGCCCCCAGGATCAGAAGGTCATGGGTTCGAAGCAAGCAAGGTACCGTCCCCATCACTGCACAGAATATGGCTGCCCCCTGCTGCACGTTGTGTGGGTTATAACAGAGGCTGCATTCTGTGCTTTGTACTCACAATGACAAATAGTCACTTTCACTTCACTGTGTATACAGGCGAGTTTAATTTTTTGCTCACCGAAAAAAAAAATGACATGATGAACCCTGGAGATGAACCCTCCATTTATGGAGAAGATCATTATATCTCGGACGGAGGTCAACTTACTGATCAGTTTTTCAGTGTTGAAGACTAACCAGTCTCATCAGAAGTGTTGGTCAACAAGTAGATCAGGTCTGGTTGAAAACAGAGCTACAAGTAGATGGATAACTGTTCAGGAACTTTTAGACAAACTATTGGCTCCATCTAGTGTACAATATCAGAACTGCACATTAAACATTTCTGAAAATGTTTTTGCAGTACATTTTTTTATGTCAAATATCCTTCAATCAACTAAATCTCCTTCAATCCACTAGTCCTTACTGAGTGCTGAGTTCCGTTCGACTGCTGAGCTGCTCAAGATGATTCTCCACCTTTCACCCTATGAAGTGAAATGAAAGTGACTATTTGTCATTGTGGAACAGCACACAGTGAAACATGAAACCCATACACATTGTGCAGTAGGGGGCAGCTATGTCCAGCGCCCACGGAGCAGGGATGGGGTCGGTACCTTGTTCAAGGCAACCTACTGGACGAAGGATTAGAACCCACGACCTTCCAAACCTAGAGCCTAATCCCTAACCGCTAGGTGACCGCAGCCCCGTGACTGGCTAAAGGAGCACTGGTTAGGATGTGGCTCAGATAATGAATGAGTGAACAGTTTTCTTTTCTGAACACTTTTCTCAACAGTACCTTTAATCCAGAGTATGGAGTCCAGGATCTTGATTCCTACCAAGAGCTCTCCTCTGCAGTGACCGAGGCCCAGCTTTTGCCTACAGTCTCCAGACACAAAGTGAAGTCGAAGCTCATTAGTTGTTGGATTTTTTTCATGGACAGATTACACATGCCTGTAAAAATGTAAATACAATAGAATTCACTTTGTTCATGTGGATTTTTGTTCTTCTAATTTGTGGTGAAAAAATAAATCTACCAGGTTTCACAGAGCCTCTTTGTACTGTAGGCCTGTCACTATCATATAAAATCTAGGAATTGTATTAATAATCACAAAACATATTAGCATTTCATCCATCCATTTTCTGCCGCTTGTCCCAAACGGGGTCGCGCTGGCGTCCAACCCAGCGCACACAGGGCGAGGACGGGGGATGCACCCTGGACAGGTCGCCAGCCCATCGCAGGGAGGAGCGGGACGGGGACGGCATCTTGCTCAAGGGTACCTCAGGGCAACCCACTGGGAAGGGGTTTGAACCCCCAATCCTCCGATCATGTGGCCAACGCCCTAACCACTAGGCCACCACTGCCCCATATTAGCATTTCATTAAACCTAATTATCTTAGCATTTGTAAATATGCGCATTAGCGCATGTGGAAGATCCTGCTGGTGTGGGTTTCCTCCCTTTCAATAATGCACAACTTTATGATTTGAGTGCTGATTGGGCAGCAGTGGCCTAGTGGTTCGGGCGTTGGCCGGAGGATCGGGGGTTCGAACCCCTTCCCAGTAGGTTGCCCTGAGGTACCCTTGAGCAAGGTGCCGTCCCCGTCCCGCTCCTCCCTGCGATAGGCTGGCAACCTGTCCAGGGTGTGTCCCCTATCCGTCGCCCTGTGTGCGGTGGGTTGGACTCCAGCACTCCCCTGCGACCCCGTTTGGGACAAGCGGCAGAAAATGACTGACTGACTGCTGATTGCTCCCCCTTGTGGAGAAGCTTCAGACTGCTAGAAGGGGCATTTTATAATAACCACTGATCACCACATTAACCATTCAAGTTGCAAAGGAATTGCTATTGAGGACTGAAATGTGATTTATTTCATTTTTTTTGTTTATCATTTTTCAAAATGATTTGAGGTTAGACAGGAGCCCATGTTGACGATGATGTTTGCTGATGATCTTGTGATCTGCAGTGAGAGTAGGGAGCAGCCTGAGGAGAACCTGGAGAGATGGAGATCTGCTCTAGAGAGGAGAGGAATGAAAGTGAGTAGGACAAAGACAGAATACATGAGTGTGAATGAAAGGGAGGAAAGTGGAGTGGTGAGGATGGAGGGAGTAGAGGTGATAAAGGTGGAGGAGTTTCAATACTTGTGTTCAACAGTTCAGAATAACGGCGAGTGTGGAAGAGAGGAGAAGAATTCCATGGTTGGAATGGGTGGAGAAGGCTGTCTGGAGTGATTTGTGACAGATGGGTACCAGCAAAAGAAAAAGGAAAGGTTTACAGGACGGTAGTGAGACCAGCTATGCTATATCTGATGCAGACGGTGGTGCTGACAAAAACACAGGAGGCGGAGCTGGAGGTGTCAGAGTTAAAGATGCTGAGGTTCTCGTTTTACAGGTTGGAAATGGTGGCACTGATAAAAGAAGGAGGCGGAGCTGGAGGTGTCAGAGTTAAAGATGCTGAGATTTTCTTTGGGTGTGACGAGGATGGACAGGATTAAAAACGAGTATATTAGAGGGACAGCTCAGGTTAGATGTCTTGGAGACAAAGTTAGAGAAGCAAGGTTGTGTTGGTTTGGACATGTCCAGAGGAGAGACGAGGATTATATTGGAAGGAGGATGTTGAAGATGGAGCTGCCAGGAAAGAGGAGAAGAGGAAGACCAAGGAGGAGGTTCATGGACGTAGTGAGAGAGGACAAGCAGGGGATCGGTTTGAAGGAGGAAGATGCAGAGGACCGGAAGAAATGGAAACTGATGGTGACCCCTAAATGAAGAAGAAAAAGATGTACTTGTTTCCTGCCTCAACATTTGTGAAATGTGTTCTAAATATTTATTACGCTTTTGAGGTTTTGAATGATTCTTGATTATAACAGACATCACTTTTATATTCCTACTATTTGAAATATATGAAGTAAAACAAGGAGGATAGATTTGCATCATTTTATACATTTTTATGCCACCAGATTTGTTCCATCTCATTGAAAACATTCATTTCAAACATTTAAAAGCTATTTTACATTTAATGTACAATGATTTGGTAAAATTCCAGATCACTATTGTTGCGGCAGCATCTGATATGAGCAGTTAACCCCAGATTTCTTTTGGGCTCCAGTCAGGAAGCACCAGTGCAGCCTTTTGAAGATACAATAGAGGCTTTCAGGCAACAATGATTCTGCTGTTTAGCAGTTCCCGGTTTAGATCAAGGCCGGCCTAACATACTGTTACCTCAGATTTAGGAAACAGACCCCTGTGACTGGTATCCTACCCACCTACAAGCTTTAAATGAAGCTTCCAATTACAGATCTTGAAAAAAATGTAATAAGCCACCGCAGTTTAATGGCCCACTTGCCTGGTTGATGTCACTTCCACTTAAACCCAGCACAATTTATTATGATTAAAATGTCTTTAATAAAAGTGATTCATCTGATATTGAAAGTAAAGGCTAAAATTTCAGCATTTATGCAATGGTCAGGATCATCCATCATCCATCAGAAGTTCCTGGAGCAGAAGTGACCCGTGTAATTTAACGAGCACAGCTAAACCAATCACGGACACTTAATGTTCAAATAAGCAACAACGAATCAAAAATTCTAATTCCATGCTAGACTTTTGTCGCACTAAGGAAGCGAACCAGTATTGCTGGTTAGTTTATCTGCTTAACCCTGTCATGCAATTCTTAGAAAAAGGGCGTTTTATGTGTTTCCTTGAAAAAATATTGCAGAGGAATGTAAAAAGATAAGCTCTGCTGTAGTTTAGACACGACTCTCAGACACCAGTTTATTAGAAGGAGGTTCTTGGGCCCTGATTAATGCATCGAGCTGGAAGTTGGGCCAGACTTACTGTGTTTGATGAGTCTGGATAGTTTTGTCTCTCACTGGTTAACTTTAGTCAACAGAGAGGCCCTGTGAAAATGGCTGTTTTAGCCAATAATAAAATAAAAAAGCATAATTAATCATAATAAATGCTATAAAATGACACTTTTATTGTATAAATACACTTACATTTTTATTTATCTTCCTCAATATTCAAGTATTTATTTTACACACTTGTGAACAGTGAAATGTTAGAATATATATATATATATATATATATATATAAAGATTTAAAAAGAGTTGTCAGACATTACACATTGGTAACACTTTTTAAAAATTATGGGCAAAATTAAGATATACATATAAGACTTTTATTATGCCTTGTTGGACCGATGCCCTGGAAAAACCTTCCACACCAACTTATATATGTATACATATATACATATAATTATTATATATACATTTTTAATGACAGTGAACAAATAACACACGCACCTGTATATATTTTATTATAAATTTACATTTTATTTTTTTTTAAAGATGTTTTTTTAAACATATAGCACACACTCACACACACACACACACACATACAACAGTGGCCTATTGTTTAGGGATTGGAAGGTCATAGGTTCAAATCCCAGGCCAGTAGGTTGCCCTGAGGTTCCCTTGAGCAAGGTACCGTCCCCAGTACCGCTCCCCGGGCACTTTAAATACCTGCACCAAGCTGAACAGTGTAGTCAATCTCTCTCTCCCCCCCTTCTCACTCACTCACTCACACACACACACACACACACACACACACACACACACACACACACACACTCTACTTCCTGCAGCTGGAGGGTCGCTGTAGCTTTAAGAGCGGAGGGGGCGGGGCGGGGGGAGGGGCGTGTCCGCTGCTGTTTTGCTGGAGTTCTCCGGACGGTGTTTCTGCTCCTGCGCTCTTCCTTCTGCTCTCCAGCTCCACCATGAGTGTGGGAAGCACGACCCCATAGCTCGATCCTCCGTGAAGCCTGACATCGTGGGAGAGTTTGAGCGCTTGTGTCCGCTGCAGCGCCTGAAGAAGAGATGGATTTGCACATTCTGGACCACAGGCTGAGGGTGACCAGTATCAGCAGGAGCGGGCTGCAGAACTACACCCACCCTCTCATTAAACTCATCTTCCTGAGGAACAGGACCAGGTGAGATCACCTGTACACTGCACCCCTCCTCCTCCTCCCTCCCCTCCTAGTGGCCCTTCTGCTGGAGGTATGAGCTCTCCAGATCTTTCTGTGTTCTCCTTCAAACCACGAGGAACCGAACGGATACAGACTGAGAGCATTACTGCAGTAACACCATCTAACCATCTCCCAACCATTAACACCAGCTCAGGCCTTTCAACACAGGCTTCTGGTGTGTGTGTGTGTGTGTGTGTGTGTGTGTGTGTGTGTGTGGGTGTGTGGGTGGGTGGAAGATCGTGGGTTCGATTCCCTCACCTGTAGGCTGCCCTGAGGTACCCTTGAGCAAGGTACCGTCCCCATCACTGCTCCCCGGGCGCTTTCAATAGCTGCCCCCTGCTGCACGTGTATGGGTGAAACGCAGAGGTTGAATTTCGTCGTGTTGTGCTGTGCTGCGTTTCACAATGACAAGGGTAGTCACTTTCACTTTCACAAATAAACTGCTTGAAGCTCAGGTCCGGCCTGCCTTAGGACCGGGAGTTATGCCCACTGGAAAGAGTGAAAAAAGACTAGCCTGATGTGTGATGGAGGAGAAGAAACAACTTGTCAACCATTCAGCTCATAGTCAGGACTGATGTTGGAGAGAGATGGTGGCAGAACTTGTCTAGACCTGCGGAAGTGTCCATCACTGCTTAAAAATAAGATCAGAGGGACTCGGATTGGCCAAGATGTTTGTGGCTCTCTTGGAGCCGAGGCCGAGAGAGGTCTAGATTTTGGGTTACGAAAACTTTAGGTTCATAAATTACATTCATGGCATTTAGAAGTCACTCTTATCCAGAGAGACCTCTATTTCCTAATTAGAGGGATCGTCTCCCTGGAGACAGGGTCTGAAGGTTCTTGGGTTTTGCCCAGGAACGCAGTGGTGTTAGTGCTGGAGGTCAGTTTTGAACTGCAACCTCTTGGTCCAAATAATCCACCACTAGACCACCACCAGCCTTCCCTTTACATCAGACACGTTCTCGTGTCCCTCAAGTACCCAACACTACTGATATCACCACAATGAAGTCCTGAAAGTGTCTCCAGAAGTGGATTTAATCTCTCAAATGCAAGATTTTGGTCTTTCTGATGACACCGATGCTCATTGTTGCACTTCATGACATGTCACAGTGGACGTGTCCCAGCAGCAACTCGGAGGAAGCGTTGTGCAACACCTGCACAGCACTGCAACTGTGTTGCATGGAGTGCGAATGACTCAGTAGTCCCAGCACGTATAGGGTGCAGAGGTGAGATCAAGAGCCCAGCCTGAAAAAAAACAGCTCTCCAGAAGCAAATAAACTCGGTTATGTAAAGGAGCGCTGTGTAAAGGTTTGCTCTGTTGCGGTTTGTTGTTTGGTTGCTTTGCTGAAAGCCCTGTCTCGTGGTGTCAGGGGGAGGGGTGCTGCTCTCTCTGAATGTGGTCTCAGACTGTAGGCCATTCATCTGCGCTGCGTGTGTGTGAGTCCTGTAGAGGGACAGTATCATCTCAGGCTTCCAGCATGTTTTGGTGCCTAGTCCACATTTTATGGATGGTCGAAGCGAACAAAACATCTATTTGGCGGCCTTTGTGTTCTGTTGACGGTCGCTTCCTTTTGGGCTGTCAGATTAGGTTCCCCACTGGGCAAACTAATGAGGGGGCCAACCAGGGGAGGTGTAGTCCTGTTCATGACCCCAAAAAGCTCCAGCATGTCGTGGTCGGGCTGTTGACGAGCTCAGATGAAGCTTAGGAGCACAAAAATCCCACGTTTGCTCTGGCAGTTGACTTTCTGAAATAAGCATTGAGGAAATGTGTCTTTCCAGATGGTCTGGGCGTCCCAACTGGAAGATCTTTGTTGTTGCTAGGTATTTGCTGTTTTTTGGCATTCTTTCTCCTCCTGCTTGTGGCTTCACCCTTGAGAGTTCCCATTGTAGAACCCTCATTCATAAGGAGAACTTTCATTGTAGCACTATCAATCAGTCATCTCAGCCTGTCCCAGCACTCACAGGGCGAGAGGTGCAGGAACACTCTGGAGAGGTGGCTGGTCCATCTCCGTGTCCCGTCATAGAACCAACCCTATTCTAGATTGTAGAAGTGCCCCATTCTAAAACTCTCAATGTCAAGCCCATAATCTTAATGCCTTGTTCTAGAATTTACAATCTGGAAACCTCCTTTTTATACCATTGTTTACAGTCCTCATTTTACATGTCTCGTTCTAGAAGTGACACTGTAGAACCCTCCTTCAGAACCTTATTCTAGGCCCTACAATTTGGAACTCTCCCTATTCTCTGGAATTTATGCAAAAATGGTTTCCTTATTTAAGAACTATGACTAAAATTCCTCTTTTTTAGAACCACCATTGTAGAACCCTAATCCCAAACTCTAGAACTCACAATCTGGAACCCTTGTTTTTAGCTTTTGCCTTTATATTTATGGCACTTAGCAGATGCTCTTAAGCTTCCATTTCCTGATTACAGGGGCCGTCTCTTGGGTTCAGGGTTTTGCTCAAGACCTCGGTGGTGGTTCTGGTGGTGGGGCTGGTGGTGGTGGTGGTGGTGGTGGTTCTGGTGGTGGTGGGGCTGGTGGTGGTATTCGAACCCTTGTTTCTTTGCTCTTGAGTGGCTCTGCAGTGCTTTCACAGTTATTGCTACACTTGATGGAACAGGTTCATGAGATCTGATTGAGGTCCTGAAGGCATGCTGAGAACTCTTGTTTCGAGCGTGCAGGGAAGCGTACCAGGATGGGCAGAAAGAGGCTGCTTGGATTCGGTGAAATGTAAGAATAGTTCACGTTCCTCCCCAGGTGTAGTCAGGCAGCTTAGACCAGTTGGGTTCCTGACGCTCGCTGACAGTAGAAAGAAGTGGAAGCTTCTGCATCGCCAGTTAGAACTGTACACCGAGTGCTTATATGGTTCCGCCTTCGCCTCTGGCTGTGTCTGGTTATGCACTTGAGTGGTTTGACACTTTATGATGGTGTTGCTTGTAAAAATAGACAAATTTGTCAGCCTGTTGAAGATCAGTAGCAGGCCTGTTAAAGTGAAACGCCCCTCTTACTTTTATGATGTGAGTTTTTGTATTTCTTTATAGAGTTCAGGCTGTCCTGTGACCTTAGATATGACACTCTCTCTCTCTCTCTCTCTCTCTCTCTCTCTCTTCCTCTCTCTCTTCCTCTTTCTGTGCATTAATCTCTTCATTTCTTCTTCTCTGTACTAGAGGATGTTTTTCGCAGCTTTGGTGGTGAGAGAGATCTTGAAGGAAGTGCTATCCAGGGTGCTCCGGAGGTGAACAGGAAGTGGGAGGGTAGCTCACACAATGCTGGTGGCCCGTGTTAACACTGTGGGCGGAGCTGAACTTTTCCCCTTTTCGGCTCTGCGGCGGTTCGGCTGGCCTGCACTTGGTGCTCTGGATTAGGTTCTGCTGAGCTCAAAACAGGAATCAGCTGGATGGGGTGGTGGCTTTACAGTGAGGATGGATGGATGGATTTTAGCTTTAAAAAATGACTGAGCCTTTTCTGCTGTGTTCTTCAGCAAAGAACAATGAAGTGATAATGCTGAAATAAACATGGAATCCTGAATGGTCGTGTACCTTAGATGGTTATGTACCTCAGTGGAGATCCTTTTAGGCAGTTTAATGTTATAAAATGAAACCGTTCCAGATGTGGATAAAGAGTAAGAATCTGGACCAATCATATCTGATGGCCACATGCAGCAGTCTCGGGGGTCCAAGCACCCCTAAGCACAATAAACCAACGTAGGACTGCTTAGGATGAGTTTAAAAAGGGTTTAGTGTCTCAAAGATTACTAAAGATACAAATGTGACTTGCACCCAGAACCTTTTAATATGAAGGCTTTGATGTATTTATTTTTTTTCTGAGCCACAATCCAGCCAATGACATTTCTGGGAGAGTTCGGATTCTTTTCTCTAAAGATGTGTCTGTTTCCGCTCGGTAACTCACTCACGCAGTATCACTAAGACCAGCTCCAGGGATAAAACCCACATGGTCTCTGATGAAGGTGCTAGCGGGGCCATTCAGGAGCCTGTTTTTGGGACAGTTTAATGTATCATCCAGTATTCCAGCGTTTGGTATCATTTTAGTAGTAGTGCTGAGAATGACTTTGATGGGAAATCATTCAAATCATCAGTCTCCACGTTGTTATTCTGGATGTTCTTAACGGTGTCCATCAGAGACTCTCTGAATAAGCCATTCTGCACAGTTTATATTATGGTTTGATGACACTCTGCTAAAAGGTCAAAGTTTTTCACCATGACTGCCAACCAGGATGTGGTATAAAACAATAACTGAAGGCTGCTTTCTAGAGAGGCTTGCATATTGCAGCCAGTCTATTGACTTTAATCACATTGAAAAGTCTTCCAGTGGGACTTTCATAACTTTCCAGAATTAAAGAGGGAAGAGAAACCTGCTAAAATGACCCACGATGCATAAAAAATTCCATAAAAAATCCAACTCTTATTTCTGTTCTGGTCTTATTTACAGTATCATTGTAAGTGATTGTGCTGCGTCTAAGACGCTGGTGGTCTGAGTTTCATGGCCAGGGTGAAAATAAAGGAGTCCGCTCCATGGTGCAGTAGATCCTAAGGGACTCATTTGCAGCGTGTTTGAAGATGCTTCAGAATGAGCTCGCTGTCCTGGGTTCCACCGCCTGCTCCTGAAGAATTTAGGTCAAAGCCAAAGATGATGTAACTACTACACATGGGCCGAATCTCAAATGGCTCCCTGTTCTCTATAAGGAGATACAAGAGTCCATCAAATAAGACTTCAGCACCCTAATAGAGCACCACCTGGAGTTTAGTGTCAGTATAACTGCAGAGCTGGACCAGCCAGTTAGAACAGCTCTTCTGAAAGGAGCAGATGAATGTATTTGGAAGTGTGTGTGTGTGTGTGTGTGTGTGTGTGTGTGTGTGTGTGTGTGTGTGTGTGTGTGTGTGTGTGTGTGTGTGTGTCCCTCTCTGGCCCACATCCCACCCTGCCCCATCCTGAGAATCTCTTAGCAGCAATCTGTCATTGTTTTTATCCAGTCACACAATGTCTGTCTGTCTCTCTCTTTCGCTCACATTTCAGCACTAATTTTCCCACCATCTTTTTTCCCTCTTCATCTTTCTTGTTCTTGCTGACTATCTGTTCAATTCATCTTTTTTCTCTCTTGTCGTCCTTTTTATCTACGTCTCTCTCGTTCTCACTTTCACATCTTGTCCTCTCTCTTTCTCTTGCAGTTGCAAATTCTTCAGTCTGACTGAGACCCCTGAAAATTACACAGTTGTCTTGGATGAAGAAGGATTTAAAGGTAACACACACACACACACACACACACAATTTTAAACTACTTTCTATAGCCTGTTATTCAGGCAGCATCTACTGTCAGTGTTAAATACGACTCATGGACATGGTAACCATAGGCAACTGACCAGATTTGCACCCCTATTAAAATAAAATCATGATATATCAATGCATGAGCTTTAATTTAATGCTTTGCCTCTAAATTAAAGTGAGTGACCATTTTCCTCGCCTCTAAAGTCTCATCCTGAGCTCATGCCACGTCTCTGACTCTGCGCTTACAGGAAGTATATTCCTGTGTGAACTAGCTGATTTTTACCATCAGACTAGAAGATGCATACTTGATGCCGATCTGGGACTAATCTGCAGTGCAGTGAGGGGGAAATGGCAAAGCCAGTCTTAATCTTAATGGGCTGACAAAACGAAACTTCCTGCCAGGGGTTTGCTCACGGAAATGAAATTTCAGCTTGAGGAGGAAACCAAAATGTTGTTAGATCAGGGGCTCGGATGAAGTGTGAAGAGATCTGCTTCGATTCTGCTGCTCATTTGAGTTTGTTGTCTTCTTTTTTTTTTTTTTGTACCCTCCAGAGCTGCATCCATCTGAGCACCTGCAGGTAGAATGCTCTACCTGGCTGCCCCTCAACGTCGTCTCCAACGGCAACACCTCCTGCAGCTCCCAGGCTGTGGGCGTCACCAAAATCGCCAAATCCGTTATCGCTCCTTTGGCTGAGCAGCATGTGTCTGTTTTCATGCTCTCCACCTATCAGACGGACTTTATCCTGGTAAGGGGCTCTTTGTTAGTTCCATCGACCTTGTATGTCCACTCTGTCAGCTCCACTGATCACAGACGTAACTCCATCTGCATCACCTGTTAGCTCCCTGTACTCCAGACTCCATAGGAACCCCAGTGAGCAGGTATCGTTTCCAGTACAGCAGAGATGCTCACACAGTTTTGCCATTTTGATCAGTGCTGGGCTGAGAATCCAAAAATTTCCAGCATGCAGAGAAAGGCCTGTGCACATCTGATAATCTCTCATCTGTAACTCTACAGCTATAAGCCTCAGGTTAGATGTTTCTAATAAAAGGTACACAGCTGTGTGTGTGTGTGTGTGTGTGTGTGTGTAAAAGTAAAATCTACTCCACTGCCCAAATAATACCTCTCGTGTGTGTGTGTGTGACATTAACTCGTGCTAGACTCAGAGTTTAGCCTAATTTAACATTTTGAAACTATTGTGAAAAACTTGAAGCACATATGAAGCTCCTTTGGCTCAAAACGAAAATTTGTCTGAACACGTCTAAACACACTAAGTGAAAAACATATAAGGAGAAGCAGTGAGCTGCAATACCTGTGACCGGGGAGCAGTGTTGGTGAAGGTACCTTCACCAAGAGTACCTCAGGGTAGCCTACTGGTCCGGGTCTCAAACCCAAGACCTCTTGATTATGGGGCCTAGTCCTTAACTACCAGTGCACTCATTTTAAATCACAACACAGGGATAAGTGTGTACTTTTTTTTTTTTTTTTTTTTTTTTAAATATATTAATCACATAACTAGATTCAGAGAATTTACTACTGGTACAGGAATCAAACCTTGGCTTGGCGATCAGGGCCTGAGCGATACGTCAGATAAGAGATCTCCAGCATCGTGAGCAAACGAACCCTGAGCTCTGAGCTTGTGAAAGTTGCCCTCTTGTGAAATGTTCTTTACCCCCAGATGCTCTTATCCACTTCCAGTTCCAGTTCCTAAATACAGGAACAGTCCCCCCCGAGAGCGACTTGGGGTGAAGAGTCTTGCTCAGGAACCTGAGTATCCTACCACTGGACTTCCACTACCAACCAAATGAAAAACTGATAGATTTTTCCAAAATTGCTCATCCCACCATAACTACAATTCTTCAGGGTGACTGCAAAGAAATTAAAACCGGTCATAGAATTTTGGCGTCCTTAAGCTTTTCTGACATGGTTGGTGAAGCAGAAGACGCTGACATAGCCTGCTAAAAGCTGACCAGTTAATCAGATGGAGCTGGAAATGGGACTGAATCAGCGCGCTGTGACGTTTATATATGATCTATTAGCAAAGTGTGCCTCCGTTTTCAGGGGACTCAGGAACTTTTGGATTAATGCAGCATTAATGTTCATTGAAATGGAAAAATGAATGTTTCTTTTCTTAGTGTAATTCATTTCAACTGGCCAGAATCCGTAAACACTGTTCCCTCTCTTCACGTGTGTGTGTGTTTATCTGCATCTCTGCTTTCCCAGGTGCGAGAGAAAGACCTCTCAGTGGTGATCCACACACTGGCGGAGGAGTTTAATATTTTCCAGGAGCTGGATGGGGAATCTGTGCCTGTCCACTCTCAAGACACGTGCAACGGCCTCCAGAGGAATGGAAAAGAGGGTAAGGCCATTTACGTACTCGAACCTAAACTCAGATATCCTCATTTGAATGGAGGCAAGAGGACCCAGCAATCAAGCCTTATGTTACTGTGTGTGTGTGTGTGTGTGTGTGTGTTTTAGCCCCTCACTGCTCGGTACACCCAGTAACGATCCCCAAGAATCAGTTCTGTGTGATGAGTTTGGATCCTGACACTCTTCCAGGAATCGCCACCACACTCATCGACGTCCTCTTCTACTCCGCCAGGTTGGCCGCCCTTAAAAATGTACATCATAACATTGTCAAAAGGAACGAATCCTCTTCAGAAGTTTTTTAGCTAAGCCATTTCCAGGCTTTGAGGAAGGCCAGTATTTACAGGTGCCGTCCAGTAACACCAGTAGCAAATCTGATGGAACGGAGGACCTTCTGGCTGGGGGAGAACCTTCTACTCAGGATCATTTTGAAATAAGGAGTGGTGGTGGTAGGACACTTGCCTATGGCCCTGTGGGCCAAGAGGTCCCAGGTTCGAATCCTACTTCCAGCACTACCACCACTGGGTTCCTGAGCAAGACCCTCAAGATCCTGAGTTGCTCCAGGGCGACTGTCCCTGTAATCAGGAATTGGAAGTCGCTCTGGATAAGATGGTCTGCTAAATGCCGTAAATGTAAATAATGCTTATTTAAAATAATGGTTATAAAAAATGTTCACTGTACTTGTGCATTTTGGTGACATTCTAAAACCCAGTTTGAAATATTCTTCTTGTCCAAGATCTCCGTGCTGTCCATGTATGTCTGTATTTGTGGACTAATTTAACCAAGCCACAACTATAGATTTAATTGTATGCAAAAGTTACGCCGGCCCTGGTCAGGCGGGGTGTGGTCCTGACTTTCTAGGTGAGAAGGTTCTGAGTTTGATTCCCAGCCGGGACAGCCCAGGCCCTGTCTGTGTGGAGTTCCTGAGCCTGTGCAGGTTTGCTGTGGGTGCTCCAATTTCCTCTCAAAGTCCAAAAATGTGCCTGTCAGAAGGACTGGAG
Organism: Hepsetus odoe; assembly: GCA_017165825.1. NCBI lineage: Eukaryota > Metazoa > Chordata > Actinopteri > Characiformes > Hepsetidae > Hepsetus > Hepsetus odoe. Next base: position 19,231,510 of record CM029390.1, read on the forward strand.
ATGATCAACTACTTCCTAGGTGTCAATTTATTGCCCTGCAGCGGTGTACCGCTGCGATGTTTACCCCCCAGTTTGCATGGAAAGCTGAACGTCTGAGCCAGGATGTTTAAAACCGTTCACACTGAATATTAAAGCATAAAAAGAAGACAAAGCAGCTCTAAGAGCCCTGCTGTCTCTCAGACGATCTTTTTTGCTCACGGCAGCGAAATCCTGCTTCAGCCTGTTTCTTTGGAAGTAGTGAACACATCAGAATTACCCATCTTTACATCTTCCCCTTTTTCGTGACTCAGTTGCTTCTCGGCCACGGATGTAGATGATGCCTTATGAGTACGCAGACACACTTGGAAAGCTGTTACATCATACGGTGTGGTAAATTACCTAGTGGTGAGACATCCTTCTGTTTCATGGCTAAAAATATTCAGCGTTTCTAAAAAAAAAAGCTCAAAACATCAGTGCAATTAATCATCCTGTGAAAGGGACGGATGTTGTTGGCCTCACACCACGTCCTCCTCCTCCTATGGGCGCTGTCGGGGTTTAACAGATGGGAATATCTAATATTTCAACCAGTATCAGCTGATATTTTGAAAAGCTCCAGTGATGGGAAAGCAGAATTTAGTTTCTTGCTTTAACAAGAGTTAAATGTAGACCACTCTGCAGAAGTCTAGTAACCTGATGTTTATATTTTAAGGAAAATGAGAGTTGGTGGAGAGATGTGCATTGCATTGGGTAAATCAAATGAAAGAAAAGAAGGGTCACAGGCTGCAAAGTGCCTTAAGATGAAGGGGCTCCAACCAATCAGCGTTGAGCATCAGCGGTAAACTAATCACCTGATCATGTGGGTTCATCTGCTCCTGTTGGTGTCCATCCCCAAAAAGGTCAAAAGATCAAGGATCACACGGAACAACTCGCCTGTCCGAAGAAACGTAGGCGAACGCGCTCCTAGGGTCCAATTTAGCCTCATCAGAACTGATGCATGGACTTTGGGAGCACCTTGGTCATGCACACAGACACTTGGAGAACACGGAGAACTGGGAATTGAAACCAGAACCTTCTCACAGTGGGGCGACGGCACCAACCGATGGGCCATCTTGCCCCCTGTAAAGCAGCCCAGATGGGCAGATGTTAGATTTAGATGTTAGTCCTACAGATCATCAACAGCCTCCTTGATTGGGAAGCTAAAACAGTGGACGTTACTGGTGGACTTCTGCTGGAGAACTGAAAACGCTTGATGAACCTGCTGTCCTGAACCTTGTTGTGAACGCCGTGTGTGTTTTTGTCTCGCAGCCCTAAAGAAGAAGCAGGTGGGGCTAATGATCTGGAGTGCATCAAGTTCTTCTCCTTTTCTCTGATCGATGGCTACGTCTCCTTGGTGATGGATACAGAAGCTCAGAGACAGTAAGATCGGGCATGCACCATTGATTTGAGATGTTTTGAGGCTTTTTTTTCCTCCTAAAGGGCCTGAGATTCATGTCAGGGTACTGAAAACTGACTTCTTGCAAGATGCTGCACGGAGTGTTAGATGCAGAGTGGAAATGATTGCCTCATTTTCCTTTTGATTAGGTCTTTTTACTTCATGCTTCTTAAAATATGACGTGACCTTTGTACCCGTCTTATCCAAGGGTGTTTTTTTGATGTGTGTGTGTGCATATTTGCAGATTTCCTGCTGATCTGCTCTTCACCAGCTCATCCGGTGAGCTCTGGAGGATGGTCAGGATTGGTGGGCAACCACTGGGCTTTGGTGAGACTTGATTTTTCTTATTCTTCATCCCTCTTTTTCCCCCCACTCATGCTGTCTTTCATATCTGCTACATCTTTATATCTCATTGTTCACACTGTTTTAAATTCTCTTCCTGCCCTTTGCTTGAACATTTCACCATCAGTAGGCCAGTAAAAATGATCCAGAATGACTTCCTGTTTTGCATAATTTTTTCAGTGGTTTTGTAACCACAGACATCGTAGCGCTGACTCATTCAACCCTATTAAACCAACAGCAGCAATAAATCACCCTCTGGTGGGATGGCGGGACAGTCCTGTGAAGCAGTGTGGACACACTCTGATGTTGCCTTTACTGGTCTTTTTTTAAATTTTTTTTAATGTGCATCCAACAGGTTCTACTTCTGTGTGAGTTATTGGATAACTTTGTAGGATGCGAAGTAGAGTAAATGATTAACCACTTAATTTCCTCTCCTTTCTCTCTCTCTCTCTCTCTCTCTCCCTCCCGCCCAGATGAATGTGGGATAGTTGCTCAGATCTCTCAGCCTCTAGCAGAAAGTGATATCTCTGCCTACTATATCAGCACGTTCAGTTTTGACCATGCCCTGGTAAGACTCGCCTTCTCTTCCCCTCTCAGCAAAGTGAAAGTGACTTATTGCGAAACACAGCACCCAGTGGGACACAACCAAATGCCTCCACTGCTTTTCACCCGCACACACGTGCAGCAGAGGGCTATTTAAATTGCCTTGCGAGCAGTGACAGGGACGGTACCTTGCTCAAGCATACCTCAGGACAACCTACTGGTCTGGGATTCAAACCCATGACCTTCTGATCCTGGGGTCTAGAAAGGTCTAAAGATGTGACGGGACCCTCATTTGTACACACAGCTGATCACTGTGCCTTTGTGACCGATGCATCAAAACGATGTCTTCTCTGATTGGCGGCCGTTGTGTGAATGGGCGGGGTGATGAATTTAAATGGATCGGTTTTGTGATGGAACAGAAGCTGTGGATTGAACCTGGGATTTTTTCCACAAATGAATGATCAATTCAAGCCATTCCAATGGTATGACATGGGTTCTTCAGTGACCTGACGGACGGACGTGCCGTCTCGCGGCAGTACGATTTCAATCTTGTCCATATTGTGCCGCTCTGCATAACGCCACATAGATTTACCGCGTAGGAAACTCTGAGACGACTCCGTATTGCTGTTCGAAGTGAATTGAAAAGTGTGTTATCTCTGTGACTGTTGGTTAACCTCTTGTACACGCTGCTCTCTCACTTGGTTCACTCTTACACTTTCAGTTTTGGAAGCAGTGGAAAAAAGAAGCGCTTTGAGTCAGTAACTCATTGAGTGACTCATCAGATATTTCTCCCACATGTTGGTAGTGGCTCCCTGACAACCGCAAAAATTAAACACAATCCTGGAACACATTCGAGAGCAGAGCGAGTGTGAAGAGCGGGACCGACCCGGAGAGCGAAGGCGGCCGACGTTTAATTGCTCGTTTTTGTCTTTAAGCCAAGCTTGCAGGCAGGACAAGCCTGGTGTCCTGTCCTGTCCTGTCCTGTCCATCTGAGAGAACACCAGGTTTCAAAGCGAGGTTATGCTTGAAGCTTGGTAGCAATGTTCTAAGAGAACCGAGCGATGCTAAAGTAGTGCCCTCTGCACCGCGACACACAAAGAGCCCAAACCCTCTCAGATCACCCGGGAAAGTAAAAACTCATGATTTGTGTAGCTGATTTTTTGGAAGCGTTACGTTCTCGTCAGGATATGCATTGAATAGCTGTGAGCTGGGCTTGCAATAAAGGTCGCTGAGTGTGCTTTTCAAGATTGCAGAGAGATATGCTCCCTCCAATGAGCTGATTCTCTGATTGCCTTGGGGGGAAAAAAGTGAACGTCTTACTAATGAAAGGAGCTGAATCTGCATATTCACCACCACGAGTGTTCATTGGTTAATTCGACGGCAGCGGTCGCTTTAGTGAATCTGACCGTACAGTCGTGAAAAGTTAAATATTCACTTCTTTATTAAGAAACATTCACATGTTGATGTCTAATCTTGTTTTTGTTTATTTCTGGAAAAGAAAGTGATTTCATTGCTGGTAAATAACAAAAATGAACCTTGATTTATTCATTAAACAAGATAGCAACCCAGATGTGTATTCTAAGTGAGGGAAAAAGTTAGGACACCCTACTCCTAATAGCTAGTGTTCCCCCTTTGGCTGAAATAACCGCAGTGAGATGCTTTTTCTACCGGTGTCTGATGTCGGTCTGAGGAACGTTTGCTCCACACCTCGATGCAGAATTTAAGCTGTGAGATGTTCGTGGGGTTTCTTGCATCTACAGCCCGTTTCAAGTCACCCCACAGCATCTCAATGGGATTAAGTTCTGGGCTTTGACTCGGCCACTCCAGGACTCTCCATTTCTTGGTGTTCAGCCGGGCCTTGGTGCAGTTACTGGTATGTTTTGGGTCCAGTTCAGCTTCAACTCTGGATAAGTGTGTAAATGAAGCAACATGACAGTAAAGTTGAATCTTATGACCCAAAGGGCTTTGTGCAGAATAATGGAAACACGGCAGCAACTAACATTATAAACTACCGTCAGAGCTAAACGGGTCCCGCGATGGCCGTGCAGTGCGCAGGACTATAAATGGTCACAGTCGATGCAGAAATCTGCTGGTTGATAGAAAAGATGCAGTTTGAACTCACCATAAAACAAAGCTGTTATTAGAAATAAAGCAAAATTCCTAGTTTGCATGGAAATCAAAACTATAAGGAAATAATAACAGATACAGTTTGAAGCCGGGAAGTCGTCGGGTCTCACAGTGGGTCTCACCGATTTTGACCACAACCACGTGAGGTTGATTTTCTGTGAAGTCGGTCCATCAGAGAATAACTTTGAACTGTCTGACTGTTTTCTAACATTACTCGGATGCAGAACGCTGACGTATAACCAGGTTATGAACATTTATAAAATGGTGTAGTGTTCATATTAACACTTGTGACAATCTGACCTCAAACATTTTAGCATCTGTCTGGAAAGTTGCTGGATATGACCTGATGGAAGCTGCCACGACGGTTAGACATTAGTGTCAGCGTTGTGTTTAGGGGCGAAGGAAGGGACGGAAATACCATTTTAAATGAATCCATTAATGAAAACGTTGTGTACGGTCGAGTGCACCGTGCAAACGACATTTATTTTGAATTAAATCCTTTATTTGAAATGGAAAAATGGCTTTTTCAGCAAATTATAGGGTGGAATTTTTTCATATAATCATAAAGAAAAAAGAAATCAAATGTGGCCTATGTATGTTTATTTAGTCATTTTGCAATACTTACTATGATGATGATGAACTTTCATTTTTCAAAACTTCATCACACATCCCATGACTCAAGTTGTCCTCATGCTGAAGGGCCTCTGTAAAGGAGTACCACCCAGAGTGCTGCTGACTCTAAAGCCTTGTGACGGTTAAACAGCGAGCTCATTTAACGAGGTGCCGAAGCCTGAGCCGTGTGACCCAGCGGCGGACCGGCCATGATGAAACTCTGGAAGCATCTTCCGTTTTTACATTATGCAAGTTTAGTGAATGGAGACAACAACCGTGTCAAGCACTCCGCCTCTGAGAGTTAGTCAGACTCAGATATCTCGATCAGTCATCTCCTGTTTCTGATCACTCTCCCTGATTCTGCGCTACCTTAGAACAGACCGTCCCCGGAGCCAGACCTTCCAATTCATAACTAAACCTTCTCAGGTTACAACCAGTCTGCGCCAGTCACTACCAGTAGCACTGAATCAAAACAGAACCCACTGGCCCGTTTTGAGAATCAATTCATCAGATTTTATTCAATTAATCGACCGTTTTATTGTTTTAAAACAGAAAAAGATGCATGAAAGATTTAGGATGCAATTAATCATATTTTAATTCAGATTTTTCGTGAAGGCTAATTATTGATTGATTGATTTATTTATTTAAGCCTTAAAAAAAATAAACTATTATATTTATTCGGAAATTTCTGGGCTATATATATATATATATATATAACACACACACACACACACACACTGAAGTTAATAATAAATAAATAGATTAATAAATTCATAGAATATTCATATTTTTCAGCTACATTTGTGCCATTTTAGTGCCGTAAGCAAATTTGATCCTCTTAAGATTTTATCGCTAATCTCTTTTTAATTGCTGCTTGTGTTCATGTAGGGTTTCATTGTGCTGTTTGACTTTTTATCCAAAATTCTGTGTTTTAATGTTTATCCAGAGCACTTGGTGGTCTGTAAGTTAAGGTCCTGGAAGTTTGCAAGACGTTCATTTCTTATAAATTCATTCAGATCTGATGAACGGCTGCTTCAGGGCAGCTGGCGCTTGTTCTATTATCCGCTGATTTCTGTGCCTGTTGTCTTTATTTCCTTTAGACGCCCATGCTCACAGGCCACGTTTACTCCCACATTTCAGCTGAGGTCACCCGTCCAGCTGATGGATGTCTGTGTTTCTTTTAGGTCCCAGAAGAGGACATACTGAGCGTCACAGACATGCTGGAAGATCAGAGGAAAGACGCGGGATGCTGACCTGCCCACACCGCTGACCCAGTAGACCGTAGTGTAAGAGTCCCGGTAACCAACACTACAGCGGGAAAGAGTATTAACCACTGACCACCTAACCACCACAAGTGCTTCCATGGCGTGGCGACTAAGCTGAGACTGGCTCCCGAGCCCTAGGAGATCACGGTGGAGGTCACGTCTGATTTGACAGCTTCAAAGTGTCGTTTCGACGCTTCTAACACTTGCACATCAAAGTATCACAATCTTAACTGAGTGGGAGGTCTTGGGGCTTTTGGTCCTTTCTTTCTTAGTGGGTAAGTGACGTTAGTATGCAAATGATGGTGCATCTTTAGATCCGTTGTTGTAGAACCTGAAGTGCTCTGACTTTAGCTTTAATTCTGTTACTTTTTTTTTTGTTTTTTTTGAAGAGGGAGCACCCAAAACACTATCAGTGTATCAGTGTTCTAATCCGTATTGCCATAATAAGCTGTGTGTGTCTGTCTGCATGGCTGTATGTGTGTGTTCGTGCATGTATCCGTGCCACAGCTGTGAACGTGTGATGGTGAGTTTTACTTTCTTTCCTCAGAAAAGGTTCACTGAATGTGCTCAGATCAGTTACTGAAACCTTCCTTTGGCCCGAATATTTCTTTTTATCCATTACAGAATGGCCTTTGATCGACCTTCTCCATCTCTCCACATCGTTTCATTTTTTACGATCAATATTATTCGTTAACATCAGGGTTTGAAGGAGACCGTGCTCACTTGGTCAATCAGATCCAGTTCAAAACATTTTATTTTAAGGTTTTTTTTTTTTTGTTTTTTTTTTTTTGGGGACACATTTGATAACAATCTCATGGTTCCTGCCAAGTGTTTAGCCTCAGCTCTTCCACTGTTGAAAGAATATCCGTTCTGCTTTTGCTGACAGCCTTAAGTTTGTTATTCCGTGCTGAATGTTAGCTGTTGGTTTTGGCTTCCGGAGAATTTGTCAGATTAATAGTTGCTGCCGTCAAAGGAAAATTATTAAGAACTCCCATAATGCCCTTTCAAACACCAGCTATTATACGTGCATGTTTAATAATGACCAGCACACATCGTCCACAAATGTTCATTTTTGTTTCCTAGCAGGAGCGATTTTGTAGATGAAGTTTATGACTACATTTGAAAGCACACTAAGTTTTTCTACCGAACGCTGCTCTTTTGACGCACGCTCTCAAGCCGGCTCATTTTTACTTGGAGGAAATCCAGAAAGCTGGAGAAGTGGGTACAGAAAAGCGCAGCGTCTACACTTCTTTTGGTTTGTTTCAAACTCCTGGACATGAGAGAATTCCCCGAACGCGCTGAAGATAGTGACCAAAAAATGATGGCCTAGGGTTGAAGGAGGTCCACCTGTCTGAACGCGTGAGACAAATTACAATTTAGAAAAAGATTTCACTTATTTTCTACATTTTGGGAAGTCTTCGGTCCCTCATTTCTTTAGATTTGGTGAGGGAGCCTCCATGTTGGTGCAATACTGTTTCATGCCTGCCGATCAAATCTTTGACATATCGAGTAGATTTAATGAAAGAAATGGGAGTAAATGTTTTCCTGCATCAGACTACAGAGACAAGGTTCTAGATAAAGAGGTTCCAGCCTCTCGGAATTCAGCATCACATCAGATTCAAGCAAGATTGGATGCAAAATAAGAAGCAGTGAGGAATGGCTCAGGGGGCTCAAGCTCAAGACAGGTGTGTGTGTGTGTGTGTGTGTGTGTGTGTGTGTGTGTGTGTGTGTGTGTGTGTGTGGTGTGTGTGTGTGTGTGTGTGTGTGTGTGTGTGTGTGTGTGTGTGTGTGTGTGTGTGTGTGAGATATTGGACCCTCCAAAAGTATTGGAACAGCAAGGCTATTTTTTTCTGTTGTGCACTAAAGACATTAAAAATCAAAAAATGAACGAGGTGATAGATTTTCATCTTTTCTTTGCTGATATTTACATCCAGGTTAAATTAAATTAAATGGAGCACAGCAGCTTGAGTATCTGCACCTTGTGTTTTATTTGAGAAAAGGTATTGAAATAAAGTAATATTTTCTTTGCCTTCAGTTTCTGCATCAAGCCTGTATCTCGTTGACTTCACCCAGTTATCAGTTTTCCTCTTCGGTTCTGGTTTTCCAGGCTTAGTCGAATTCCATCTCCAGAAGAACGGCTAAAAGAGTCTGGGCTAAAAGCCTGGAGAACCAGAACCAAAGAAGAAACCAACAATTTGATGAAGCCCGTGTGATTCAGCTCTGTGCAGAGAAGGGATGTGCAACCAGAGATTATTTGTCATTTATCTGAAATCTTCCTATTGAAATGCAGCTGGGTGGTGTGCTGTGTTAACGTGCTCAAGGCAGGAAATAAAAGCTGAACTTCTTCTCTCACCTCAAAGTCCTCGTATGATCCCAAACCCAAATGCCTTTAGTTTATAGCAAAATTAACTCTGCTGCTTTTGGATGGGAATATAGGTCGTATTTCCTCGATTCTGAAGACTTACACTTCAAATTTACTTTTCAAATGTTTGAATTTGGAGTTATTTCCCTTGTAAAGGGTTTCAAGATGTTGGCAGGTTTTGGTTGTATTATATACCAAAAGATGTTACTGCATTTTTTTTTTTTTTTCTTTCCCTGTTTATTCAATAAAGTCATTTACAGCTTATTCATTTTGCCTTTTTTAATTCACGTAATTTGGTAATCGAGTCAGCTCAAGTCTTGCTCACGGACGACTCCACAAACATCATTCCTTAAATGCCTAATATCGTAAGATAAGATAAGCCGTTAGTTCTTTTGTTGAAATGCATTTAAAAAAAGGAGTGAAGCCACAACTAGGCTCACCCTGGAAGAATGTTTCTAAAATCGTTCAGTGGTTGAAGCGTGTCGGGTGTCACTCCACCAAAACCGGTTTCATCAATTCATTATTTAAATGTAGTTTTTAACGGCAAGCTTTCGAAGTGTTTAGAGGAACAGAGTTCAGCTACACCAGTCTCACTATAATAACTAGGTTGCCAAAAATTTTCCTGATGACTTAAAATGTGATGATAAAATACTTTGAGTGCTGAATATCGCTGTGTGGGTTCAATTCCGAGTTTACGTTTCTTTGTTTCACTGTGCCGTGTTTTGCAATAAGTCACTTTCGCTTTCATTTAATCGAATGAACATTCTTGCTACTCTAACCAGGATAAGGTTATTTTAGGTCTTCAGTTTTGATACCTTCCTAAAACTGAAACTAAAATAATAAGAACAGGCCATTGTTAAATACATGCACACTAGCTGGAATCTACAGTATAGAAAAACAAGTACTCCAAACTTCTATTTTTGTTTTTTAATACATATCCAGTGCATATATCCTCTTCACATTGACACACAGTGCTCATAATAAAAATAACTCCCCCGGCACAAAATGGCAGCGACAGTTGGGAGATTCAAATTCAGGTTCTGAAATTCAGTTTTACAGCGTTTTGCTTCGATTTTGGCTCGTTCTGAAAGTCATGAAGATCCTTCAGACTTATCTGGCAGGTCAAGCCAGACTTATCTGGGTGTTTTGCCATCCCTGCAACAATAACAGCATCGTAATCGAATGGAATTTTGTAATATTTTATATTACAATCTTGGTAAGGCATCAGTTGCAGTCTTATTCTATTACAGCTTTCAGAATTTTTATCTTTGCTGTTGCAGATAGTTTCAAAAACGTGGGAAAAGTGGTTTTGTTTCTAATCAGTTTGATCTTAAACTAGAATTATGACACAACCCCCAACCACCGAAGAAGCCTCTTCGAGTCCAACTGCTAAATGCTGCAAATACAGATTTCTGCAAACGTTCATGCTTTCTCGGCCAAACGAGTGAAAAGAAGTTAATACAGCGAGCTCCGCCATTCTCCAAAGTGTAATGCATGATTTTTATTTATTTGCAGCGAAACAAAAACTGAAAAGTGACACGTTCAGATTTTGTTCAGCCTTTCATTCGTTCCAGTTATTTCTCATTTCTTTATAAAGTATCAGAACGTATTTGACTCATCAGGCCTTGATTCAGTCCGGTGTAGACAGTCCCAGCTTTTGATAAACCGTTTAAGCAGACGGGTGATCGCAAAACATATCTACAGTCTAGAGAAGACAAAGATCTGTAAACGTGACATGCTTTTTAATGCTCACTGTCAGTAGGAAGCCACATGCAGGCACCTGGGGAGCAGTGATGGGGACGTTACCTTGCTCAAGGGTGCCTCAGGGTAACCTGTTCGTCTGGGACTCGGACCATTTAGAGAATAGACAACATAATTAGAAGGCTGTCGTTCTGAGTCCCAGACTAATAGGTTACCCCGAGGCACCCTTGAGTAAGGTACTGTCCCCATCACTGCTTCCTGGATGCTGGATATGGCTGCCCACTGCTGCACGGCATGTGTGGCTTAAATGCAGAGAAGCATTTCGTTGTGGTTCACCTGTTTCACAATGGCAAATAGTCACTTTCACTTTCACGATCACTTTTGGGAGCCTATTTTATTAAAATCTCAGAATAATCTTAGAAAGCAAGCGCGCCATCCCTTCTATCCTCCCAAAGGGCTGGCCCGTTACAAAGGGATGTTGCACAAATATCATCGAAATGGAAAATTTGTCCCATAATCCCATAATTCATTGAAAGGGGCAAAAAATGTGGACTTCCTGTTTTGATGGAACTGTGGAAAGGTTGCTTTTTTTGGTCTGATGAATCACCTTTTCTATTACATCAAGTCCTGTCACTGAACCAGACAAAGTAGTGAACGTCTGTAAAACACATATGTCTCAAAAGATCCTGGGGGAGTGTCCAAATTGTGAGAAAGTTGAAAGAAAGTGTGAGAATATAGGTATTTAGGAAAGGTTAGTCCCCTAGGTGTTCCAATAGACATCTTACTCGATGGACATAATACTGCAAACATGTTCTCTGCTGTCCCTTTTTAAGTATTGTATATTTTTTGCTAAAAAAAAATAGAGACAAACTAAAAGTCATCTGAAAAAGAAATATGTTGAAGTGCGGATGCCTGAAAACTCATCAGCATCAGTGAAGCAATGAAGTTTTCGTTCTGGTTCTTCCCTTCTCTGGTTCTGACACTAAGAAAACACTCTATATTCATTGGCAGAAAGAGGATGTGCCAAAAACTAGATGCATTTGTGCTTAATTTTCCCCCGTTCAGAGGTTAGGTCTCTGTACCCTGTAAGATCAAAGAACAAAGCCACATTTGTACAAACTTCACACGATTCTTTAAAGAACGTCTCGTTTTGTAAATGAGCTTCTAAGAGTATAGAACCCATTCCCTGTTTAAACAGCTTCATCTTAATGAAAACCTCACAGTGGTGGAAAGATTTCTCCAAAACCTGTGTGTAAAATAAATCATTTGAACCCATGCTTCTCCAGATACCTTTGTGTAAAGGTTACAGGACAAGTGGCTATGAAAATGAGTGGGTGGGGGAGAGTGAGTAATTAAGTAATACTGCATCACTGTGCATCACTCAGACTTTTATTTAGCACTTCCTACTGTTCGAGGGAAAGGATACAAAGTTTCCACCTTACAGTAAACCTCACATCATCAACTCAGTGTGAAGGCCCAAGAAGAAAATATGAAAATCATGAGTCGAAAACGAGTGAATTGGAGTGAATGAGAATCCATGGCCAGACAGTTTCGACAGGAAGTGTTCATGGTCAACACAAACATCATGAATCATTTCATCTAGACATGACTAACAGATTATAACTTACATCAAATATACACGTTTGCTCATTGTCCCAGATGTAGAGGATCAGCCAGGCTTTATCTGGAGTCCACCGTTTGATTCTCTAGTACAGAACTGCCATGTTTTGACACTAGAACTCAGAGGTCACCCAAATAGCTCACACCCTTCCACTAAAAATTCAGCCTCAAAACTTCTCTCAACCTGTTCAGACTCATTTTAGCTTTTAGATCATTTATGTGTTGTACGGTTTGGAGACGGTGGCACTGAGCTGGAGGTGTCCGAATGACAGAATAGTCACTTTCACTTCACTTTATAAGATGATCGCTAACAATTTAACCGTAACAGCAGGAGCAAAGGAGGGAAGGTTTACAGGACAGTAGTGAGACCAGCTATGTTGTACGGGTTGGAGACGGTGGCACTGATAAAGTCAGGAGGCGGAGCTGGAGGCGTCACAGTTAAAGATTCAGATTTTTGTTGGGTGTGACGAGGATGGACAGGAGTTAAAATGAGTATATTATAAGGACAGATCAGGCTGGACGTTTTGGAGACAAAGTTAGAAAAGCAAGGTTGCGTTGGTTGGACACGTCCGGAGGAGAGACGAGGAATATATTGGAGGATATTGAAGATGGTGCTGTCAGGAAAGAGGAGAAGAGAAAGACCAAAGAGGAGTTTTATGGACGTGGTGAGAGAGGACAGGCAGGGGGTCGGTTTGAAGGAGGAAGATGCAGAGGACAGGAAGAAATGGAAACTGATGATCCGCTGTGGCGATACCTAATGGGAGCAGCTGAAATGAGAAGAAGAAGAAGAGGAAGAAGATATAGTGGGGCTAAAAGGTTTGTGAACCTCTTAAAACTGATCTTGAAACTGATCTTAATACTGTCAGACACAGTTGGTCAGTCCAGCGCCTCAGCCTGGAGGCTCGTTCCTCCATAAAATCTAGATTTAACTTCCACCATGGCTTAAGATTCATTTCATTCACTGATTTCACTCAGAATATATTGTTCCGTGCAAACCGGCGTGCATTGTTCTTCAGCGTCCTCCTGATGGTGAACCCATGAGTGATCATATTAGCTAATGTGAGAAAGGCCTATAGATGCTTAGGAGTTCCTTTGTGACTTCATGGACGATTACACACGTTGCTCTAGGAGTGATCTTTATTGGTCGACCACTCCTGGGGAGTACAAGTATGGTCTTGAATTTCCTCCATTTGGACACAATCTGTGTACAATTGAAGACATCAAAGGTTTTAGAGATTAAATTTGAACTTTTTCCAAGATGTTGAGCAACAAGAAGTCTGAAGTCCTTGCCATGGATGGATGGATGGATGGATGGATGGATGGATGGACGGATGGACGGATGGACAGACAATTTAAGGTGCTTTCTTGAACTGATCTTTTTTATAGTCCAAAGTCGTCCTTTCTCCTAATTCAAGTGTTTGTTTACAGTGTAAGACTTTCAGCTTAAGTTCAAAACAATTCTGATTTAGTAGATTAATATCTTTGCAAGTGTAAATGTAAATTCGATTTTTTTTCCTGAAACATTCTTTCAGATTTATCAAAATCTCATTTAATCGAGGAGAAACACAGCTCAAGTCAGAGTAGAAAATTTTCACTACTTTTAATGCAATGATGCAATGCAATATCTATCAGGTTTGCAGTTATTTTAGGGTTTTCTCTTGCAACACAGGTCTACATCTGCATGAATGTGCAGATATCCCGTAACGATTAAAGCACTATCTTTATGTGGTTCGATATCTAAACCACAATCAAGCTCTCTAGAAACCTATTGCACTACTACTGAATTTTTGTAGCAGATCAGATGCATGTCAATTTCCATTTAGATGAGTGCAACAACCAACACAAAATGCAAATAAAGAGGTAAAGCATTAGAGATATTTTGGCATGCATTAGCAGGATTGTGGATTTATGACCTCTGCCACTGCAGATGGAGAGCAGTTGTATAATACTTAGCTTTTAATGGAAACATGCAGGAAAGGTGGACGTGTGCATTATAATCACTGTATTTCAACACGCTATTTTTGCTGGAGTTCATGTTTGTCATGCTGAAGATATGTTTAGCTATCAAGCAGCATATTTTAGCAGTGATTCAAACCTGTCATTACATTCTCTTCATTATGTTCTTCCCCTCTGTGCTTTATAAACAAGTGTCATCAGACAGTTTCACAGGAATTAGAGCTTCTGCCTCTGTAAGATCTGTCACATCCACATTCCTCATCTTCCATATATTTATTATCTGACTGTGGCATTAAAGTGTCAGATAGACAGATAGATAGATAGATTGATTGACAGACTGATACACATCCACAGGATGGATGGATGGATGAACAGACCTACGTGGATAGATTAGAATGGAAGAATTCTTGCAAGACGGTAAAGATCTTCCACATTCTTATTAGTCTAACTGCAGCACGGAACTAATAGACAGGCAGACAGACAGGCAGGCAGATGGATGGATGGATAGATAGATAGACAGGCTGACACATACGCAGAAGAGAAATCGCTGGATGTGTGGACAGACAGAAGGATGAATGGACTGATGAGCCGGTTGCTGGCCGGGTGGGTGTTTGTGTGGGAGGACAGACACACATGCATACTCGGACCATGTATAGAAAACACTTGCGTTAACGTTTTCCACACATTCATCAGTTCATCACACAAGCGCTGAGTGTTGCTCAACAGAGACCGAGCGCAGAAGCCTAGAAGGGTCTACTCCAGAGCGGAGAAGGAGTGGGAGCGGGCTTCTGCAGACCAGTTTTCTTTTGACTATTTGAGGCCTGAGTCTGTTTCTGCTCCTCCACCCTGATCCTAAAAACAAGCATCACCTGACCATCACAAAGTCATGAATTGACTTCAGTGAAATCATGAGGTGATGAGAGGAACATGACGCTGAGTTTGACACGCCGTCAGTGAATCCATATCTTGTGGGCAGAACTTAACAGAAAAGTGTCTTACTCATGTAATTAGCTAATGGAGCACCTCTGTTGAACAGTCATATTCAAACTCACCTTCATTCGATTTCACACTTCTTCAACCTTTCTTCCCACTCACCACCCATCATATGTGGATATACAGGTAAAATACATCATTGCAGTAGTGGAATACATATTTGGTAAGAAATGACCAAAGAGGAGGAAGAAAAAAATGCTATAGTGAGCATCCCAGGATGACATGTCAAGTGTGTCAACAGAGAATCTTCCAGGATGACTGTTACACATCACAGAATCGCACAACATGCTCTGGTGTTTTGTCGTTTTTTTTTTTTTTTTTTGTCACCGATGTCCATAGATAAGGAAACCTCACATTTTCTTGCGTAACTTTAGGCTATATAACCAGGCCTTTGCTTTCCTGCCCTAAACACGCTTATACACCCTTGGGTGAGGTGCTTCACTGAAACTTTAGCTTTGAAGAAAAACTTGTCCTCATGACATCCACCGCAGGTAACTATACTGTCTTCCTTTTTTTCAGTTTCACTCGTCTGAATGATTCTTCTATATGTTCTCTAAGCGAGTCGGCACTTTTCTCACGGTGAGCATCTTTTCTGTAGACTTTATGAAAGTATGCATTGGCCTGTTGGCTTTGAACCTCGTCTGGGCTCTTCCGGCTGAAGGATCGTGCCAGCATCTACGTTTGGTAGAAAAGACCGAGTATGACATGAAAGAAACTTTGCAAGAATACGTGAGTACTGACTTCTTAAAAAATGTTGTTGGAAAAAATTGCTGGAAAGCATCTAAAGCTCTTTAAATGCATGTTTTATTTTTGGAAACGTGATCTCATTTTAAAATGACATTACAAGTTCTCGAAAGAACCCTGAAAAGGATTCAAAACACGAACGAGTGTGCTTTGAAAGACCCTTCACGTGTGTACACTTCATTTAAATGGGTTATTTTATGGCAAAATTTCGATTTTAGAAGTTTTAGATAACACGTTCGTTACGCTTATGACTTAATAACGAGCACAAACCACCATAACGACAAACCCCATTTACTTTCATTATAGCACCACGAGGATCTTTTCACCTTCAGACAGATTATTCACTTTCGATGGCGTCTCAGTGCTGTGTGTCACAGCAGCGTGGTCTTGATGAGAGTGGAATCACTGAGACAAGAAAAATGACACTTAAGCCAGGCTTTAGATATTTAAGACAAACGTATACGCAAACCCTTCCTACGTTTAGGCCTTTTGATAATTGCTGCTTAAACCATTTATCATATCTGGATAGGACTTAAGCAGCATTTCTATGAAAAATATGTAATATATACAAACATCAGATATATATATATATAATGTACTACATGAAAATGTAATGTGTTACGTTGTTTTGAATAGAATTTAAAATTAAGCAAATCATTTGAACTATTTAACAATTTTGATAGTAAAATATAAAAAGCACTATTTTGATATTTTTTAACAAAAAATCTAAATTGAATTATAATGAAATGACATAGCATCAAACTTTTTTTTTTTTTTTTCCTAAAAAAGCCTTTTTTTTCTGACATTAATAAATATAGGCATTTCTAACGGCTGAGGTGCTTAATGTCTTTACTCTTTTTGGGTAAACTCATTGAATTAGCCTTTCGAACAAGCGAGGTTTGTTGGAAACAACTTTTAGAAACTTTATGTTCAGATGTCACCACGGTCAGACATTAATAAATTAAGAATGTTCCTCCAAAAAGTTCTTAACATGTAGTCTTCATCAGAAGAAATGAATGTTGAAGTGCAGAAATCAGAACCAGACTGTGAACAGGAGGATAAATGAAAGTGTCGATAAAGGCAAGAAAATACTTTTTCATTATTCAAGACTCGGAATCATCACTAATCATCGAGCAGAATGAGGCATTTTAATATTAATAGGATCTTTTGGACACTCAAGACTAAATGCATAAGCCTGCTCGGAGCTGCAGTCATGGCTGTGGAGACTTTCTATGCATACAGTGGTCGTATTACAAATAAGAGGATAAACTTTTCTTTCTCAACAGCGCAATGCAGTTGGAAAAAATGTGACCCCCAAGCCAAAAGAGTTCCCACAGCTACACTTCAACTGGACACCCATCCACAACCAGGACGTTTCAGCAGTGTGTGGGATCCGCTTTATGGAGTACGCCCTAGAGTCTATCCTCAGCAACCAAAAAGAGCTGACTGATGAGCAAACAACGCTGATTAAGAACTTGACCTATGTCGTTCAAGAAGTGCGCAGAGTGAAAACATGCCTGCAGAAGAAACTGAACGCACAGTGTAGCAACTTCAGCCCATACCCAGAATACCCTTCCATTAAGGACCATTACAAACACAAACAGTGGGGCCTGGCTGCCCTGGAGCACTCTCTGACATTTCTTAAAAACCTGAAGACGTTTCTGGAGAAAAAACACCCTCATCTAAAGAAATAACGCTCACACACTTCACGGTTCAAATCAGCATTCCTCTACTATTCGATAGCAATAGTAAAGCCTTATTTAAATAATCTATTTATGTAATTTTATTGTATTTATTAAAAAAATATTTTAATATTTATTATTTTGTGGGTTTTTTTCCCTTCCAATTGACAGAAGTCATCAGGGATGTCTAATGTTAGCAAAAAAAAAAATAAATAATAATAATAAAAAAAAAACCTAATAATAAAGAGACTTTAAATAGCCCTCATTAGAGAGGCAGGTGCACCAAGAGGTCTCAGTGCGCAATTTGCAAGCTGTGATCTCGTGGGATGATCATAATTAATCAAGTTGTCAGTTGAGTAAGGAAAGTAACTTGGCTCATGTTCATTTTTTAATTTTGAAGCAGAATGTGTTTTACAGATTATCACAATGATTAATTGTTCTTAACCAGAGAGAGAGAGAGAGGGGGGGGGGGGGAGAGCAAGCTTCTACTAATTTTGATCTAGTTTAGAGATACCAAAGGCTTTTGCATGTTGGAAACCATTGCATCATTACCTCTTGTTACCTCTAATGAGATTATATATATATATATTGATATTTTTGGTATCAAAAGTAATAAAGTAAGAAGGAAAGAAATGCAAGCCTGAGCAGTTTCTGCTGAACCAAGCAAAAGTTCCCCCAAATGAACCTTTGCGCTATGCACAACAGGTTCTGGATGATGGATTTGGAGAATAATTCAATTAAAAGGCTGTTCTACAAACAGATCACACACCCTAAAGCAGTTTTACGTCAGTTAGACGTAATGGTGCAAACAAGCAACTACAGTCAACAAAATATGAACATTGTATAAACGTGTTGGCCGATTTGGGCAGCAGTGGCCTAGTTGTTAGGGACTAAGCACCAAGACTGGAAAGTTGTGGACCAATAGGTTGCTCTGAGGTAGCTTTGGGCACCATCAGTGCACCCCAGGTGCTGGATCTGGCAACCCCTTGCTGCATGATGTGTGTGGGTTAAATGCTGGAGATGCATTTTATTGTTGTTCACTCTGCGCTGTGTTGTGTCCCCACAATGACGAGTAGTCACTTTCACTCATAGGTGAGGCTGTCGCTCCAGAGTGCGTTTCCAACCTGTACAACATAGCTGGTGTCACTACCATCTTGTAAACCTTCCCTTTAACTCTCGCTGGTACCCGTATGTCACTCCAGCCACTCTTCTCCATCCTTTACAACCTCTCTTCTTCACCTCTCTCCCACTCTCGCCATTACTCTGAACTTCTGAACCCCAAGTAAGATACCTTTATTTTAAATAAAAGCATTTAAATGAAGTTCGGTATTAATGTAAGAGAGATGAACATTTCATTTTAACCTCACGTCTGCTGAGATCAGTCTTGTGCGTTATAAAAATGTAGTTTTTGTCATTATTTTCGTCATTTTAGTTCACCCTTCCTACCCTTGGGTAGAGACTGCCTGATGATACCGTGAAAGTGAGTGATGAAATTGGCACCTTGAAAATGTGAAAGTGTAGCTCAGTTTAAAATACTTTTTGTCTTCTGTATATATAATCTTCATTTTATAGCATCCGCAGATAAGCAGCTTAGAAAATGAACGGATGAATATATATGTATTTTACTGCATATCAAAAATGAATAAATAAACACTGCGAGAAAGTGTCATGACACTTTATTAAATTAACAAATAGCAGTTCACATGCAAGCTTTTGACACAATTCGGAGATCATTATTCCATTCGCTTACAGGGGCACTGAAACAATACGAAGAAGAAACTGCGTGCCTATGATAAGTATAAAAATTACGTAACGTATCTATATGCACTATTCTATGCACGTAGATGAACATCAGATTTGGTCATTTCGGCCATTCTTAACGTGCAATCGCCCTCGTGCGAACAAAATCTGTCTGCCACAATGATGCGCTTGTGGTTTAGTCCACGCATGAAAGGGTGTATTTTTAGGAAAGTGTTGAAATTGTACTGAAAATTCTGTGCTATAAAACAAGGCATACCATATTCATCATCCCTTATTAGCAACCCATAATCATCACAGAAGCTGGTTCTGTGCACTTATGAAGTGTACGTCCCCCGTCCCAGATTAGGTCCTCGTTTTTGTTCAGTTTAGTCAAACAAGACCGTTCAAAATACTCTAAGCGGAAGGCAGCACATCGTTACCTCTTCATATGGAAATACATTCCTTCATTCAACGAGCAGATATTTGTTTCCGAGCAGGAAGTTGCCAAACCATCAGATTGGCAAAAGTTCAGGGGGGTTTTCGCCATAACAGTACTTGGCCTGAGGGTTTCTGTAGGTGTTTTCGTGCTGGACACTCTGGAACAAAATACAAACAAATCACTCCTTGCAGTGAATTCCAAAGAACCAGACGAAAGGAGAAAAGCAAGCACTCCTTCGCTGACAACTGAAATGATGTGGCTGCTTTTTTACAGAATTCTGCAAGCGAACGCAGGTCAGAGTTACATTTACATAATAACTCTAGACAGTAGTTATTTGACAGACATGTGCGCTCTTAAAAGAGTTCGAAAAAAAGGTTTCTAAGAAAAGTAATTCTTTTTAGTCCTGTGTAATCGATTTTCATATTTTGTTCCTTCTATCTTTTTGTGGGTTTGTTTGCCTTACTTGCAATTCTTGTTATTTTAGATCAGAACGTTGTCTTTTAAAAACACAGCCTGATTGAACTTGTCTCAAAAGTTCTTGCTTAGTCAGACAGGAACCTATTAAGCTCTCATATCCATCAAGCACACTTCCATTTTCAAACTGTGCTTGGAAGGCTGGGAGACGTTGTTCTCGGAGGATGAAGTTTTGGTAACATTCTCTCTTTTCATAGCTGTGTTGTTCTGCAAAATTGTGAGTGAACCCCTCCGTTGGACGAGAAGCTCCACGCATGAATTACGCCGGGATGCTTTACTTTTTGCATGACACAGCGCTCAGCTTTTCTTCTCCGGACAAGCTTTTTATCGGATAACCCAAACAATCGGGAGAGGGTTCATCAGAGTAAATGACTTTACTCCAGTCATCAGCAGTCTGATACCCTCTGCAGAAGATCAGTCTGCCCGTGATGTTTTTCTTGGAGGGAAGTGGCTTCTCTGCTGCCCTTCTTGACACCAGGTCATCCTCCAAAAGTCTTCACTCACACCTGCCTGCAGCCGTTCCTCAACAAGCTCTGTGATCCCACGGCTGAATCCACTTTAGGAGACGGTCCTGGCACTTACTGGACTTTCTTGGGTGCCCTGAAACCTCTTCACAACAATTGAACGTCTCTCCTTAAACTTCCTGCTTTGTCTTCGAAGAGTTTTCAGGCCTCTTCTTACTGGCTTCGTCCATCTCCCTGTTTATTTCCAGGTCTGCTGTCAAATCATCAACCTACACAACCAGGTTTCTTCTAAACCTTTTATAATTAAACATGTAGTCATTTTATAGGGGCTTTTTTCTCACAATAAATTATGCTCAACTGTGATTCGTGTCAACTTTAACACTTCACAGCCAAATCTAGAGTGCTGTGTGAGTACAAAGGGCAGCGGCATGCAGAGTCTTTAACACAAACCTGTGAGGAGGTACGGCATTTGGCCAGACAAAGCTCAAAGTGATCCTCTACTGCTGTGAAGAGATTCTGAAACCCTTCAGCTGCCCGGTTCAAAAAACGCTCCAGGAGGGGTTGCTGAGGAAGACAAGAAGAAAAAGCAAACCGGGTTAACATAGAAAACTGAGATCAAAAGCTTGCCCATTTGATTATATGAAGCCTAGGCGGATGAGAGGCGATCGAGGCACGAGCGAGTGATGGGGTTGGTTTGGAGGCTGAAAAAACAGGGGTCCACCTTTTCATGGGATTTCCAGTCTCAAAGAAAAAGTTTGATGAAAATCTAATAAAAAAAAAAAAATTTATTTAACAGAAGAGTAAAACACTGACTGACATTTTAAGTTGATTTAACAAGCACACAGGATGTTTATTTTAATCTTCTTCTTCTTTCGGGTGCTCCCGTTTAGGGGTCGCCACAGTGGATCGTCCGTTCCCATTTCCTCCGGTCCTCTGCTTCGTCCTCCTCCTTCAAACCGACCTTCTGCATGTCCTCTCTCACCACGAGGACATTTATTTGAATGCATAATCAGAATTATGGCAAATGTCATGTTTTATGTTTAATTCAGCATGTCCATAGAAACTGGTGTTAAGTTTGGTCAAGGGTTACTTGATATTCAAATTTGTTTCCTGCTGTGAGGCAGAACAGTGAGAAAACTGAACGTGTGCGTTATGTTACCGCAGACGGTTCATTGAGAAGATCAATTAGAACATTAGAAAGACAGAACAGGGTTTTCCGTACCTTGTCAGGCTGAAGGCAGCAGGAGACGCAGTACTCGTACACGCTGCAGCAGCCGTTGGGCAGGCAGCTCTTACAGATGTACTGCCTGGAGGTGAGGGCATTCACATTACAGCAACCGTTCACCAGCAGGTCTTTCCTCTCACACACATAACCTGAGACACGGAAACTAAAGGGTTAAAGCACTCATTGTCAATACACCACTTATCGCAGCTACACAGTTTCTATCCAAGAAAATACTCATGTATATCTATAGGCAAAAAAACATTAGCAGTAAATATTTCAGGTTCAACAGCTATGAACCTGTTGTTCTGTTAAAAAGGCATTAAAAGCCATTTTAATACATTTTTGTTTCTCAGTGCAGAAGATTTTGGACATAAAAGCTGGACATTTCAAAGGAAAAATGAGATTCGTGACCAATTATCCATGATTATGTAATTGTCTGATGCTACTTTTTTTAAGATGGGCTTAAGATTTTGCTAGTGTGCTATCGTGATCAAACTCCTCAAACACAGCCTCACACGGTGTCAGTGTGTGCAAACAGGATAGGTTTTTTACAGTCTCGCATCAGATCTGTTCCTACTAATTTCTAACTCATTTCCCCGAGTAAACTCAACGGGACAGGGCAGGAAGACTCCAGGACCCAGCTTGGAGGAACAAATGTTTCAAATCTCTCAGCAGACCGTTCATCTCTGCAGTATTTACCAAGTTCATCTGTGAGGAGGGTCTTCCCCTGTATGGAGTTTCTACATTGTGTAATCTGCCTGCTGCTGTTGCCCAGGTTGAACTTCACTCTCCAGGGAATGTGGTGATCAGATTCTCTCGCCTGCAGGAGCGTCCGGTCCCGTACGGTTCGCTCCTCCTGCCCGCAAAACATAAAGTGCTTTTAGTGATTGCGCCACAAACCTGCACTAAAGCAGCCCGACACTGGGTAACCCCAGGTTTAAGCAACTTTAAACAAAAAAGTTGCTTAAAAAAAAGTCATTTTCACCGTTAATTTACCAAATTCACTTTCACCGGCGTCCTAGCAGGTGAAACATTTACTGGTGTATGAACGGAGGTTTAAGCAAATCCAGTTAATCAGAAATGGAACAGAACGATACGCAGTGCACACAGAGAGGGTCGATCAAAGTCTTGAACATTTTTGTCCTGTTTGCTTTCTCCAATCTTTCGATTGCGGCTGGTTACACCACACTGTCCATCTGCTTAGGGTGTGGTGCAAATGTTTTGCAGCTGCAAGGCTCAACACAGAAACTAGCCTGCGTGCTGTTAGCCTTTTCACTTCAGTAACCGAACGGTGATATTTGCATGGTTTCCTTCAGTGAGCATATCCACCTCACACAATCAAGCTTTTCCATTTTGTTTTAGTCCGGGTTACAAAAACATCTCATTCAAAACGGGCTGTTCTTGTGGATTTCTTCTTTCCTAAACACCTCGGAGATTTGCTTTTTATAGTGTAGCCCAACACAGACCTGCAGGCGTTGGATGCACCAAGAAGTTCCGCTGTGGTTCTCGATCATTAAGATTTTTATTGACCTTTTTATCCAGGGCTGCACAATATATCGTCTGTTAATCACTATCCCGATACCGATCTCTCAGAAAGCCGCAGCGGTCGGTGTTTTTACAAGCGGTGTCAAGGAATTCGTGTAATCCAACAAAAGTCAAAGAATTTTGCCCACTTTGAACCATGACTGATCGAGACGTTTAAAAGTATAAGTAAATAATAACAACAATAGCGTTGATCCCGAGAGGAGGTTTATGGATGTGGTGAGAGGGGACATGCAGGGGGGGTCGGTGTGAAAGAGGAAGATGCAGAAGACACGAAGAAATGGAGGCGGATGATCCGTTGCGGCGACCCTTGACGTGAGGATTAAACTGTGTGCAGCTGCTGAGAGAGTGTGGTATTATATAATAAAACATTATACAATAATAGTAATAATAACACTCATCATTTTGCACGTTTCCTTGTGTAACTTTGAGTGCATTGTGTCAGAGCTTATACCTGTTTCTCTTCTACACTCTGATTGTATTTCAGAGCCTGCATATAAACACGATATGGGTGTAAATTTAGCAGCAGCACCAGGCAGCAGTTAGAGGCGCAGCTGGATGTGGCCCGTCTCGAGCAGCCCTGGTAGGTTACATTAAAGGGTCCCGGCTCTTCACTGTGTGCTCTGAAGGAGTGTCACCTGTTTGAGGGTGCTGGTGAGGAAGTAAAGCAGGGACAAGCCCAGCACGACCCCCAGGACCCAGCGTCTGCGCAGCAGCCTGCGGAGCAGCATGGAGGCTTTCTTCTGGCTGTGCAGCAGGTCCAGGTAGATCAGGACGAGCGGCGGCCCCGCAAACACATCCGCCTCTTCCGGAACCCGGACACCAAAACAACGGCGGCTCCGCTAGCTATAGCTAACTACCCCATTTCAGGCCAAAACACGCCGCTGGATTCACATAAAACACAGCCATGGGTATTTAGTGAGCAGTGCTCACATGGCAGGCTTGTTCGGACTCGTTTTTTGCACCTAATTTCGATTTCTGGCGTAAAAAAACAACAACAGCAGGGCTACATTAGCCGCTTAGCAGTTAGCATCGTCTCGTTTAGGCCGATAATGTAAACAAGCTGTTATGCTGACAGGCAAAGCCAACGGTTTGTGTTAGTTGGGTTAAAAAAATCTACCAAGCCGGCTCGGTGTGGGTGTGTTATTGGGGTTAGAAAAGGGAAACGGAATCGATCTTTGGAAACTGACAGCAGCGTTTGAACTGCGGAGGTCCGACTGAATCGGTTCTTTTAGGTCAATCTTTCCGAGGGATTCACAAATCCAACGGAGTCGACTCCTTTGATTTGCGAGTCGTTTTTTGCCTTTTTTAACTTTTTAAACGTTGTGTACGTTTCTGAAACTTTAATTTTTCACTTTTACTACATTGCAGATTCTGAATTGTTTCCCTTGTATATTTTGAGTACATTTCAGAGCCTGTAATGTTTAAGAATGTTTTTATTATATATATTGACTACATTTAACAGCTTATTTCAAAACTTTGTGTGCATTTCAGAAAGTGCACTTTTTTACTTTTGTACTTTGATTATAATTCAAAGCCTGACTGTTTTTACTTGCATGTTATATGCCATGAATGAGCGGATGAATCAATCGTTTGGGAATCGGTTGAGTGAAGTGACTCGGATGGTGAATCACTTGACTGAATCTAGGACAGGCACGCCGCGGGACCGGATTGGTTTTCCGTGTTCACGCCTCCGGATACGGTCACCGTTCACAGACAGCAGGCCGAAGCGGATAGCATGCAGGGTGGTCGGTGTTGTGAGGGTCGAGATGATGGTGAGATGGACAGATTACTGATTTGTTGAAAGGATGGATGTGTTCACCGTGGCTGCTGTGCACACGTGGGGTCTGCAGGGCCTTCCTTTGTTGTTGGGGGGTTTAGTCTCCATGATTGGTCCTGCAGGTTCAGCAGATCTGGGTTTAAACCCCCACATCTTCTTACTCTAATGCCATAATACACATCTGGGCTCGTGTTTGAGATCCTGTCCTTCAGAAATGGAGGAGAAATGGATTTTGAGGTCAAGCAAATACAATTCTGTCTGCAGGTGTGAATGTGTAGCTCTGACTGAGGGGGTTTAACTCCATTTACATTAGTGATCAAGCAATCAGACACTTGTTTTAATGATTCATTGTAGAACAGGAGAAGGTCCAGGACTGAGACAAGCCCTTACACACCATATAGATCCTTTGATCTGAATAGCCCCCCTCAGTGAAGAGACCCTACAGGCTACAGGGTCTGTCCCGGACGGCCTTTCGTTAGAATATACATTGCAAAGTCTTTTTTAGTTTAGGACTTCAAAATTCAAGCTGTCAAATCATAAAGGGGTTTTTGTACAGACTTTACTTTCCATCGATGGTTAAATAATTTATTCTACCTCGTGGGCATCTTTTTCTAAATATCCTGCTTCTCCTTTGATGTCTGGTGTCAACCAGAGAAGGACGGGTTCCCCTTTTGAGTCTCGGCTCCTCCCGAGGTTTCTACCTCCAGCTGTGGGGAGTTTTTCCTTCGGCTGCTCAAAGGGGCTCGGTTAAGCTGTTTTGTGACGACAGCTGTGAAAAGTGGAAAACTGACTTGGCATGATGCCCCTTAATCGAGCGGATTAGTTTAATCAGGTTTTGGTGACCTCAGTGTTTTCTTGAAAACCTAGTCTGTCCTACATTTAATCCTGATTATGATTTTACACATTTTCTTAGCTGCTTGTCCTGAAAAGAGTCGCGGGGGGTGCCGGAACCTATCCCAGGTCTCGCTGGGCGAAAGTGGGGACGGGCTGCCAGTCCATCACGGACAAAAGAGAAGACCCTAGAGTTTTAAAATAATCAGGATTATGATTTCTGTCATGAACGAGCAGCCCTGCCTATCAGTCACCTACTTGTGACCTTTTGTCCTCCACAGGTTTACAGCTCCTGGTGAAAGAGTTGGCGCCATGCAGAGACGCCACAGCAGCAACACGGATGGCATGCCACCTGAAAGGTCAGGCTTTCCTTGGTCGGTTGCTGCTGATTTGTCTGCACAGCCATGTAGACCTGTGGTCTGATGAGCCTCTGTTTTGACCTGCTGTTCAGGCAGTCCTGTCTCGGCCCGTGTAGCTCCGGTCATGATAAGTGAAGTTAAAAGTGCCAGTTTTTCATTGTGAAGATGCAGCACAGCACACAGTGAACCCCAACAAAATGCTTCTCTGCATGTAGCCCATACACACCGTGCAGCAGGGGGCAGCCATACATCCGGCACCCGATGAGCAGTGGTGGAGACGGTACCTCGCCCAAGGGTAACTCAGACGTAACGCAGTCTGTTTATCTTTAAATCAGATTCAGAAAAACCTTTGATCCCGAGAAAAATCGCTAAAATAATTTTCACAAGGACGCCTTTAAATCTTAAAACTTGACAGAAGTGCTTAGACATGCATAGATGTGTCCATCAGGCTCTGTGCTGCCAGACGGTGCTTCCGAAAGTTATGCATGCACGCTGATGGCGGAAAAGAGTTTTTTTTTTCTTTTAATGTGCATGCTTTTTATTTGGATGCTGTTGAATCAAATCTGAGGCTTAAACTGTCTGCAGTTTTGCCAGACATCACAGAGCTGTGCAGAGATGCTGAAGCCCTTTTCTTCCAGCTCATTCTGAAATTAACTTTATTTTTGTAGCTGTAGATATCCGTGGCCTGAAAAGCTCCCTTTGCTCTTTGTGATTCTGTAGGAACAGAAGTCAGACCCTTGGATCGGAGAGCAGCCTCGATGAAGGAGGGGTATTCGATTGTCTGAAGCCAGACTCGCCCACCTCTCCTCAGCAGCTCTTCTCTGGGCTAGTGGGGGTCTCTGCTGGCACCGTGACCTCGGCCCCCTTCCAGGCTGCTGGACTCGTCCTTGGATCTCCTCCGGAGGTCTTCATCCAAATGACTGCCTCCTCCAGGGAAGAAGGCCCTCACCGGGCAGAGAACACACCCTACCTCCCTCGCCCTCCGCAGCACCACCATCACCACCACCACCACTTCCACCAGTCGGGACAGCACCGCTCCTCTCTGCTTCATTCTGCCGCCTCAGCTGAGAGACACGGCAGCAGAGACGATGGAG
Source organism: Hepsetus odoe (assembly GCA_017165825.1). Lineage (NCBI taxonomy): Eukaryota > Metazoa > Chordata > Actinopteri > Characiformes > Hepsetidae > Hepsetus > Hepsetus odoe. Next base: position 19,258,816 of record CM029390.1, read on the forward strand.
GTGAGGCAGCTAAATCGATCGTTCGCTCACTCGTTTTTCCCCTTTTTCTGCATGTAGATCGGCTTTTTTGATTTAGTTTTTCCCTTTAATTAGTGTAGCTAATAGGAATTCTTATGTGTTTTTCATAACTAGACATGTCAACCCAGCAGGAGGGCATAATAATTATGTAATAAAAAAAAAAATACTATTTTTAATTTCTCTTAATTGTATTGAACGTCATTATATTTGAAATATAAAGGCAGTAACAGGCCTACAATAAGGACTCAATCAAGGTTTTTTGTCTTCATAATTGCCCGAGAACTCATTTCTGGGATATTTTCCTGCTCTCGTCCAATTAATCATTGTTTTAACTTTGTAACGCCGATGTTTTATTAATTTGAAGACATCCGTTCTTGCATAATTAATGAAAACCTTGATTCTTCGCTGTCAGGTGACGAGGCCACTGCTCCTGCTCCTGCTCTCTCGGAGCTCAAAGCTGTGGTCACGTGGCTGCAGAGGGGATTGCCCTTCATCCTCATCCTCCTTGCTAAAGTCTGCTTCCAGCACAAACTCGGTGAGAACAGGGCTCTTGGTCGTATCCGTCTCCAAACTGTGTTACAATGACGTTGGTTTCCTTTTTACATAAGAGCTCATGAAGCTGCTGAATTAAATGTGTGTTTTTATCAGGTATTGCTGTCTGTATTGGGATGGTCAGCACATTTGCTTTTGCAAATTCTACTTTAAAGCACCAGGTGTCACTACGGGTAAGGCCGTGTCTCCAGGGTACCAATAATTCTGGACAGTACGGAAGTGCTTTGCTTATTTTTGCACCTGTGGCGGATCGTCGGCTGTGTAATGTTTTGACTTATTGCAGGAGGAGAGATCTGTGTTCATTACTCTTTGGATTCTGGTGTTTCTCGCCGGCAACATTACCTACGTGTACTACACCTTCAGTGCCGAGGAGCTGCACAATAGGTCAGAGTGAGCAGGACCCCCCCGTTTTTACATACACTGCATCATCCATCCATCCATACATCCACACTCTTCATCCTCTGGTTTCTTTTGTTGCTCCTTTTCTATTCTTGGGTGTATTTTTTTGTTTTGTTTGGTTCTTTGCATTAGTTTTGCATCATTATTTCCATTATTTATCTGTTCTGTTCTCCTTACATTCTTTTTTAGGAGCATGTGTGTCTACACACCATGTGAGTATTTAGTTCCTTATCATTACATTTTTCATTCATTACCTTTTTTAATGGAAATCCATCTTCGCGGACCTAAATATGCACTCTAAGATCTGCCATTATTATAGCAGGCGCACCTGGCATTTAATGAGAATGGGAGATAATCTTATTGGCTTGCATGTCATGCCCAAAACACAATCATGTTTAATAAGTAAGACCCCTTTGTAGCATGCGAGAACGTCTCTCTCTCTGTTAAACGAGTGAAAGTGGATTCAGAAGCAGCTGCGCCATCCGCTTCAGACTGCACTTAGATCATTCAAACAGGGCCCAGAGTGTTAATTATCCGGCTCACAATGTTATATTGGGATGTCTCTGGTATATGGGCAGCATCCAGACAGACACCAAGTATAACCCGAGCCCAAGTCCCAGACTTTTCTTAGCCTTGGGTGCAAATGCCTTTAAATTGCTCTTTCACGAGCGAGCTGCTAGTTCAGATTCAGATTTTTTACTTTTTCACGTTCGTTTTCCTCCACAGTCTTATTTTTGCCAAGCCGAACATCAACAGCTACGATTTCTTCGACTTGATCTGGGTGGTTGGAATCACAGACTTCGTCCTGAAGTACATCACCATTGCTGTCAAGTGCCTCGTTCTCTTCCTGCCCAAAATCCTCCTGGCGTTTAAATCAAGAGTAAGGAAGCTTTTGCCTTTTCTTCTGGTTAAGATTAGAGTCTATACTTTGGGATGGGATGGGATGGGATGGGGTGTGGGGGGTACAGAAATGGGTATATTAGCTCAAAATCATACTAAAATGTTGTTACTGAGCCAAAAAAGCAACTCGGGTGAAAGAAAGAATGAAATAATGGAATACACATGTCAGGAAGGGAAGTTTGTAAGGATATGTCACTTTTGAAAAACCTCTAAAACAAGATATTTTATGGGCTCGACCAACAGAGCGGAAAGACGACAAACCTTGTTCATCGTGTGAATTTACGCAGAGGTCATTCAATGTTCTTTACAGGTAGAATAAGCGTAATATAATAAGGGTAATATATAAATAAGCAATAAACAGAAACGTGCATGATTTTTTAAGTATTGAGCCGTTTTTATACACATGACTTGTGTGTGTGCAGCAGGCGTGTCAGCCACCTTCAGGTGCTGGGAATACTGTGTGTGGTTTAGGCGAAGGGTTACACTTTGGTGGGGCCGGCCGGAGCTTTGGTCGACCAATGGGTTCCTGAATCTCGTCTACTCTGCAGATAGATTTTTGTTTTCTTGGCATCTTTGATTGACTCTTTTTCTCTGCTCTTGGATGTTTGTCTCCTACCGGTTTACACCCATTCAGGATTGTGGTGCACGTCTGAGAAGTGCTTGATGGTTTGAATGACCAAAAGCAAAAAAAAAAAAAAAAAAGGTAAAGCTTTATCGTTTGGCAACAGAAGCGCCAATGTGTTAAAAGCAGCTGAAGTCGATGCAAGTGAAGGAGACCTAATTGCTGTCCACCGTCGGGAGGGTTCTCTTTATGAGCTTTTAGAAAGTCTGCTTGATCGGCTTCCTCTGGAGTGTGTTTATGGCATCAGTAAGAAAACGGCCACTTCCAAGTCTCGGGTCACAGAGTGCGATTTGCCAGCTCTGATAAACAAGCCTATCAATGCAGGCCGTCTCCCTCCATCTTCCTGGCATGCAGTCTGTGAGCTCATGGTCCCCAGAGAGCTAGAGTGAGGTCACCTCTCCCCAGAGCGTGCACGCACACACACACACACACACACACACATGCGCACGCACACACACACGTGCACACTGATTTGTTCATATCAGTCAGGATGTAAGGTCAAGAGCCTTATAGTCCATAAATATATGAAGAATGAAGGAATATTTAATCCAAAGTTTCCAAAACTGGGGGCATCATTCATTCTTTCATTTATTTATTTACTTATTGAAGCCGTGCAACAATATAAAGGGTCAAAATGTTTGCAAACCACACTTTATGAAATTATTGGAAGATAAATTAGACTTCTATGTAAGTATTTTCACTTAATCAAAGACATAATTGGCATAATTGCATACAACAAATCCATTATGCAATATTTTGTCATGTTATTACCATTTTTGTTTATTATTAAAGATGATGGATTGATTTAGTATCATTGCATATATAATATTTTTATTTATTTACTTCCATTTATGCTGTTTAATAGGATTTTGTTAAAAGACACTGAAACGCTATCAGTATTTGTAGGTTGGGTTAACTGCAGAGCACCGAGACTGCAGTGTGTGTGTGTGTGGGTTTCCTTGCAGTTTGAGTGTGTGAGTAATGAACAGTGGTGAGAGCAGATAAAACGATGTCTTTCTAACCGCCTTCTTAAGTCATGTCTATTTTTTTCCTCACATCACCGAATGGGATGATGTCCAAGCTGCTGAAATCACTTCAAACAGGAGCTCGATTTGTGTCGGCTGAACAGAGAGCTCTAAACGGCCGCTAGCCGGTCCACTTTCATCAAATAAACACGTTTGAGAGTGCACTAGCTGTCCAGAGGAGCAGGAAACCTGTTTGGATTTCAGCTGGAGTTGAAAGTGATGATAGTTATTGAGTTTCAGAGAGGCTGCCGCGCAGAGCCGGGATCTGCTTGTTGATGGAGGCTGTTAGTGGACCTGGGGGACTTCAGAATCGTTAATTAGTGGAAAATCTGTTGCATGAAAATCTGTTGTCACTAAAATGTAAATTCTGAATATGTACAACGAAATCATATATTAAACAGAATTATGGGCTTAGCTTTAGCAGTTATTACAGAGATTTTAACTAGGGTGAAACTAGGATTAAAGGCTCAGCGCTGCACACACACTCTCGCACAAATATATGAAATAAGCCAAGCACCAATGCAGCTTCCTCTTGATGCAGGAAAGCCTGGAAGGGACTCCCTGTAACCGTCACGTAGTCCAATCAGTGGCTGTGCACCCAGAACATCATGTGTGCCAGCCATGCCCCCCTCCACACACACTTTCCACCTCCCGTTTTGTGCCCAGGTGGCCCACTGTCAGGCGATGAAGTCATGGCCACACAGTCTGTCTCATTACAGCGCCATGCTGAGCATTGCTATGACTATAAATGCGCACACACACACACACACTCTTGCACACAAGCCTATACCTGTCAAGATTTTGCACTTGAGCATGGATACCCAGTGTGAATGTCTTGCTCTGGAGTTTTTAAAGTTGCAGTAAAACTGTGTCCAGGTGTAAAAAAAAAAAAAAAAAACCAAAAAAAAAAAAACCAACAAAACAAAGACTAATCAGTGTTTTAATCAAGTACCGCCCCACGTGGATTAAGATTAATGGAACACATGGTTTCCCCACCCTTGGGATATCCCCTATCACCCCTGAGCATCCTACTCAAAAAAGATTTCTTTTATTGTTATTACAGACGCAAAGCTGTTACTGTCAAAACTCTGCAGAAATGACCCCCCCCCCCCCCCCGAATGAAAGAAAAAACTGGCTCTGTTTTTAGCATCTGGCAAAGTTCCAGTGTTTCAGTCCATCTAATCAGACAGGCAGAGTAGAAGAGAGGAAACGGTTTGGTGGAAACTCTGGCTAAGATGAATTGCCTATGTGGGTAGGTCACAGGACCCCGGCAGGCATCTAGCATGCATCCAAAGAGGGTGATTAATTGCTGTCAGAGAAAATCCAAGCAATCATTATGCATATGGAGCTGCAGCAGTATCCAGTCTCTCAGCGGGACAGCAGCGGGATTCGTGTTTGGGATTTGCGCGCATATGCTGGAACAGATTCCCGAATCCATGTTCCACGAAGGCAAAAATCCAAATGTACACAATCGTAGCTGATCTGCCAGGACATGTGTGAAGAAGTTTCCTTCTTTAGTTTGGCGCTGGCTGTTGCATGTTATGTAGCACCAGGTAGCATCATGGGAACTGCAGGCCACACTTCCTCAGTCATCAAGCCTCCACAGTTACGCCGTTTACCTGTTTAATCCATTTTTATAGAAAACAGTGTGAGCTTCAGGGTCAAAGTGAAAGTGACTGTCATTGTGAAATACGGCACAGCACACAATGAGAGACAACGAAATTCAGCCTCAACTGATGGGGACGGTACCTTGCTCAAGGGTACCTCAGGATAGTCTACTGGTATGGGGTTCAAACCCACAATGTTTTATGTATCATTAAGGAACGGTTCTCCAGATCTTCCTGAAGGACAGTGTTGTTGTCTCTCATTTTCAGTCCAGTCTCTGTACCTGAGCAGTTCTCCAGATCTTCCTGATCTACGTTTGAACCTTCAAGCAGAACAAAGTCCAACTTAAGACCTGAAGCAGTGAAGAAACAGGTGCAGATGATTCCAGATGATCAGGAAAATGGTTTACCGCTGATGCTGAACGCTGAGCAGCTGGAATCCCTTTATCTAGAACCTTATATGTTTATGGATTTTGCAGCCTGTTGCAGTGAAACATTTCTTCTCATCCCTTGTGTTTAATCTGCTCAAAATGCCAACGAGAGTTTAAAAGGCGTAACAACATTATCGCACCTACAAGGAATGATGGGTGGCTGAAGACCTGTCCTTCACTACTTCACTGGTGCCCTTAGTGCTTATTACTGGAACTGCTGGTTAAATAACCCAGTTGTGAAAATGTCCTGGATCACTTCTTATTGCTATTCGACAAAATACATTCGATCCAGCGCCTGCTGAAATAATGTACGGGCTCATCAATAAATGTATCTAATGGTTTAGCTTAATGGTTTAATGGTTTAGTTAACACTTCTACTCTTTTCCCCTCAGTCTCCTCGTAGTGATGGTGGGCTATGAGGAAAGTAAAGGTGGTCCTGAATTGGTCTGAAAGGTTGCCTGCAAGCCTTGGGGAAGTGGGTAGCAGGTGTACAGTGTTTCTGCCAGTTTTCTCTGCAGTGGGACTAAATCGTCCATCATGCCAGGAGACTGTGGAGCACTGGTGTACCGCCACTGTTTAGGCTTAGTTTAAGGCTTTTTTTTTTTTTTTCCTCCACTCTTTTTAAATCATTTGGCTGAGGGGCACCTGCGGTAACTGGACGAGTGTATGATTTCCATTGAAATTCCACCAGTTCCTCTCGTAAGGTTTTTTTAATATTTATTATTATTTTTATTTATTTATTTTCCCCTACTTGGTTTTGCTTCTCATGCTATCCTCTTCTGTGCTGAAGTGCTGGCACTTCTTTCCTCCCAAATCTTTGTCTTGGCATTCTGTTATAAGTGCAGCATGCCATTATCCTTCATTATTACAGTGCATCCGGGAAGTATTCACAGCTCCACTTTTCCCACATTTTGCGACGTTACAGCCTTATTCCAAAATGGATTAAATTCATTTTTAACCTCAAAATTGTTGAAGCACGGCAGCGGTGGTCTAGTGTTTAGGGAGTTGGCCACAGGATCAGAAGATTGTGGGTTCAAACCCCTTACCAGTAGGTTGCCCTGAGGTACCCTTGAGCAAGGTACCGTCCCTGTCACTGCTCCCCGGGCGCTTTCAATAGCTGCCCACTGCTGCACGGTGTTTGAGTACATGGGTTAAATGCAGAGGTCCAATTTTGTTGTTGTTCACTGTGTGCTGTGCTGTGACCTCGCAATGACGAGGGTTGTCACTTTCACTTTTCACTTTTTCAAGCACCTTTGGCAGCAATTACAGCTTCAGGTCTTATTGAGTTTAATGCTACAAGGTGGGTGCAATTATTTTTGGGCAGTTTCTACCATTCTTCTTTGCAGAACCTCTCAAGCTCCATCAGGTGCACCGCTGTTTTTAGATCTCCAGAGATGTCCAATCAGGTTCAAGTCTGAGCTCTGGATGGGCCACTCAAGGACCGAGCTGTTCCAAAGCCACTCCTTTGTTATCTTGGCATTGGCTGAGAGTCACTGTCCTGTTGGAAGTTGAACCTTGGCCCCTTTCCGAGGTCAAGAGCGCTCTGAAGCAGGCTATCATCAAGGATGTCTCTGTACATTGCTTCCATCTTTCCCTTGACCCTGACTAGTCTCTCAGGTCCTGCTGCCAAAAAACACATCATGATGCTGCCACCGCCATGCTTCACTGTAGGGATGGCATTTGCCAGACGATGAAAGGTGCCTGGTTTCTACCAGAAACTCCAGGTGGGCTGTCATGTGCCTTTTACTGACGAGTGGCTTCCGTCTGGCACCTCTACCATACAGGCCTGTTTGATGAAGTGCTTCGGAAATGCTTGTCCTTCTGGAAGGTTCTCCTCTCTTCACAGAGCAATGCTGGAGCTCTGTCAGAGTGACAGGTTCTTGGTCACCTCCCTGACTAAAGCCCTTCTACCCCAGTCACTCAGATTGGCCTGGCAGCCAGCTCTAGGAAGAGTCCTGGTGGTTCCAAACTTCTTCCATTTATGGATGACGGAGGCCACTGTGCTCATCGGGACCTTCAATGCTGCAGTAATTTCTCTTTCCCAGATCTGTGCCTCGATACAGTCCTGTCTCTGAGCTCTACAGATGATTCCTTGGACTTCATGGCTTGGTTTGTGCTCCGACGTGCACTGTCATCTACAGTCCTGTGCAAAGGTTTTAGGCAGGTGTGGAAAACATGCTATAAATAAAGAATATAAATAATGATTGTTTATTTTGATCAATTTACAAAATGCAAAGTGAGCGAACAAAAGAAAAATCTAAATCAGATCAGTATTTGGTGTTTCTACCTTTTACCTTCAGAGCAGCATCAGTTCTTCTGGCCCCACAGAGCCCTGATCTCCACATCATCCAGTGTGTCTGGATCACATGAAGAGACAGAAGGATGTGAGGAAGCTACATCCACAGAAGATCTGTGCTCAGTTCTCCAAGATGTTTGGAATGACCGACCAGCCGAGTTCCTTCAAAAACCGTGTGCAAGTGTACCTAGAAGAACTGATGCTGTTTTGAAGGCAAAGGGTGGTCACACCAAATATTGATTTGATTTAGATTCTCTTTTGTTCATTCACTGCATTTTGTTGATTGATGAAAATAAATGATCAACACTTCCATTTCTGAAAGCGTTTCAGCATTTTTTCCACACCTGAATACTTTCTGGATGCACTGTATTTTTTCTACAAAAACATGATGTTGGCTGAAACAACTGTGTAACGTATACATTTCTTTTTTTTTACCACTTTTCGCCGATGGGGAAACCCTTGATTATACCCACTTGGCTTCGCTGGAATCAAGCTGTGTTGTTTTGGAGTCTCCGTGCTTTTAAAGCCTCTTTAGATCATCCTGTTCTTTGCTTTTTTGTTGCCCTCAATACTGTTTTCTTTACTTTATAGTCAAATGCATAAAGTGTGTCTTTATTGAAATTGTGTTTAACTGATTTGATAAATGAAAATAAGTAACTAAAATATGATGGTTTTTTTTTACACACTTCCTAAAAAAATAAAACATCGTGTGACCATTTTTGCACAAACCATATAAGTCATAATTTCACATATGGTTCACACAGTGAATGGAAGCTAGTCCCTCTGTTCTGATTCCACAGAATGCTGGCCCTCAATACTGACTATGACTGAAAGCTTTCAGAACACGCATTGCAACACTGCTTACAGCTGCAGAGTACCCATGCTGATTCCTGTCAAGTGAAAGTGACTAATTGTCATTGTGAAACACAACGGAATGGCTACCAGGAGTATTGAGTGCACTTTTAACTAAAGCCTTTGCTCATCGGAAGTTAACGTTAAATCGTTTATGTTTAAACCCTGTTTCTTTCCTTTTGCCCCTTTATCAAGTGTCAGAAGACTGATGAACTAGGAGATCCAAAAGTCTAAAGATCAACAGTCATTTTGATATTTCAGCTTCACGTAATTAGCTGTTACTCGCCTTTGATTAGGACTCTCGCTATGAAGTATGGTGTTTGAAACCTCTTTGTTTTGTTCTCACAGGGGAAACTGTATCTGCTGATTGAGGAGCTGAGTCAGCTGTTTCGGGCATTGGTTCCCATCCAGATGTGGTACAAGTACATCATGGGGGAAGATCCATCAAGCAGCTACTTCCTGGGTGCATCACTGATTATTATCTACAGCCTTTGTAAGGTTTGTGAACCCTATTTGTGTGGTGGAAGGCTTCTTGTGTATTTTGCAGATAAATTGGTAAAATATTCCCATCAGTGCGTCTGCGTTTTTGTAGGGGTGAAGACTAGGGCTGAGCAATGAATCTTTAAAAAAAAAATTTTTTTTAATTTCTTAATTGCAATTTAAAAGATTGGCAAAGGTGTTTTATATTTAATTATATTAATTACATTACATGTTCTATTATTATTATCTTAATCTTCTGTAATTATTGTCTTAATCTACATCAATAATAATGAAGCTTGTTAATTGGCAGACTGGCTCAATACCAGTAGAACATGTGCTTTTTTGGCCAGACGCTAAAAAATTGGTAAAAAAGAATTGAGCACATTTAAATTACAGTTGAAAAATAATTGCATAAAATGCAATTTTATGTTTTCAACATTTTCACTCTGTCCCAGCAAGAACACATGAATTTACAAACTAATGTCAGCGAGTCTCTCTGGAGCTACTGGGGGTTCATAGCCTTGCTGAGAAGCTCAGATGGTGCTGGATAGAGTCTAGAACCAGGGTAGAAACCGCAACCGGGTGGTCTAGAGCTGAATATCCTCCCCCGAGGCTTCCATCACCCAGTGCTATGATGGAGTGAAGAGTTTAACTAAGGGACTGAGGCTTGTTACGGGAGCCGGTTGAGCAGATGATGATGAAGCTGTGCTGTGTTCATGTTGTCTTTTCTGTCCTTTCCCTTTTGCAGTCATTTGATCTCTGTGGACGAATATCAGGCATTCGGAAAGCGTTCGTCATTCTGTGCAGCTCTCAGGTTAGTCCTTTCTGCATCTTGGGCTTGAACTTTAAAGCTGATGAACAGATGGAGAAAAGCCCCTGTGCATTTGTCTTTACACCCTACAGCTGATCTTCTGGCAGCACTGAACGTTCAGGTTGTGTGTGCTGGTATACAAAGGACGGTTTATCGTGAACTGCCATTTTAAGCAGTCCTAAAACCATGAACCACATCCAGAGTGAGCAACACTCTCTCTCTCTCTCTCACTCTCTCTCTCTCTCTCACTCTCTCTCTCTCACTCTCTCTCTCTCACTGTCTCTCTCTCTCTCTCACTCTCTCTCTCTCACTGTCTCTCTATCTCTCTCTCTCTCTCTGTCTCTCTCACTGTCTCTCTCTCTCTCTCTCTCTCTCTCTCTCTCTGAAAATGCCTCATGTTTGTTTTGAAATAGAAATCCAGAATGTCTCTGGAAAGCCAATTGAATTGGTTATAAATGTTGCTACATCTGAGAGTCTTTTGTATCCGACATGCCTGAACGAAAACAGAAGAAGGAACACTTTGTGTGTAAACCCAAAAAAGGAGAATAGTGTCATTAATAAACTTTCAAGAGCTTCTGGGGCAGCGATGGCGATAGTGGTTAGAGACTAGGCCCCATAACTGGAAGGTTATAGGTTTGAGTCCCAGACCAGTAGGTTACCTTGAGGTACCTTTGAGCGAGGTACTGTCCCAAGCACTGCTTCCCAGGTGCTGGGGCTGTGAGTAAAATGCAGATGGAGCATTTTTGTTGAGTGCATGGGTGTTCGTAATGACAGAGTAGTCACTTTCACTTCACTTTACATCCCTGCGATGGGCTGGCGACCTGTCCAGGGTGCGTCCCCCGTCCTCGCCCTGTGTGCGCTGGGTTGGACACCAGCACTCCCCTGCGACCCCGTTTGGGACAAGTGGCAGAAAATGGATGGATGGACTTCACTTTACATGATTGCTAACAGTGTAACGGTACCAGCAAGAGAGAAAGGAAAGGTTTACAGGTCAGTAGTGAGACCAGCTACGCTATATGGGTAGGAGACGGTGCTGATGAAAAGACAGGAGGTGGAGCTGGAGGTGAATTTATTTATTTATTTATTTAATTCTTTTGGGTGTGACGAGGATGGACAGGATTAGAAATGAGTATATTAGAAGGACAGCTCAGAATCAAGGTTGCGTTGGATTGGACTCGTCCGGAGGAGATGAGGATTATATCTGGAGGAGGATGTTGAAGATGGAGCTGCCAGAAAAGAAGAAAAGAGGAAAAACAAAGAGGAGGTTGAGGACATACAGGCGGTAGGTATGTCCTCAACATGGAGGAAGAGGCAGAGGACCGGGAGGCACGGATGATCTGTTGTGGCGACTCCTGAAAGCAGAACAGTGTTACTGGTGATATTTGGTACATGTGATGTGATGTGATGGAGGTAATATCACTGTAATATCCACATGCAGAGAATGAGCGACCGTCTGTTTATAACAGCTTCAGGTTTGTAATAAGGATTGTATTTCGACTGTGTGTGTGTGTGTGTGTGTGTGTTTCTCAGACTTATGGCATGAGAGCCAGCAGTCAGCAGTGCAGTGAAGCAGGAGATGTGTGTGCGATCTGCCAGGCTGAATTCAGAGAGCCAATCGCTCTGCTGTGCCAGGTAAGACCTACAAAAACGTGCTGTGAGAAACATGCCTGGGGCTTTCCTAAAGGCAGCGCTGCACACCGTGTCTCACCTTTTTCATTTGGAGTGTTCTGATCGTATATTCAGTCTTTATTTAATGCATGATGTGGCGATTATAGGCTAATCCAAAAAAATTAGAACGTGTATTTATGATCTGATGTTTTTAGCTGCACCTCGTAGATCTGCCTTCTAACTCGCTCGCATTCAGCAGGTTGAGATTTGATGATGGTCCACAAGGGGGTGCTGTTTAAACTGCTTTCGGTGCTTTACACTGATGAAACATCAGAAACGTTATATGTAATATTACATAATAACACAATGCAAGCTTAAAATATAAGCTGTTGTCATGGAAATCTGAATGGTTGCGGTTTTTCATCAGAATGAACCAGATGCTGTGAGGCTTGTGCACCTCAAATTGCACTTGGCTGTTTTTCGCACAGTTTGGTGCTCAATTAATGTATATTTAAAAAATAAAACTAGCCTGTGCAGTGGTTTGGTTCATGTTTAATTATAAATGAACAGAAGTCGTCTGCAGGAATTGCCCCGTTTGAACATTTCTGAAGAAGCTGCTACCTTCTTTGAGTGGTGGAGTATTCTTGCCTTGCAGCATGTGTTCTGTGAAGACTGCCTGTGTCTGTGGTTCGACCGTGAACGGACGTGTCCACTGTGCCGCTCCGTAGTGGTGGAGGCGCCTCGCAGCTGGAAGGACGGCACCACCTCCGCACACTTTCAGATCTACTGACCACAGCGAGCGTCGGGCAGCGGGAGCCGAGAGGGACGCGCACCAGGCTTTTCTCTGCTCATTACAGGTTTTGTAACGTGAAGTCGGAAACACTGAAGCGCTGAAAAATTTGATGCATCGAGCTGAAATCATGTCCAACAAAGTCATAACCATACGTTTGGTGCCCCTGGTGAAATTGCATGTTTATCTTGATCTTAAAATCCTAAATAGGTGCACATTCTCTGCAGAAAAAAAACATTTGCACACCTAAACGCACCACTTAACGGACCTAAAACGTGGCCATTATGGCATTGCTTTCCTCTGATGGAGCTAAAAATGCTTAGAATATGTTCTCTTCGGAGCATGTGTGCGTATTTTTACTAAGATCAACACGTTATTTGACCGGGGTGTGCAAAACCAACACAGTTCTTTCAGTTTATTGACTCACACACATTCAGTCTGTTTAATCCCTTCTTTTTAGTGCGTGTACACAGTGCAAGATATTCAGACACTTGGGGAAAAAATGGCCATCGGTAGTTTTGCTCAGTTACACTTGGCCAGTTAGTCGTTACATAAGACGCCACGTCTTCATTTAAGACTTTTTATGTAGCATCGCCCTCTTCTGTCTCCTCCTAATGCTGTACAGCAACATAACCCAGCACTTCATTGTAATCCAGGCTGACTTGCATGGCAACGTCCGATTGTATCCCACTTTCGCTGACATTAAAACCCTTTCAAGAGAAATTTAAAAGCCTTTTATTTTGTTCATAAATGACAATCACAATATCAAAATAGCAGAGGTAAACCACATCATTTCATAAAAACACATGGTGATGCGAGCTGTCCAATATTCAATGTATATAAAAGATTAAAAGATTGTAGCTTATGTAAACATCAGTAGCATGCCCTTAGATTCACATTATGCATGAAATTTCATCCAGAGATTTTCTACGTTAACACTGCACCAAGTCGAAGCCCTTTTATAAAAAGCTCTAGAAAAAGATTCGTCTCGATCGGTCGACACCTAGCGAAGGCAAAAAATACACCTCGGACACTTCTACCATACAAATATGTGTTAAAGAGTAAAATCACAGACTGAAGAGAGGAAATCCTCCCAAAAAAGGATAAAAAAAAACATCCAGTTCATTTATAATAGCTTATTACAAAAAGAGTTACAGTGCAATTAGCAGAGGAGAAGGTTTTGGTAGCAGTCCTTCAGGCAGTCCTCCTCTGAAGACCGGCGTACAATTTAGGCAATTTAGATCTTTTTTTTTTCCTATTTTTTAATCTATTGCATAACTTTTCGCAATAAATAATCAGTTCTAAGGTCATCAGGTTTGAGCCAAGACTCCTATTGCCATAATGGTAAAATTTTCCCCTTTAACGCCAGGGGACGATGACATCAGCGGAGTATTATTAGTGTCCCCAGTGAGCCGACGGCGGGTCTGACTACATTTGACCTCCTCACCAAAACAAACAGGCGCCAAACGACGTGGAGTCACAGCCGGGCGGCCCGGCGCTCGTCAGAGTGGATGGAAGTGACCAAGGTATCACAAAGTGTTCGGCGAGTCCCCCCGAACACCACCGAACATCATTAAGCACATACACGGATGAGAAGACGGCGAGTGTGTGTGTGTGAGTGTGAGTGTGTGGCAGGCTCCCGCGGGCTGAGGGACGCGCTCCTTGCTTTCCATCCCGTCTTCGTGCCCAGATTCAGGACCATCTCGGACGTAACTGCCTTGAAGTGGGAAAAAGTCAACATTGTGATGCAGGCTGGGGACACGGTCCAGGACAGAAATGTCAAAGGAATTATTTTACACGTCAAAGTGTGGGATCCAAGCTTTATCGCAGCCTGTCAAACCCTTTAGGAACGTCCCTAGAGCCCAGGCCTGCCTAATTATAGTCTAGAACACGCACGTGAGTCCGGCTTAAGCACGTTTGTCCTTCGTTTGACATAAGAAGAGATTTAATGTTACATGGAAACACAAATACATGAACATTTTGTCTCTCTTTACACCCTGCTGGAAATAATTCGCTCGCATCGATGATTTGTCTTCAGTTTTTATGTTAATATGGACGCGAACAACAAATACTTTTTCTTTCACTTTACATATTGCATATGAACTTTTTCATCTCACGTTACCATGGAAACGCACCTGCATATAGTAAATTTGCACAATTTTCACTTTACACATGGTTGGAAATAATGCATTTTATATTAACAAGGAAACGGGATTAGATACTTGTTTGACTCGATACTTTTGGAAAGTGTTTAGTCATTTTCCTAATTAACAAAGCACGTGAATAAACTATATTAACAATTTTTACACTCACTGCTGGAGAGGATTCATTTTAGAGGAATGAGAAAACACGTGAATGATTTTAAGGCGACTTGGTCCTTCATGCACTCTGTAAATGAAAAACCCCAAATGCAGTGTGAACCCCCCATGATGAAAGATGAGATCAAAGCCTGAATATCTTGTGCCTCAGGCTCAGGTTGCTCAGCTGCCCAATAAGGGGAGCTGGAGGGAGGGCTCAGATCTCACTCTGGGTCTCTGGATCTCAGGGAGGGTCAGCTGAGCTGCAGGGAGTGTGAAAGGTGCTCTTACCTGTTGGAGCCCCCCTCGTGCAGGAGAGCCTGGCTGCGCCCTACAGGTGTCGCCATCGCAGCAGCGCGAGCGCGGTCACCTGGATGGCCGCGCACAGCAGGTGCCAGCCCTGCCCGGACCCCCTGCCGGCCTGCTCGCTGCTCGGATGGTCCCGGGGGTCTCCGGTGGCCCAGCTCTTGTGCAGCGCGTCTCCGATGCGGCGCAGGCGGTGCGCCAGGGCGCGCGGCGCGCACCGAGTGTCTCCAGGCGCGTGCACGGCGCGCTCCGCCCGAACACAGCAGCACATCGCGCCCGGTTCGGTTCGGCTCGGCTCGGCTCGGCTCGGCCCGGTTCGGTTCGGCTCCGATCTGCTTCACCTTGCTGCGGGGACGAGCGCGCTTGTTGCCGTCTGGCTGTATTATTATTTATCAACGCGTCACATGGTTTAGGAGGGGGGTTTACATCATCTACTCCCAAAAGAGAGCCCGGATCGTTAACTCTTAACGTGCCCCCCTCCCCTCCTCCTCTGTCTCTCTTTCCCTCTCACACCCTATCCCTCTCTCACTCTTCTCAGCCCAGTGCTCTCTCTCCCTCGCTCTCCATCCATCCCTCTCTCTTTTTAGCTCTCACTCCCCCGCTCTCTCTTGGGTGATTTAGGACAATGTGGGCCCAGCAATGTCTGTCGATATGAAGTGGAAAAGACGAGACCGATGAATAAATAAACAGATTAAAACTGATACATAAAAAAAGAAGTAAACACTCGTCGGGGGCAGGCGGAACCAAAAGAGACTAGGCCGCTGCTCCCAGCCGGGCCCCTATTTGCGGGCACGCGGTTTGTTTTGGTTCGTGTAGAGGGAAGAAAACAATGGCGTGTGTTTCAGTGAAGGGGTAAATAAATAAAGGGCTGGAGTGATATGGACGAGGACGACCTGCAGACTTTCCGGGAGAAGTGGAAAAAGGAGCTGGAGGGGAAAAAGGAAAAGAATTGGAGCGGGAAAGAGCGCCAGGGCTTTTCCAAGAAGGTGACCGGCAGGAGCTCCGGCGGAGAAAAGGATGAAGAAGGAGTGAAAACGCGGGAGGAGGACCTGCAGGGACAGCCCCTGTATGTGTCCATCGCTGAGGGGCTGCTGGGCGGCAGGACTAGCCCTCTGCTGGAGAGAATAACGGCGGAGAGGACGCGGAGGAAGCGGCGCTGGGAGGGAGGAGAGGCGCGGAGCAGATCCCTGCTGGACCAACTCATTAACGACCTGGTAGGACTGGGCGGTGTGGAACACCAGGACCATATAAGTCCATATCACATCTATCAGATACTACCAAAGTCTCGATATTTTAGCCCCACACAGGAAGTGTTCATCATTTATTTTCATCAATCTACAAAATGCAGTGAATGAACAAAAGAGAATCTAAATCAGATCAATATTTGGTGTGACCACCCTTTGCCTTCAAAACAGCATCAGTTCTTCTAGGTACACTCGCACACGGTTTTTGAAGGAGCTCGGCTGGTCGGTCGTTCCAGACATCTTGGAGAACTGAGCACAGATCTTCTGTGGATGTAGATCCTCACATCCTTCTGTCTCTTCATGTGATCCAGACACACTGGATGATGTGGAGATCAGGGCTCTGTGGGGCCAGAAGAACTGATGCTGCTCTGAAGGCAAAAGGTAGAAACACCAGATATTGATTTGATTTAGATTTTTCTTTTGTTCGCTCACTTTGCATTTTGTAAATTGATCAAAATAAACAATCATTATTGATATTTCTGAAAGCGTCCTTTGTTTACAGCATTTTTTTCCACACCTGCCTAAAACTTTTGCACAGTACTGTGTGTATATACATTTACACACCCTCACAGTCAGTATAGAAATGTATGAAGAATGATGTCCCATCACAATGTTTTTATTCTATCAGTCGATAATATTACATGTAGGACAGAATCCCGTCACCAAAACTGCACTAATTTTAAACAAACGTAAACTCCCAATGCATTCTTGAAAGCTAAATTAAGAACATTTATAGACTTGAGCCCAAAAATAACTAAATAAAAGCAAGTGTGTTTGTATAGCACAACATCACACACCGTCGTTTAGTGCTTTACAGAGGTTCAAAAAAGAAGTGAAAGTGACTATTTTATCATTACGGCACACGGTGAGACACAACGGAATTCAACCTCTGCTTTTCACGCGCGCAGCAGGGAGCCAACTATTGAAAGTGCCCGGGGAGCAGTGATGGGGACGGTACCTCAGGGCAACCTACTGGTCTTGGATTCAAACCCATGACCTTCCAATCCAGAGCTCATCTACCTAACCTGGGCCTAACCCTAACCTACCTAAATAAACTGAAGATGTAATTTTAAGGGAACAGAAGTGAAGAGTTCAATAATAAAGATAAAGTGCATCATTTTGCAGCAACATGAAAGGAGCCACTGATGAACTGAAGGTTTAGGTCTGCTTCCAGCAGGAGGCAGCATGATGACTAAATTCCATTAAGCCTGGTTTAGGTTCAGGTCTGGGGAGCGTTAGCTGACTGGCCTGGGCTAATCTAAGAGATCTACTAGGCTGGTGTCCATCAAACATCTCGGAGAGTGTTCTGGAAACAGGATATGGAGTAAGGCATTGTAGCATTTTTAACAAACGATGGTGGTGAATCAGATGGGAGAATTTCAAATATGGGACTCTCAGTGATTCAGTGTCTGTTAGGGGTAAAATCATTTGACTTTCTAGACAAATACCTTGATTCATCTGATTGCCCGCCCTCTGAAAGACTTTATTTGATTGGATGGAGTCTCATTTGCATCTTTTGCCATCTGTGATATCAATATTGCATAGACTGATTGTGATGAGGATGAACTGTAGATATATTGAGTTCAGAAGTGTGTGTGTGTGTGTGTGTTGGTCTGATGGCCTGGGAGATGACACTGTTTTTCCATCTTGGCAGTGAAGGACTGTACACAACCAACCCTTTCTTTGCTGGAGGGAGAATGCGTGAGGGGTGAATGGGGTCGATCTAAAATGCCGGTGCAGTTAAAGCCCCTCCTCTGAGGGTTTGTTGGCACTTACAAGAGCATTAGTGAGGTCAGGTACTGATGCTGGACAATACGTCCTGGAGCTCAAACCTCACTTCATCGCCTCCCAAAGGTTTTGTAGTTCCGCTGCTCTGCAGAACAATGTCAGGGGACACCATGTCCCACAAAATAAGGGCCTTTACTATTTGAGTGCTTTTTTACGGAAGTTGCTGTGTTTAACTAGTTGAATCGGCTCCTTTTTGACTTCCTTCTTAACTTAAAGTTCAAAATATCTTTTCCAAGCGTTTCCGACTTCTTTTGACCATTTATTGTAGGTTAGGACAAAAGTCGTGGATAGAGTGGCCTAAAACATTTCTCCAATACTGAGAAATGAAATTAAAAGAGGATGATAAATGGGTCATAAAAACAGTTTTAACATCGTGCAGCAGGGGGCAGCTGGTTAAAGTGCTTGGAGAGCAGTGATGGGGACGGTACCTTGCTCAAGGATGGCTCAGGGCAGCCTACTGGTCCTGGGATTCAAACCCACACCCTTCAGACTCTGGTGCCAGCTCCCTAAACACGAACCACTAGGCCACAAATATTAACCAATGCACTAGTTAACAAATTGTCGTCTTCAGTAGAATTTTTTTAAATGTTTAAGCCAATCCTGTTCTGTCAGGAAAAAAGATTTAGAACAAAGGTTAAAGGTTCCCAGAGAAACAGTGTAATTGGGTAGAGCAGTAAAATAGAAAGCCTGGTGTGGGGGATGGGGTAAATGACCTGTTATCCTGAGTTGGGCTGCAGATGTTGATGGGACTGTCCCAGCGCATGCAGGGTGAAAAGTGGAGAAACCCTGGACATGTCCATTGCAGGGCTCTCTTACTTAAAAAGTGAGTTTCATCTTAGTGTTGTTTTTTTTATTTAATAAAAGATATAATCTTGTACAATTTAAAACATTACCATTTGAGTCAAACAGCAAGAGTTTTAGAACTGCAGAGGAATCACTATATCCAGCATTTATCAGCACAGGAACGTTTCTTAAGCTCTTTTATTCTCTTTTCGTATAATTTTAGTCAAAGTTAAATTCTGCACAGCGAGAGGTGTGAGGAATAGCAAAAGTGTTTCGGATGCTGAACCAACAAATGGCACATTCCTCTCTTGTTTTGCTGCCAGAAAAAGATCTGTTTTGTACTGGCAGCAAATAAACAATAGTACCAAAGGTTATATCACAAATATTACATCTTTTTTTTTCTCCATTTCTTCACAGAGTCCTTTAAGTATTGTTTTTACGTTACTTTTAATCATGTAATACTTCATAAAAAGAAAAAAAAACAACATATTTTAATGATTTTATTTTTTCGTTTTATTGTAGCTTTTGCTCGTTACATTAACCCCGGCTGGCCTCTTCATTTTGTGGTTTTTGTGCAGAATGAGACGAACGACATCCCTTTCTTTGACGTGGAGTTGCCCTACGAACTGGCTCTGAAGATTTTCCAGTTCCTGAGCAAGGTTGATCTGGGACGATGTGCTCAGGTGAGTGGTTTTCAGTCATGGATCGTTTTTCTGTGCTTTGAAAAATGAGAGCTTCCAGACAAAGCACGATCAGTAGTGACGTCCCCCGTCATTATCTTCAGCCTCTGCAGATGGGAACGTTGTTCAGAACGTCATTTATGTCCGTAGGTTAGCAAGTCTTGGAGGATGTTGGCCGAGGATGAAGTCCTGTGGTACAGACTGTGTCTGGAGGAGGGGTATCAGAGTGGGGCGAGTGTCTCTGACTCCCCCTGCTGGAAAAGCACTCTCAGAGACTGCTGTAACACCGAGAAGATAGTTAAGTACAACTGGAAGGTAAATCCCGAGCAAAGTCCGTTAACATGATCTCTAATCTGCATCACAAAACAATGACCATGATCATGCCGTTTAGATTTGAACTTGAGGCCAGAAGCTGAAGCTGAAGCTTAAGCACATCCACAAAAGATCCCAAACCCAAAAGTTTTATTTTCCAGGCTTAAACTGTAAAATCTCTCAAAAGAGTCTACTCATTTGCAGTTCCCAAAATAAAGACTTTTTACAAAATACTTTTGTTCTGTTCCTTGTTCTGCAGAATAGAATTGGGTCAGTTAGCCACCTTCAGTACGAATTAGGAAAAGTACTGTGTGATGTCAGCTCCTGCGATGGATTTGTCATTGCTGGGTAAGCGTCTTAATTTCATAATCATAGTAATAATATCCTTTAGCGACAAGGGAATCATTTCGAGGCTTAAAGGTCTTGAATCATCTCGGCTCTCCAACAGCGACAATGAACGCTGTGAGAACGCGTTCCAGCAGTGAATGTTCGAATCTAACCGAGATTTTAATGTTAGTGAAGGACGTGTTCCATATCAGATCAAAAACCCTAACTCATAAAAGCCCTGCACTTCTCTACAGGTACACCTCAGGTGATGTTCGACTGTGGGACACTGTCCACTGGGATTCAGGGCCTTTGTATCTGCAACCCGCCCACACCATAAGAGATGACCTGCCTCCTCATGTCAGTTTTGTACGAGTCAGTGAGACTGTGGCCTCTGCTGCTTATGAGAACGGTGAGAGTTTGGCCAGTTTTGGTGGTCTAGTGGTGGGTGCTTGCCTATGAACCTTTGGATCAAGAGGTTCCAGGTTCGAATCCCACCTCTAGCACTACCACCAATGGGCCGCCCATTAGAAGAGAAATGTATATGCAAATAATATTTGGTACGGTAGCTCAGAGAGGTTGGAAAATAGTAACAGAGAAATGAATTAGTTAAAATTAGGGAAAAATGTCTCTGTCTGAATAAAAGCTCACGGTCTGTTCTGTATGTGTAGGGTGTGTGGATGTTTGGAGCACTGAAGCTGGACATGAGCCTGTTCATCACTATCAGCACCTTCGAAGGGTCCACGCCCTGGACATGAGTGCTGAGGGCCCCGTCTTGGCCACTGCATCCGGATCAGAGGTGCGCGTGGACTCCCTTGACGACGGGGGCTACTGGAAAACAAGGTGCATCACCAAACTGCCAAACGTTGTGAGTATGTTCTGTTTGATCAAAGCGAGCTAAAATAACTCCCCGAAACCTCACTGGTATAATTTTTTACGTTTTTGGATACTAGTTTATATTAGTTAATGTATACAATTGATATAGATCTTATTAAATCATTGATTAAGTTTTGTAAACTTCCAGGTGGATGGGGTGTTGGTGGTCCCGGGGAAACAGGCCCTGCCTTTGGTTTTAGCGTGGGCTGGAGAGAGCGTTTATATGCTGGATTCAGGTCGGAACGAGGAAGAGGAGGTGAGGAAAGGAGGATGACGGTCTTACTTGTGTCAGGATAAGCACATTGAGGATTTGTTAAAAAAAAAAAAAAGATCAGCTGCATGTTTCATTAAAAAGACGTAATCCAGTCTGTCAGGTGCTGCAGTATGATATGTCAGGATACGTGATGATGTCCGAATCGTATCAGTATCAGCGGACGTTGGCCTGGAAAGCATCAAGCTGGTAGATTTGACAGATATTTCCAACCAATATTTAAATATGTATTTATTTATTTTTTTTATGTTTTATTAGAAGTAAACGGGACTATTTGTCGTTGTGAAACAGCACAACGCAAAAAAATGCAGCCTCACCGCACACCGTGCAGCAGGGCGTAGCTATTTAAAGCCCCTGGGAGCAGTGATGGGGACGGAACCTTGCTCAAGAATACCTCAGGCCAACCTACTGGTCTGGGATTCAAACCCGAGACCTTCTGATCCTGGGGCCTAGTCCCTAAACACTAAGCTGATGCTGTCCCACTAGTAGAGCGTGTGCCGAATGCTTGTGACAACATACCAGACTAGAATGCCTTCGTTTGGGCTCATGCAAATAATTATGCCATTTGCAGTTATATATAGTTTATTTTGAGTGAGAAGTGGTCCTAGTTTTATTTTTCATATGCTTTTGTATTATAATCTGATATCGGCATCGATCCAAAAATTCTCATCTGTATGCCGATGATGGTATGTCCTTGTTCCGTGATCAACCGTCTTGTCCATTTCTAGGAGCAGAACGAAGGAAACCGGGTGCTTCACTCTATATACGGCCAGCCGGTCACCTGCCTGGACGTGACCGCATGCAGGGCTGCCCTGGGGGTGAAGAGCTGTGGCTGGGGCATGAATGATGGAGGGAACAAGGTGAGCTGGCACAGACATGTAGATGCTTGCATGGAGTGTTTGAAGATGAGTTACCACTAACTGCCATTAGAACAGTTCATTTCAGTATATGTTCTAAAATGTTCCTAGCTAGAACGGATCTCTTTCGAACGGTCTGGTGAAATGAAGTGTTTTTTTCCTCGTTTGGAAAGTCTTGTCTTGACAGTAGAATGAGATAACATGAGTTCATTTCTTTTAGCGAAGTAAATTGGTGTTTGGGAGTCTTTGATCGTAGGGAAACATTGGCTTTTGAATATTTACATGGATGTATTTCTAACCTTCGAACTCCTGTTTTATTGTTACCTGTATTCGTAAACCTCTATGTTATTCGGTTTCTTGAACAGGGCAGTATTTGTACATGAAATCCCAGAGTGCTTTGCAGTGAACTGCCCTGATACTTTGGGGTATTTTTAAAAAAATAGCCTCTCCGTTAGGACCTCTCACCTAATTAGCGCACACTTTGGGTCCCAGTCCTTCACCGCTGAGACTTCTGTTTGTTTTTAGTTCTAATAAAGCTTTATTTATCTGCTCTAAGTCTCGGGGACATTTGAGACCACGCTGGTACATTTAAAAACCCCAAATGGGCTTTGAAATTGGACTTAAGCAACATTGTCATCATGACAGCTTTACTAAAAAGCCTAATGATGGTGTACTTCAGTGTATACTTTAGAATAAACGAATTCACACGAGACTTTTCACAAAGAAAAACTCAGGTGATTTCTGTCAGGTTTAAAAATATCTGAGCAGGTCTTAAGGGATCATCAGTCCCAGCTCAGGTCCTGCTCTCAGAGGAGGCTCTTATATCAGAACGGTTCTGTAACACAACTGATGATGGTTATGTAATGCATGTTAACTGCATATATGGTGATTATATTTGAGGCTATGCTTTTGGTGGATGTAAAAAAAACAAACAAAACAAAACTTTTTTCTTGGTTTTTATCACAATTTTGACTATTTTTAAGTTGGAACAGACAGAAAAGAGTCATTAATGCCACATTAAATATTATCCCTATTAAAATTACGAGTACCAGCCATTTTTGTTCAATGTTTTACACGTGGCGTTTCAATAAATGCACTTCATCAGGATTTGTACATTCTTAATAATACTACTGTTAATGATTATGAAATTTTGAAGATAATAAATAACAGAAGCGTTCTGTAATTTTTGCCCGGTTAGTGGTTTCTTGACAAAAATCTAATTTGTTTAATCTAAAGAAACTTGGTGGAAGAATTTATTTTTGAGATTGTTTTTGATTTGATTGCGTGTAGTGAATTTGATCTTATGATTTTCTGATGTGCTCTGTATTCTTATCTAGAGCTGGGATTTTATAGTAAGTTTATCTCAGGTAAGAGGGATCTACTGTATTTACAGGACTATAAGCAGCTTGTTTTTGCTTTTTTTTTTTTTAATTAAAATTTTTGTCTGGTTCTGCAAGCTGTGCCAACTTGTTTTGGCTAATACACCGCACAGTGTGATGACGGACAATTACTACTACTGGCTACTAAACCTAAACTTTAGTGCTTTGTTGTAGGAGAGCATCATGAAGCCTTTTATGAGAGTCGACCTAAACTGAGTCTATGTCGTTTGTGGAGGTCACGTCACTTATTACGGGCCTGTGTAGTTATCACGTAGCTTTTTCAACTCTAATCTGAAGTCAAAAAAACCCAGAACACAACAAAAAGGACCCAAAGGAAAAGCTATACTGCGGAACTAACCTGCAGATTAGAAATGCAGCCAAAAGCAGTAAGTGAGTCAGACTTGGAGAAAGGCCAGACTAATCAGAACTGATGCTGATGGTGCATCTGACGAGAGGCAGAGGAGGGCAAGCTGCTTCTTCTTCTCCTGTTAATTGTGGATGATGGGTTCAGTGAGTCGGACAGTTTTAATGTAATGTTGCTTGTAATGCAGAGCAAACATATCAAGCCTTCGTTCAGAGCCTTCCTTTACAGCAGGAGTGGCGTTCTCGCTCTCGCTGCCCTGCTCGTCATGCCCATGTAGATGCTTTCTGCTGATGAAGTGACAGAACGATCCAACTTCACCACTTTCCAAAAGTAACTAACATGCTGACCTGTATAAGTAAACTCGAGCCATCCAGAGAGGAAATCCTTTCTAGAAATGATCTTACTGTTGTGGATTGTGGAGGTAGTTGCCTTTGGTGTGGCGTGGTGAGAACGTCAGCGTTTGTGGTGAATTCATCAGGCGCTCCAACACCAGGCCGAGCACAACACAGCATGAGTTACTGGAAAAGTGATCTTTTTCTCAGTTATGCTTTTGGAACTGTTTGGAGGAAAGGTTTACATAGCTGTGGGCTCAGGAACTCTCAAGAGCTCTCCTGATGGGTTGGCATCAAACTACTCTAAGTTAAGTGGACTTCAGCTTCGAATCCTTTATCAGCCCAAACGCGCTGCGCCGCTCCTCGCAGCGCTTCAATGGCGGCTTTCATAGAGAATGAATGACTTCCATGAATGGCATATGCTTCATTTTAAACTTGTTGAGGAAAGAAGGAGGCACTCCAGGTAATGAAAACATTCCTCACACTGCACCATTCCTCACACTACATCACATACAGTGTCCTTCAGAATATTGGGGACTGTGTGTTTTTGTTTTTTTTTTTAAACACAACTTGTTTGTTTTTATCGTTTATTTGCATTTGAGTGAACCCCATTGGTTGAACCGCTCCTTGCCATGTCCTGGTCACTTTGACACACTTACATTTACATTAACGGCATTTATCAGACGCTCAGAGCGACTTCCGTTTTCTAACTACAGGGACAGTCTCCCTGGAGCAACCTGGGGTTGAGGGTTTTGTTCAGGAACCCAATGGTGGAGGTGGGATTTGAACCTGCAACCTCCGGGTCCATAGGCAGCTACCAGTTGAAAAGCGAAAGTGACAACCCTCGTCATTGCGAGGTCACAGCACAGCACACGTGAACCACAATGAAATTGGACCTCTGCATTCTGCTTCATGCACACAAACACCGTGCAGCAGTGGGCCCGGGGAGCGGTGACGGGGACGGTACCTTGCTCAGGGGTTCCTTCTTGAGAGGGACTTGAACCCACAATCTTCCGATGCGGGGGCAACTCCCTAACCAATAGGCCACCGCTGCCCCACAGTTGAAGTTTAACGTTTAACCCCATGAAGTTTCAGGCTTATTTTTAAAGAAACATACATGTTTTTCCTCTTGACAAGTAATGATCTGGAGATCATGCAGAATGGTTTTACACCAAAGATGTTACAAGTTCAGATTTTTTGGGGGTACACCATAGAGCCCCTCTTTTTTTCCCCCTAACGCTGAAGTAAAGTGTACTGTAGGGAGGTTGTTGATAGTAATTAGATGAGTGTGTGATGGATGTGTGCAGATGGTGTCGCTCTGTATTAGACAATGGCTTGGCACTGCTCCGCTGCTGACATCACCACCATTTAAACACTTTCATTACTGAGACGGGTGTCTGAGCCAGGGAGGGGAGAGAGGAGCGAACGTTGAGTGACAGAGCAATTTCTCAAAGTCAGAGGAGGAATATGGAACCCTCTCACGTTTCATCTTTTCACTCACCGGAGAGTGCGCTACTCATTTTAACTTGGCTGTGTTTCCCCCGTCAGCCGCTGTTGAACATTTACGCGTCATTTTAATGAGACGTCTAATTAGGAAAGAGAAACATACTGCAGTTTGGGAGTAATTGGACAGTTGATACAGGTTTGGTCACAGTTGCAAAACTTTGCTCAGATAACACTTTTTTTTTTTTTATTTAAATTTTTTTTTTATATATATATAAACGCCACCTCCCGTTCCAGGAAGAATGTCATCTGCAAATTTTTAGTGCACAGAAATGATTCATTTGCTGAATCTGACATATTGTCCAAAAAAATATTACAGGGTATAGGTTTGGGCAACTGTTCCCTTAAGGGACGTTCCATCTTTGTGCATGTATTTAACCCACACACACAGTGTAGTGGTGTGTAGCCATATCCAGGGAGCAGTGATGGGGATGATACCTTGCTCAAGGGTGCCTCAGGTTAACCTGTTGATCTGGACTCAGACCAACAGCCTTCTGTTTATGGGGTCTGGATCGGAAGATTGTGGGTTCAAGTCCAGTAGGTTGCCCTAGGGAGCACGGTACCATCCCCATCACTGCTCCCTGGGTGCTTTAAAGCTGCCCCCTGCTGCACGTTGTGTATCGGTTGAATTCAGCAGCTGCATTAAGTTGTGGTTCTTTGGTGTATTTCACAATGCTTTGTTTCAAAATGACAAGTGGGCACTTTCACTTAAGTACTAGTACTAGTTCTTAAATCAGTGAATTATTCCTTTAATAAATCACTTGTTAATGTCCATCCATTCATTATCTGAGGTCCTTATACTAACCTGAGTGGCGGAGGATGCTGATATGTCAATAAAACAACAACGTCATGGTGCAAACGTTGGAGAAACACCCTGGACAGGTCACCAGTCCATGTCAGTCACTCATGTATAGCTCTTTCTCTCCAATAGCCAACCCGCCCTGTTCTGGTTTGGCGTCCAGAATTGATACGTTTGTCCAAAAGTAAATGAGTTTAAACAACCCAGGAAAGGGTCTCGACACGGCAGCCTGCCTGTTCATCATGTGGCCATCACAGAGGTCCCAAGCTTTTTAATAAATCATGGCTTTAAAAGAGAACAGTTTTCATGTGTCTGATTGATGTGTGTTTCCCGGTTGTGGCTCAGCGGTCAGATTTTTCTCCGAATCCCTCAAGCAGCACTGTTATGTTTTTTTTTTTTTTTTTTATGCTCCTGGACTTTTTGCACACTGCTGCAGTAACACATTGAAATTAGCATCAGACCTCATGTTAGTCCTGTTTCCCTCTTAGCACGGCTTGCGCGACATCCCTTCGTTTTGCCAATTCATGATTAGCACCGTTTCTGCCTGCGTGTCATTGTCATGTCTGTCAACCCTGTCGCGTGTTGACGGGGTTCTCATACTGCGAGAGGGAAGTTAGAGTTGCCAGCACACACACTGGTGAATCGGAGGTGTTTCTTAACGAGCAGGCATATGCTTCATTAAAACTTGTTAAGGAAAGGAAGGAGGCATCCAGAGTTCACTCCGCTCGTAAGGAACATATTCATCACACCAGCGGTGCGTCTTCACATACAGTGTCCTTCAGAAGTTTGGGGACTTCGAGTGTGTTCGTATTGAAAAGAAGTGTTTTATTGTTCGTTTGCTAGGAATTAACCTGGTAAATGTTAAGGAAATAGTTTCTGCAAATATAAATATTTGACCTTGAAAACTTGGGAATAATGTTGGTCTAAATTTTTAGCCTCATGATTTGATGACTCCAGTTCTTTAGGACATCGTTCTAAAAAAAATAAAAAGCAGTACGTTTTACGTTTCTCGCAATTAAGCAATTAAGTGTACTGTGGATTGTTTATTATTCATCCAAACATGATCGCAAGTAAAGTAAAACTTTAGAAATTCAAGAAAGCAAACTGTATCAAAACAAGTGATGTACATAATGGATTTGAGTGCTATAGGTTTAATTTAAAGCTTTTTTTTGCGTGGTATGGTGGTTTACGCAGCTGTACTGAAATCGACATTTTTATAAAACCCACGTTTGTGAAAGTGTTAAATTGTTTTTAGTTTGTTTGGCCTTTGTCTGCTGGTTTGTGGTGTTGCCTGTCTGAAGGACATGGTGCCGTTTGGTGCGTGCGCGTGTGTGTGTGCGCGTGTGTGTGCGAGGGGCGGTAGAGGCCAGAGTGATCATCCTTCTTTTTGTTTATCATCGTCTTTGGCTTTCAGCTGGACTGGAGGCGAGTGGGCAATTGCTGTTTTTTGACTCTGTGTGTGTGTGTGTGTGTGTGTGTGTGTGTGTGTGTGTGTGTGTGTGTGTGTGTGTGTGTGTGTGTACCACATTGTGTGTCTGGAACACTTACACACATGCTCCCAAGCCACACACACATGCGCACGGTGCACAGCTCACGCTGGCATACCCAGAGGCGCCGCTTTCACATTTAGCAGACAGTCTGTCTGGTGAAAATGCGGCGCTGTATTGCACCTTTAGGTGCTGAAAGTGAGAGAATTAGAGTGGTGCATCCTGGGATTTTGCTCATTACAAAGTCCATCTTTAACTCTGGACAGACGCTGCCAGACAAAGCACCTCGTAAGTTGAAAGAAATGAAGTGGTAAACATATTGATTCTCAGTCTATCCCGACTGGACAGGCTTTGCAGATGACAGTAATTCAGTCGGATGATAAATTGAGAGGTTTCAACTTGGTGTTTAGCTTTAAAAGCCGTTGAAATTGTTGCATATCGGGTATAATTGTATTTTTTTATGTATTGAATGTAACTTTTATTTTATTTTAGTGCAGGTCTACAGTGGGATAACTGTTTTTATTTGAAACTATAAACTGAATTATACAGCACTGTGCAGTAGTAACGTTTTAGGCAGGTGTGAAAAAATGCTGTAAACAAAGAACGCTTTCAGAAATATCAATAATGATTGTTTATTTTGATCAATTTACAAAATGCAAAGTGAGCGAACAAAAGAAAAATCTAAATCAGATCAATATTTGGTGTTACTACCTTTTGCCTTCAAACCAGCATCAGTTCTTCTAGGAACACCTGCACAAAGTCAGGATTCTGTAGGATTATAGTCGGTGTCTGATCAACCAGTTTTACCAAACAGGTACTGGTGATCATCAATGACACACGGAGGAGAAACACAGTCATGTTTGGAACAACCTACCAGCCGAGTTCCTTCAAAAACTGTGTGTGAGTGTACCTAGAAGGACTGATGCTGTTTTGAAGGCAAAGGGTGGTCACACCAAATATTGATTTGATTTAGATTCTCTTTTGTTCATTCACTGCATTTTGTTGATTGATGAAAATAAATGATCAACACTTCCATTTCTGAAAGCATTCTTTGTTTACAGCATTTTTTCACACCTGCCTAAAACTTTTACACAGCGCTGTAAACTACGTTTTGACCCCCATGACATTCGAAACATGACACATGAGCAGATAGATAGATGTGGGCTCAAGTATTTGGTCCTAATGCAAATAAGTCATTTGCACACTACTGTGCATAAGAATAGATGAGTGTGAACGAAAGGGAGGAAAGTGGAGTGGTTAGGATGGAGGGAGTAGAGGTGACAAAGGTGGAGGAGTTTCAGTACTAGAGGTGAAGAAGAGAGTGTAGAGAGAGGTTGGAATGGGTGGAGAAGAGTGGTTGGAGTGATCTTTGACAGACTGGTAACAGCAAGAGTGAAAAGGAAGGTAGTGAGACCAGCTATGCTGTACGGGTTGGAGAGGGTGGTGCTGACAAAAAGACAGGAGGCGGAGCTGGAGGTGTCAGAGTTAAAGATGCTGAGATTTTTGTTGGATGTGATGAAAATGGACAGGACTAGAAATGAGCATATTAGAGGGACGGCTCAGGTTGGACGTTTTGGAGACAAAGTTAGAGAAGCAAGGTCGCGCTGGTTTGGACACGTCCGGAGGAGAGACGAGGAGGATGTTGAAGATGGAGCTGCCAGGAAAGAGGAAAAGAGGACGTGGTGAGAGAGGACATGCGGGTGGCGTGAGCAGCTGAAAGAAGAAGAGCAAATAAATAGAAACTGTGCTCTTAAAATTCTCATAAAAAGTCCACAAAGCCTGTTCTTAAACTGGGGGTTTGAAAGATTTGCATGCAGAAGGCTGCGAAACGGATGAATACAGTCTGAAAACGCTGTTCTGCCGGTATCTCCTTAATGCTCTAATGAAATAATTGAGTCAGCCCATTGGGGAAGCCATTTGTCCACATTATTCTTTCTTCTCAAGGACAAATTGCTTCCACTATTCTTCCTGTTAGCGAAAGTTCCACCTTATGGCACCCGGTTTCTGTCTGCCAAAGCTGTGGAAGCCTATTTCCCATTTCTATTCTCAAAAACCAAATCCAGTCGGCTGTAATTTTTGCCTCATGTCTGTGGTTTTGGCTTGCTGGAGGGCAGCGCTCAATTAAGAGTGTCTGGCCCGTGGTGGAGCCACTAAACAGCTGGCACTCTCTCAAAGCTTACATCATGCTGTTCTCTCCTCTTCCCTCGCTTTTGTTTGATTTCTTTATCGCTTGGTACAATTATTCATGTCCAATTTTCTGGGTTTTTTTTTTTTCTTTGTCGACTTACTGAATGTTTTCGGTGGCGGCTGCAGCCATCAATTTACCAATTAATTAGCAGCCATTTTCAATTAGTGTGCAGACTGCTATGAGGGCATTGAGTTTCAACTGATGGCAAAAAGATAAATACAGCATTGTCTAAAAGTTAGTAGTCAAAGTCTTTATTCTTTAAAATTTATTTTGGTTTTTTTTTGCCTTTTACATTTTCTTTCATTTTTTGAACTTTAGTTTTAGAAACCTCTTTTTGTTACTCATTTACATCCGATTTCCCTTCTATATGTGACTGCATTGTTTATTTATTTATTTATATTATTTATCTCCTCTGAAATGTCTAAAATCCATTTTAAGGGCTGGTATCAGATCAGATGAATTAATCCATTAAACTTTTCATAAGAGTTCATGCTTTGCTATTTATTATTATTATTATTATTATTATTATTATTATTATTATTGATACATTTTATTTATAGAGCACCTTTCATACAATTTCATGCAAGTCAAGGTGTTTTACAACAATTAGATAATTGTTACCTAAAAATAACAATAAAATGTAAAAAATGTAATTATGTAATAATGCATTCCAAAGTTTTGCTGCATAAAAACTAAAGGCTGCTTTCCCGTTCTTTTTGTGTGTTTTATTTATTTATTTATTTGTTTGTTTGTTTGTTTGTTTGTTTTTTTGGTGCTTTGAGGAATTTTCAGTAAAGCAGCGCTGGATGATCTTAAGACTCGATTTGGAGTGAATTCTATCTATACGAAACCACACCTCTGCACATTACCCATACAAATAGCACGTGCAGCAGGGGGCAGCTATTGAAAGCACCCGGGGAGCAGTGATGGGGGCGGTACCTTGCTCAAGGGTACCTCAGGGCAACTTACTGGTAAGGGATTTGAATCTGATCCTGGGGCCAACTCCCTAACCACTGGACCACCGCTGTGTTGCATGCGTTTTATATTTAAACCCGCTCTCTTACCCTTACCTCACCCCCCCCCCCCCCGAATCCACACCACGTTACACGGGATTACAGATCTCCAGGATTACGAGACAACCGTGGTGACGATGATGGCCAGCAGAAGAAACCAGGGGTCAGTTTTCTGATTTTTATTCAAGAAATGAGACATGCGGTACTGGACAAGGTTTAAAGAAAAGAAAGCGAAACAAGGCTGAACTTTGTGCTTGTTTTAACCACAATAAAGGCAGCAGTTTTTATTTAGCCACCCTGATAAGTCCAGTAAATGAACACAATAAGGCACTGAAAATATTGGAACGTTCTGTTTCCGCCCTGTCGACCACCTCCAACTCGCCTGCACGACGCTGGTGTGAAAGTTGTACCCGAGTTGCTGAAAATCTGAGGTCAAAGTTCAAGTCTCTGTTGAGAAAGCAAGACGTGTCACATGTCAGCGCTGGACATAAGTGCGTCCACTCTGGAGCCTGACCAGGTGGTGATGCTGGGAGGCTGCCAGCATCAGAAACCTCTCATTCATTCGTTCTCTCTCTCGTTCTCTCGTTCCCAGGTTAAAGTGTACAGTCTGGAGACTCGTCAGCCGGAGCTGAGTTTGGGTAACTCGCCGGGGGACTTCACCTGCGTGAACCTGAGAGATGCTCCCCCACACCTGCTGGCGTGCGGGAACAAAGACAGGCGGTACGATTCACACGGATGCAAAAGTAACACCTCTTGCACCACACACGCACTCCTGTCATCTGTCTGGCAGTTTAAAACTCTCCAGACAGCGCAAAATATGTCTCAGCCCAGGCGAGTTTAATAACCACAGACTGATCAGCTTCCTTCTCATTTACACGTGCAGCTGGTGTTAAGTTTCTCTCTGAAATACAGTCTAATATGTCTTATCCTCTCCACCCATTAGGGCATTGTTCTAGGTGTAAGAGCGCTTCTGACATCCTTTTTTGACATTTTCAGGTGAGAACAAATATAATAGCTGTTTAACACGGAGTCGTTTCAGCCCTAGCAGGAGAGAGCAACACCTTTAAAATGCCTTTTTGATCAATATTTTGCATCTTATTTTTTTGTCAGCAGTTAACAACGGCAGATCCCCTTCGTGCCGTGTGAGCATTTGGTGAAGAAGGGATCGGTTGAAATGGTCCAAAATGGCTTTACACAGTGATGGTGTTACTTTTCCCGAGGTTATGTTTTCCTGTGAAGTTACAATTTAGAAAATGAGTTCTTTTTCAGGCAGCAGAAATATGGAAGCTCTAAGCGATCTTCGCTGAGAAATAGTTACAGAAAAAAAAATATTTTAATTTTTTAAGGGGCAGCGGTGGCCTAGTTTTTAGGGATTTGGGCCCAAGTTCTGAAGGTTGTGGGATTGAATCCCAGACCAGTAGGTTGCCCCTGAGGTTCCCTTGAGCAAGGTACCATCCCCATCACTGCTCCCTGGGCGCTTTCAGTAACTGCCCCTATTTCACAATGGCAAAAGTCCCTTTCACTTCACTTTCATTTTTACAGTTGAATTGCTGAATATATATTTTTGCATTTGTTTTATTTTTTCCAATATTTTAAAATCTGAAATAAGTATATTTAGATGATCAGATGAGTCTGCCATTTGAAAGTGAAAGTGAAAGTGACAATCCTTGTCAGTGCGAGGTCACAGCACAGCACGCAGTGAACCACGACGAAACTGGACCTCTGCATTTAACCCATGCACTCAAACACCGTGCAGCAGGGGGCAGCTATTGAAAGTGCCCAGGGAGCAGTGATGGGGACGGTACTTTGCTCAAGGGTACCTCAGGGCAACCTACTGGTACTGTGGCCAAACTCCCCAACCACTATGCCCCCGCTGCCCCACATTTGAATAACATCCAACATTATAAATATAATCAGCACTGATGGGTTCTGACCGGGGTTGTTATTAATAATGCAATTTAATGAAGCAAAACTTGTCAAGGCCAGAAAAAAAAAAACTAAAATGGGATTTAAATTGCTTTAACAAAACTGGTTGAAAAAAAACCCAGTTAGATATTTTTATTCCGTCTAGCCTTTCTTTGAATCTTAAGGGTCTTTGGATTAAACTCCCAGCAATGTAAAATATTAAAATAACGAGAATGCTGACAGTATCAAATTTGAGGTTTTCTATTTTGCTTATTTAATAGTTATTTGGCATTTTTACTATAAAAAAAATTATCTGTTGGGAAACGTGGCCTGTGCAAAGGTGATTTAATATTTTGGACACATTTTCTTTTCTCCTCAAGATATGTTTTTTTTTATTTTTTTTTTTTATTTATCCTTTTTGTATCTTTTTTGCTCTTTCCAGTGTTTTTAATCCTTTTGTTCCGGAACATCATGAAACGTCCTTGTCAGTTTTTTGGCTAACCTTTGTAAATGAATGAATTAAAAAGATTTGAAAGGCGTAGCTGCTTATCATCCAGTAATGTGAAAGGAAGAAAAAAAAGAAAAGAAGAAAAAAAAGTTCTCCAGTGAAAAGGACACATGTTGTTGTCTGAGGCTCTTCACCTGGGGATTCTAATTTTCTGGACAAAAAGCTGCTCCTGGAGCGAGAGAAGGTGCATCTGTCCTCCACTGCTGAAACACATGGAAAGGCTGAACACATCTGTTGCTCGCTTCTCAGTGCACAAGTTACTCTGCCAAATAAAGAGCCGTTCACTCACACTTGTGGATGACAGTGGGAGCACTATTTGGCAAGTAGCGAAAAGCGTTGGCGGGTCTTGTAGATAAACTCCTGCTGCGTTTTCTCTCAGGCACTAAGTATACAGCCAGGAGCGAGGGCCGCATGTCGCAGGGCCCAGCTGTGGCCTCTTTTAAACAGCTCCGTCCTTACGGCTCTCTCAATCCACCCATCTGCGATGGAGGGAGAGGAGGAGGCTCTTACCTTTTTGTCTGTCTCTGTGATGGAGTGGCTGAACAAAATGGTCCTTTTGAGTGCCAGATACGGCTTGGCCTCGGCTGAACTGTCTGCCGGCGAAGCCCCAAATCCACGGAGCAGAAAGAAAGATGCAGTGTCCATTAGAGTGGCCAAAGGCCAGGCCCTAATGCATCTCGTCTCTCTTCTCCTAATCATTCTGCTGAAAGAGTGATTAAAAAAAACGGCCCAATAAGGGAACAGGTTCTACTCGAGTGGAAATCCGAACGGGATGCCTCCGTATTGAATGAAAAGGACTACTCTCCTTTAGAGCATCTATTGTCAGAGAGGTCAAGATATTCAAATTACCATCGCTTTGTCCTTTCTACTCTGAAATAATATTCTGTGTACGTCATTAACTCCTGTGCACATAATAGAAACTTCATTGTTTTCCATTTCGAATTTTGCTTCACAGTTGGCTGCCGTTAACGCACCACTGGACACAAATTCTCTTACTTTCACCTCCTGAGCACAATATTTAGGCTGTTTTTTGGGTGACGCTCCAACAGCATAGATCTATAGATGGGAAAATAAGGTCGGTCTCATGTTGTTCCCTTTTGTAGATCAGAGCATCATAGGATTACCAGTGGAGTAGCTAGATGCTAGATTCTAACGACTACTGTGCAGTAGTGACTGATCAGTAATTTCAGAAGTCGTTGTGGGTTCATCATTATGGCATTACGCCGTTTGCAAACAGACAAAGCCTTTGAAAAGGATACAATCAAATGCAACAGCACAGTGCTACCCTGCTGGGTGAAAAAGAGCACACTTGCATGCAAGAGATCTTAGAGAACTTTCTGGGACATCGTATACGACGATGTCGGCAAGGTTTTCTAACGGATCCCCCCCCGTCCTACTCACCCAGAAAGAAATCATTCCTCTCTCTTGGACTCTCAGCCACAGGTGGTTATGGCGTGGGATCAAACTCGTTTTTTTCTGTCGAAAAACTCATCAGCTTTCAGCTTATCTGCTAAATATTTTGATGATTTTATTCAAATAATCAGTTTTCCCCAAAAATGCATGAACAGTAAAAATCAACGGAACAATAACATCCCATGCAGAACCTTTGCAAGTTTTCATGTTAAAATGAATTTTAACATGAAAATGGTTATAAACACACATTTTATTAACTACCCATCTAATAATAAAGGCAATAAATCTGGCAAATTAAAGCACTGATCTGGTGATTTTTATTTTATTTTATTTTATTTTATTTATTTTTTCCCCCCAGTTTCAGCAGATGTGATTGGCCCATCATCAGCGCATGATTAGAGTCCAAATTTTATTTCTTTAATTTTGAACTGTTAGCTGAAACTGCTCTTACTTGCAGTTAAGTCTAACTATTCATTAAAGTGGAACAGAATCCAGTATGTCAGGAGGTAGTTTAGTTTGAAACTGAACCAAATGGAGACAAAGTTGGGGAAGCAAGGTTGGGTTGGTTTGGACGTGTCCAGAGAAGAGACGGGGATTATATCGGGAGGAGGATGTTGAAGATGGAGCTGCCAGGAAAGAGGAGAAGAGGAACGAGGTGGTGAGAGAGGACATGCAGGGGATCGTTTTGAAGGAGGAAGATAGAAAGAAGAAGAAATCGAATCAAATTTCATAGCCATTTAGCTAAATGCAAAGGAAAATGATCCAGAATCAGCCCACTTTGTGCGTTATGAACACTCACCCTGGTGTTGCCAGAAATGACCAACTCAAGTGCAACTTGGATTCGCAAATCACTGTAAATCAGGGTTTTACAGTAAAAACAGTAAAAATATATAATATGCACTTTGCATTTTTCTTTGCATTTTGGGTGGCACAGCTCTGTTGCTAAATAGCCAGAAGGTCCTGGGTTTGATTCCTGCTCAGCATAGACCAGAATCCTTTCTCTATGGCATCTCCATTGGAACTCTGCATACCTTCCTTCATCCACGGAACTGCAGATGCTGAATCGGCCCCTCAGAACCCGCGATGGCCTGGTGGTCTTTCCAGGGTGTTCCCATTGTGAGCGTGAATGGAGGCTCCAACACCTCGTGACCCTTGCGGCTTGGATATTGAAAGAGTTAATAAATCATGTACATTGCCAACCACTCCAGTAACCATGAGAGCACCAGTACATTCTAATGGCTGTGCATGTGTGAGCGCTCTTTTTTGTTTTTTTCCAATTCTGTCTGAAGACCTGATGGAAAATCAAATTTTTGATTAATGGAAAGGAACGTGTTCTCCGACAGCCCACCGAAATCATGTCTTGTTCCAACGTGAGATTAATGATGAAATTGCCAGTAACTGAATTCAAAAGAGAGAGTGGGTGTCTTGGTGAAATTAAACATGACTGTCCACACATTGTCTGAAATCTACTTTAAAACACACTCAGTTCCACATGAATGCCTCACTATCTTTAAAACTCACATTAAGCACTTTCCTGTCGGAGCATAATTAGATTCTGGTGATTAACTTGAGGAAAGCGACCACATGCAGTCATCTCTTGGCTGCCTTTGGTACCATTAAGGAGCTGTGGCACAGATGGTTTCAAAATCCTTTGTGCCTTTTTTGGCCACTTATTATGTTTCCTTTGGAGTGAAAGCCAATGTTTGATAATCACAAAGCCACACGTCGATGGCTTGCGAGATAACAGAGGAACTAATGTGCTTAGAAATGGATTCAGTTGGATACGAATTTAAAGCAACCCATTTCCATCTTCGCTTCCAGTCGTCCATCTTTTCATTCATTCATGCTTTCGTTTATTTTTCCTCAGGGTCAGGGTGTTTGACCTGCGCACCGGCTCCTCTGTGGTTTCCCTGTATGCTCACCACTTGGGTGTCACCACAGTGCAGGTGGACGATTGGAAGATTGTAAGCGGCGGCGGCGAGGGATTGGTCGGCGTGTGGGAAATGAGAATGGGAGCAAAGCTTTGGGAGATGCACAACAGGTGAGGAAGGTTACACTTCAGCTCAAAATGCCCTCAAATGTAGCCAGTCTGCTCATGCATGTTGGGTACCTTCTTTAGCTTTGCTCTAGAACAATGATGCAGTTGTTGCTAACGAGTAATGGAAGCTTATAGTATGGTCAAAATCCACAGAGGACCTTTTGGCCTCAATTTGAACCCAAAAGATGGTGAGCAGCCATACCTCCAAGGGGTCATGTTTTAATGAAAAAAACTCATGTTTGAAATATTGGTGAAATATTAGCGTACTGGTGGAGAAACAGAGGGTGCCGATCCTGACCACCAGAGGAAATATTTGAGGAAGACCCTTGAATGGGCTGGAATAATGTAAATTTAAAGGAGGTGTCAAAGGTTTGAATGTATTTTAGTCTGAGTTTGGGATGAGCAAATTGGAGCTGCTCCCATTGGACCACGACTCCTGAGCTCATCGTTAAAGTGGTTTGCCGCATTTCTTTGACTTTGACACTTCAATTCTCCACGACAACAGCCAACAGGTTAGCAGTGTGCAAACCGAGCACCAAAATCACCAACACCTCAAATCTGCTTCAATCGTTTTGAGGTATTTGTGTGGCTCATTGGCTTTGCAGAAGAAGGCCTGTTGGACCTGGAATTAGCATTGGCTACTAGAAAATAGACCTCATTGTGTTTAAAATTGTCATAGTATCGCCTTCTTTCTCTTCCGGCTGCTCCCGTTTAGGGGTCGCCACAGCGGATCAACCGTCTCCATTTCTTCCGGTCCTCTGCATCTTCCTGCTGCAAACCGACCACCTGCATGTCCTCTCTCACCACGTCCATAAACCTCCTCTTTGTTCTTCCTCTTTTCCTCTTTCCTGGCAGCTCCACCTTCAACATCCCAATATAATCCTCGTCTCTCCTCTGGACACGTCCAAACCAACACAACCTTGCTTCTCTGACTTTGTCTCCAAAACGTCTAACCTGAGCTGTCCCTCTAATATACTCATTCCTAATCCTGTCCGTCCTCTAGTCTCATCAGTACTATTTCCCATCACCAGTGTATAGAGATTAAACTATTCCACATCAAACTAACCACTTAATTCACAC
The DNA here is from genome assembly GCA_017165825.1 of Hepsetus odoe. Lineage (NCBI taxonomy): Eukaryota > Metazoa > Chordata > Actinopteri > Characiformes > Hepsetidae > Hepsetus > Hepsetus odoe. The sequence continues at coordinate 19,296,951 of CM029390.1, forward strand.
CTGGACGGCTGAATTATGTCAACTTTTTATTTTTGCAACGTCCTTGGATTCCAGTCTGCTTTGTTTCAAGCTGTTGTGATTTCTGTCAAAATGGTTTGATTTCATTCTTCAGTCTTAAGAATTGGTATCACGCTTCCCTTCTTCCTCCAAACAAGATGAGCTGGAAAAGTGCCAGTGCATGTTTTATCCATAAACTCTTTCAGAAAGTTTATTCTTTTAGATGTGTGTCTTGTTTCGTTGACCAGAACACGTTGCTTTCAAGTTCTAGAGGATATGTCTAGAGACTGCTGGCTTCTCTTACTTGGAGTGATGGTTTTATCTAGAGCTATTGAGCATTTTCTATTAGTCGTTTAATAAAGTTGTCCCCTAGAACTTTAAGAAGATCCTACATCTGCATGCTCAAGCTAAGTCAACATCTGTTATGATGACAGCTGGGTTGAGAAATTATGAGAAAGTGAAACCTTAATGCATTCATTTATTCATTCATGCAGACTTTCTTAGCTGGGGGAAAACTTCCAAAGCTGTGGTGTAAAGTCACATTCCTAACCTGGAAAGAGTCCATAGCCAACGGGAAAGGTCTCTCTCAGCTCAGGAGGCTCCGGCGCTGCAGCGTGGTGTTGACCCTGGAGGTCTTACGCCTGCGGTGTAGTGTTGCTTTGGCCCAGGAAACCTTAAAGCCGAGAAAATCTTCAAAACACACATGGCTCGTTCTGACTCAACTCACAGCCAACATAACACCCAAAATGTCTCCGTTGTAGCTCATATAGTTTAACTCTAATATGTATAATATATAACTCCTATTCAGTTGAACATTTATTATTATTATTCGCTTATAAAAGTCAGATGAGAGAGAAACAAATCAGAAAAGAAACAGGAAGCCAAAAAACCACAAATAAGACTTTACTTTTAGAGCTTTGCGTAAATGTTTTTTGTCGTTTGAGCTGAGAGAACTTTTCTTCTGGGTTGTATCATGTGTGTGTTTTTCAGGCATACATTTGGTATCCAGAATAACACATTATCTAACAGAAAGGAAGTTACTGGGTGATCAGGGACTACTCTGCAAGATAAACAACATTTCCGGATGCTAAAAACAGACTGAAGCTCAGTAAACCTTTAAAACAAAAAGCACTGTTGGGTTTTTATGTCGTAAAGGGAGCGTAGAACTCGCAGTAGAAACGTGCAATAGTTTTACGACCCCTTGAGATTCTGGACTTTTATACTTTCAGAAATGCACGTCTGGTGACCTGTAGCGCTCAATTTTTGATAGATTAGATCAAGATACTAACTGCAAGATACGTGGTCTCTGTATCACCAGTTAAAATCACACAGCATGCTTACTTTTTTTGCAATTTGGGAACCTGCTACAAACTACTTGCTTGGATTCTAGACTTTTCCCATTTTTTGTCTGAGAATGCCTGAAAGCAAGAATCTTAATTTCAAGCCAATAAAACTCCTAAACCACATTTGCTCTGTAATATAAATGAAGTTTATCTTTATTTCCCTTTATCATTATCCTCGTGAATTCATATCTGTTGTATTTGTATTGTTCATGAATGCACACCTATAGTGTCTCAATATTTATGTCTTTTTTTTTTTTTTTTGTTTAACATTGTTTCACCAAAATCAATGTCTCTCAGGATTAATATTTTATTTCTGATTATTCATATGAATCTATTTTGGTGCACAAGGTAAAGCGGTGATTGGAAGTATATGAAATAAGCAGAGGTGTCTGAATATTATTTCCACTCTGTATTTTTGGATGAACGAACTGGCGTTGAAAGGAAGCCTGAAAGCGCTGTGTGAAGTGGGGGTTGATGTGCACTTTCTCTGCAGGCACCCTGTCCGCCACATACGCTTTAACGCCAGCACCCTGGTGACCGCCAACATCCCTGATGAGAAGAACCCACGCGGCGCCTGCATCACAGACGATGACCTCACTGCACACCGCAGGTATCTGGGAGAGATCGTTTTGAACTTGCACCAGAAAATACTCCCTGTTGAATAAAATGTTCATTTTTTTTTTTTTTTTTTTTTTTACCACTTGAACTTTTAATGTTGACTGGACCAATAGAGTTAGTCTTGGAGGAGTAAATCATCTCCAAGGATCATCTCCTGTAAAATGAGCTTCTAAAATGTAAAGTTTTAATGGCTCTAGATTACTAGTTTCCATCTGTGGTCCTGGGATCCCCCGATCCTGCATTTTGTTGTGTTTTGTTTTCCTGGCTCTACAATTTCATTTCAACATGAGAGTTTTGTAATCCATTAATTATTTGGATCAAGTTTGTAAGAACATTGGCAACACTAGAATATGCAGAACAAGAGGTTCTCTAGACCAGAACTAGGAACAATCGTGTTTTCTATAAATAGATTTATATCCATATTGTGACAGGTTTTTATCCAGTAATGTGGTGGTAATGCAGGATTTTGGCAAAAATCCCAGCAACTACCAGAAGAATCGAGCACGTTCCTAATGTCCTGGGACAAAAAGCAACTATTGTATGGCTGTACTACTGAAATTTCACAATATGTTGTGTAATCTTTGCAAAACAGAATGGATTGATTCAGGTTAATATGAAATGTTTTATGTCTTCTATTGATAAGTATGGGGGGGAACGACACATCAACATACCTGAATCCTGTCTATACACTCATTTTCTGTTTCGCTATCTGCTATTCTCTCTTCAGGCACCGGGGGGTGATCTGCTACTACGATTTCTCCACAGACTCCACCTCACAGGACCATGTTTTGCCCATCTGCACATCCGGCTACAGCGAGACTAGTGGCTACAACTACAACATCGGCCTGACTGTGCCTTATGACACTCTCGCTGACCCTCAGGCTTCTGGGACATGACCCAAAATACAGCTTAGCATGGACACTAAAGCAGTGCCAGACTCTGAATGGCAGGTTCTTTTTTATTTATACCAACAGAAACCAACGTTTCCCCACCAGGAAAGCAAATGAAGCGATTGTTAAAGAGAAATATTCGTGTTCATATATTTTTCTTTCTTTTTGAGGAGACTGATATTAAACTTTTCTGACTATCAAGTCATAACCTTTAAAAGGGGTTCAAATTATGGGCAAAATTGTACAGGGTATATATTCGGTCACTGTTAGAATAATGGCGTCTCATTGCCAAGTCAGTCATGGTCAATGCCTTTTGTAAAAGGTGCCATTAATGCCGCAGTAAAGTGATTTGAATAGTAAGAGCGGTTTTACTGAAGTGTAGCAGCGTTCGACTTCTTTTTAAGAGTCGCATTAAGTTGGGTGGGGAACTTTTCTGTGATAGCAGGATTGTTTCCTTTAACAGAGGTCACATTCAAACAAGCTGCGTTCTGAAAGCTGGGCTGCAGCCAAAATGTGACTCCCTGTTCTGCAAGGCCGCTGTGTCACGTCCCCGGAAAGGAAGCCGCTTGCAAATTTTTACCACCGAAAACACTTTGATGTGAAGATGCAAAACTGGTGAGCCAAACACTAATAGAAATGATGTAAAGGCACAACTTTAATTTGCCATCCAGCAGTTAAAATCTGCAAAGCAACTTAATTTTACACCCTGAACTCACTTTTACAGCCTCACTTTAAAGAGACACGGTTGGAAACAAAGTTAGAGAACAAGGTTGTGTCGGTTTGGACATGTCCAGAGTAGAGACAAAGATTATATTGGGAGAAGGATGTTGAAGCTGGCAGGAAAGAGAAGAGGAAGACCAAAGAAGAGGTTTATGGACGTGGTGAGAGAGGACATGCAGGTTGTCGGTTTGAAGGAGGAAGATGCAGAGGACCGGAAGAAATGGAAACAGACTGTGGTGACCTATAAACAGGAGCAGCTGAAAGAAGACTTTAAAGAGACACGGTGTGCTGTATATCACACTGCACATTTAAACAGTGTGACGTCTCTTGAACTTTCTTCAAGTCAGGTATGCACAAAGGGTCACGGGAGAGACGATGGGGAAGGATTATCTGGTTGAATCCTCAGAATTCATCTACATTTCTAATCTGGATGCTTAAAATGGATTTTAGTGACCATGGTCTAGAAATGCAGCCCATCAAACTGCAGCCTTACTTTAGGATCAAGTCGATGCAACATCAGCACATTTAGTTATTGATATTGCCTTCTACAGCAACAGTTCACACGTTATTATTATTTATTTTTTAGAAAATTAAAGAAAATTAAATTTCAATCACTAATGTGTGAACAGTGGATTCTAAACCTTTCTTCCATTTAAACTGTGTGCAGAAAATCAGGTCTGGATAATGTCCAGTGTTGCCCTTACACACACGTAACACAGCAGGAGGTTTTCCATGTGGGACATGTCCTATACTGGAAATAGTCTGTGTTGTTAAGGCGAGGGGTGGTGCCTGGGGATGTGCAGTGGGCAAGACCTGATGCTCTGCAGTAGCTGAATCGGAAACCAAGTCTCCTGGATTTCATTATCGGCCGTTCCCAGAATATGGTCTCCTCAGACATTCTCATCTTTGTCTTTATGTAAACGACAGTTCTTCGCTTTCTGATGTTTTTCTTCTAGTTTGGGACCACTTTCAGCATTTTCTCTCAGGAAAATGACCTCCTTTCTTCTCTCCCTTAATCTGACATTAGCTGGACTTTGCACTTTACATTTACGGCATTTAGCAGATGCTCTTATCCAGATTGCTCCTGGAGCAATTCAGAGTTAAGGGTCTTGCTCAGGGACCCAGTGGTGGTAGTGCTGGCAGTGGGATTCGAACCTGGGACCTTTTGATCCATAAGTCTGCAGGCAAGTACCCACCACTAGACCCCCACCAGCCCACTTTGGGGTTGGAAGAGTAAAGCTGGTTTTAGTGTCTAGTCCAACTGTTCCCACATGTAGCTAATTCTGTCTATAAACATTCAGAACTGTAGGGGCTCTAGAGAACTGAAAGGGAACTGAAACTCAGAACAGATTTCCTTAAAGTGGTGGCAACAGGAACCACCAGTTAAAATATCTATAGCACAAATCTGGGCTTTTTTGTGTTTTTTTTAAATACAGAAAACCTGTAGACTCTCAACACAGTGAGGTAGGTGCCCACTGGGTTCCAACGTAAGTGTGAGTTGGTAGGTTTTCTGTTCTTATCCAAGTCCAGGAAGCTGTTGAAATAGTTGTTTATACGGACTGTAGAGATGCAAAAGCAGAGATTAGTTCGAACTTAAGACCTGCTTACGTCTTACATGTATAGTAGCCGCAGCCCAGGAATGTGGGGCATGTTCAAAGAGACACGTTGGACTTGTTCAGGCAGGTCAAAAAGTTTCTGAACAGACGAGTTGATGTATATAGTACTGTGCAAAAGTCTGAGGCACCTAAGCACCAGTTTTAAAGCCACTTATCTCAATTAGGGTGTTTTTCCCCAACAAACAACAGGAGTTAATATTAGAATCAATGCAAACAAAGTGGAAAGCAATAAAAAGACAGGAACCATTCAGTCCATCCATCATCTGAAACACTTATCCTAACCAGGGTCAAGGGGTGGTGGAACCTGACCCAACACTCATAGAGTGAAAGCAGGAGAAGCACCCTGTACATGTCGCCAGGCTTTCCTGTTCCAGAATTAATGTTATTTGTATTCTAGTGTCTTTTTTTGACAGCTAAAATCATTTTCTCATTAGCATCAGACTTCTGCAAAGTAGTCTCCGCACGAAGAACCGAAGGGGAAGAACTGGAGTGTTTTGTCGGCCTTTTTCTGTCCAAGAAGAAGCTGTGTGTTCTAAAGAAGAAGCTTCACTTTCCACATCTCATCGTTGGAGTGTCCACGTTCAGAAAGCGGATATGCATCTTCGACTCAATCTCCGCACCTCTCAAAATCTGCGAAAGAGACAAAAGTCTCAGGGTTTTAAACAGAAAGGCATGTAGTGATCATGAAGCAGGGACTTTTTACGAACCTTGAGAAAATGCTCAAAAGTGATTCCCTCGTAAAACTCATCCGGGGCCTAAAGAAAGGAAAGTAGGATTGTAAAAGGGCCCAGATCACTGAAAAACAAACATCCCAACTTTTAAGAGAAAAACACTGCTAACTGCTCGAGCTGTAACGTGAAAAAAGATCTTTTTTTTGATGTGCAGAGTCTGAAATCACAAAGCCGTAAACATTCGCACCCTGTTGGCCTCACAGCGTCACAGTTCCGTTCACAGTGAAGTTAGTTAAAGGTTAAAAATGCTAAAACCCTGAAACCTGAATGTTTTACAAAGGAAATGTGAGCATTCTCAGGGGATACATGTGTGTGTGCACAATTATTAGGCAACTATTAGTGTAGAATTATTACACGACTACATAATCTGTTAAAGTGAGAATAATAAACAACTCAAAATGTACAAATAAGCATTTCTGACATTAAAAAGAGAAATCGGTGACCAATATAGCCACCCATATTTTCAAAAACAATCCTTCCATTCATGGAGTCTGTCAGTTTCTTGATCTGTTGACGATCACCTTTTTGTGCAGCAGCAACCGCAGCCACCCAGACACTCTTCAGAGAGGTGGACTGTTTCCTTCCCTGTAAATCTCCCATTTAAGAAGGTCCACAAGTTCTCAATAGGATTAAGTTCAGGTGAGGAAGGACGTTGTCCTTTCATCTTTAAGATCTTTACTGGCAAGACACAGTCGAGAACTTCCATGCATGTGATGGAGCATCGTCCTTAATAAAATCATGGTCTTCATGAACGATCAGACTTTTTCCTGAACCACTGCTTGAAGAAAGTGTCTTCTAAAAACTGGCAATAGGTTTAGGAGTTGATTTTGAATCAATATTCAACCAGAAAAGGTCCAACTAGCCTCCACCTTGCTGGTGTCTGAGTGGTAGTGGAGCTCTGTGCATGTTACAGATCCAGCCACGAGCCCATCCATCTGGTCCATCAAGAGTCACTCTCATCTCATCTCCATCAAACCTTTAAAAAAAGTCTTGGAGATCTTGTTCAGTGGTGGTGGAGTTTCAGCCTTCCTTACGTTGGCCACATCTCTGACACTGAACACTTTGTTCTTCTGGACACTCCAGGTAGGTTCAGTTCTGGAATATGACAGCACTGGAGGATCATGGGTTCCTGGTAGCTCCACGTTTGATTCTTCTCAAATCTTTAGCAGTTCATTTGCGTCTTTTATCTCAACATGTTTCTTGCGACCCTATAGACTGGTTGCAAGACCTAATATCTTAGCAATTTCAAGAGTGAAACAATTTTTGACTTTTCAGAGTCAGTCCTCTATTTATTTATTTATTTTTTTTCAGGCCATTCTGCCTGAGGAGGAAAAGAGGCTGCCTAAGGATTATACACACCTTGAAATAGAGAGTTGATCTCCTTAAGCCACACCCTCCTAAAAATGTTGATATAGTCAAAATACTCACTCGCCTATTAATAATTGTTTACACAAAAGTTGACCTCTCACCTGTTTTATTTATTTTATTGGCCTATCCAATATCACCTGCACCTCTTTCTTCACTGCTTTATGCATTAAGTTAGATGTTCTAATCTGCCTTTTGCCTCGGGACAGGCTCCAGCACCCTGGCTGGGACATAATGGATGTATGATCTGGTCAATAAACCCACACAAGCACCGCAAGTGAACCTCAAGGTGAAAAAAAATTCTAATATTTTGCTCAGATTGTGGCCCTTTATGGTCACTTCTGTTTGCTAGAAGGATCTTCTACTTAACATGAACTGAGTCAACACTTTTTCGAAACATCTGGAAACTTTACCATTTGGCCCATTGTAACACTTGCAACTTCGAGCATAGCAGCGTCTGCAATGGACTTGGCTGTTTCACTTTCAAAGGTGGCCGATCTGGAGAGCAACTCTTCAACGACCTGCAGACTCGACACACAATACAGTCAACAAAAGCAGCTGGAGAGACAGAGCTGTGACACCTCTACAGGATGGATGATGATGGTTCTTACATGTCTGTATTCATCCAAAGTGATGGTGCCGTCACTGTCTTTGTCGTGCATGTTGAACAAAACTAAAGAGAAAGGAGGGATGAGATGATAAAGAATGAGGAAATGATAAAGGTGAAATTCACACCTCTTGGTGAACAGATGGAATTCACTGATTTAGTCACATCATTCACTTCCATGAGAACTGACTAAGAGTGTAATGAGCCAATGTGAGTGAGGAGAGCACTCTAGAACATTGCAAATGAGGAGAGAACATAATTGAGTTTGAAAGAATAGAACATTGTAGAACACCGAAAATTATAGACCCGTGCAAATTGCAATTGGCAGAGAACATTCTAGAACAGTGAATGTTTGGGAGAGAACCCTCTAGACTAACGTGGGTGGGTGGGAGCGCATTCTAGAACATTATGAAAGGTGGACACTGGAGTTGTCTTGAATGATGTGAATGGGAGAGGGACTGTTCTAGAACAGGGTGAATATGTGGAGGAATACTCTAGAATAGTGGGAAGATGTAAGTGAACATTGTAGAACAGCATGTATAGTTGAGTGAGTAAAACAGTCTAGAATAGAACACTAGAACAGTGTGAATGGGGGAGGGAATCTTCTTGAACAGCCTGTATAGGTAAATAGGTAAGAACATTCTAGAGTAGTAGATGGGCAGAACAACATTCTAGAATAATGTGAATTGGGGAGAGGACATAGCAATATGAAAGTCTGAAAAACCATGTGAAAGTGAGAAAACTCTAGAACAGTTTGAAAGTAGGGGAGAACATTCCAGAACAGTGTGCATGTGTGGGAGAGCATTCTAGAACCATGTGAGTGAGGGAGGGAATCTTTTAAAACAGCCTGTATAGGTAAGTGAACATTCTAGAGAATTGGGAAGAGAACATAGCAGTATGAAAGTCTCTAGAACAGTTTGTAAGTAGGGGAGAACATTCCAGAACAGTGTGAATGTGTGGGAGAGCATTCTAGAGCAATGTGAAAATATGGGAGAACACTGTAGAACAGTTTGAAAGTGTGGGAGAACACTCTAGAACAGTGTGGAAGTATGGGAGAACACTGTAGAACAGTTTGAAAGTGTGGGAGAACACTCTAGAACAGTGTGGAAGTGTGGGAGAACACTGTTGAACAGTTTGAAAGTGTGGGAGAACACTCTAGAACAGTGTGGAAGTGTGGGAGAACATTCTAGAAGGGTGAAGATGTGTGGATAGGTCTTTTTAAGAGGAGAGTGAAACACAGGCTGATGTTTGGTCAGTTTGGAAATGTCAGATGTCTGTGCAGTTCCTCACAGCGGAGTTTGTTTATCCTCATCCTTTCTTTCTCCTCCTCTGACAGATTCTGTCCCACCGGCCTGAAGTTGGACATCACGGTGAGGAACTCCTCAAAGTTGATCTCCTGCACACGGCCCACCTCGTTATGACCAAAGTTCCTGAAGCAGCAGCAGCAAAGGCAGGTCAGTGCACACAGGAGACAGAACTTCCACAGAACTGAGCTGCTCTTGTCAGATTTATTGGACTGGAGGTTTATGATGCCTGGAACGTCTTTATTGGACAGTTTGTCTTCATGATTCATAAGAAGGTCTTTATAACTCTCTCCAAATGAGAAACTTTAGATATATCACCTACGTTTAAGACTATGATCTCATTCTTGGAGTGTATGCCAGGAATTGGAAGTACAAATCGAAAGGCGAGGTTGATGAAGCTCCTGATGTCTGTGATGTATAAACTCAGAGTGGAGGAAAACATGAGTGTAGCTACCTTTTATCAAAGAAGGCTTCAATGATCTGGTTCCTAATGGGGTTAAAATCCAAATCACTGATGTCTGCAAAATCCTCTCTCCTGAAAAATCAGAAAAAATGGAGAAAAATGAAAAATGACCCCCCTACCACACACTCCTTAAGCTTTAAAAAATGAAAAACATATTTAAACTCATTCATTCACTTTTTAGCACTTTTATTTGCTTTAACAGGAGTATACCGCTCATTTTTCAAAATCTAACATACAAATTGAACATCATAAATTTTACAGTGGTCAATGTGAGAAGGTTCACGGTAGAGAAGCTCACCAACTCACATTTCTTTACAATGGTAGCAGTGAAACCAGACCCGGCTATGTGGTAAAAAATACCCATTTTTAATTTTTCAAACCGACCAATGAACCTGCAGATAAAACAGTGATGAATCTGGAAACCTCTTGGGACTATTTCACCTTACAGCACCGTGCATGTCTTCCTCCACCATGTATAGATCTAAAAACACGCTCAAAAGCTCTAAATTAGCACTTGAAGCACTTTGTAAAATGCAAATTAGTCTTGATGACAAAAACACAGATTTGAAAAAATAAGCAGAAGCCCATTTCTTTTCATAAACTCAGCTTTCCCATTTTAACCCCCAGCGCATAAAGTTCAGCCCTATCGAGTTACACTAAGCCCTGGGACACAGGAGCCAGCTGGTAACAATAGGACGTTATGCGATCTCCACAGGAGCGCACACCGCGGAAAACATTAAAAACAAGAACGACCTGTCACGGTTCCTCCTACAGTGACCACATTTCTCGGTTTCGCACTGGGCTTTAGTTCACAAGCAGCCGAGCTGTCATGTACCCGCCCACCTGTTCACCCTTACAAAACCTGCCACGGGCCAAAGCAGGCTTCTCTCCGATCGGCAGCTTTCAATAAGTGTGCAACCTCAATTGTTCAGTAGATGCTGCTGGTGATGGATGTTATGTCACGTTTTGAACTTTAGAGGAGGACGAATCTGTACCAAAGACAAGAAGTTTGCTTTAAACTATGTATCTGTGTAGAAAGTGTTTTTCTGGTAAAAATACTATGTAACATTAAATTAGATGCAATTAAAGATACATAAAATAATACAGGTATGTTTTTTCACATGCCCTCCCAGTTCCTGCAGAGGCAACTGGTCTAATTTGTTGAAGGATTGATTGGATGGAGTAGGTACTGACAGTAACACACACACACACACACACACACACACATTAATGATGATGTGGTTTATCTTATGCCCTCGTGCAGAGTTAGTCATTAGTAGCCTGAACAGTTTAAAAAAAAAAACAGTATCTTTTTAATAGCTTTTGGTGGCAAACTGGTTAAGTTTTGGGTTTGATTCCCAGTCAGGGCGTCAGGAGTCCTTTCTGTGGAATTTGTTCTCCCCGTGTCTGTGTCTGGGTTTCCCCTGGGTTCTCCGGTTTCCTCCCACCGTCCAAAAACATGCACGTCAGGTGGATTTTATGAGCTAATCTGCCTGCTGTGTTTGTGTGTGCGACAGGCTGGATGTCCCGAGATGGACCGATTCCCCATCGAGGGTTTTTCTCCACCTTTCTGAGTGCTGGGACAGCGCTGAATCATGGCATTCTTTCTACACTTGCTGAGTTGTTTCTGATTCGGAGACGTACCTTAAGGTGTCCTTGTCATGGCTGAGGTGCTTAAATCTTTTATGGAGGTTTCTGATCTGCTCCAGAGAAACTAGAGAGAAAACAAAAAGCACGTACATTATATGGAGCATACAGATTTGTGGAGTGAATTCACAAAAAAAATCTCCACAACACAGTTATGAAGACACTTCCAAAATGAGCTGATAAGAAAGGTTCTGACGTTAAACGGTTTTTAACTCTTTGATGCCTTCACAGCAGCTTTGTCTGCAACTTATTTTTTCAAATTGCAGGAATTTTCATGTGGGGTGTCTCAAGGAAAGATTTTTCTTTTGGATCGACATTAAAATGGTTATATTTGTGTTCATCATGTCTTTTATTTGTATGGGTGTTTTATTCGTAAGCCCGCTCCTACTGAGATACGAGTGTTTCGCTCTGAACGACTGTGTTTTTTGATCTTTGATTTTTTGAGTTTTTGAAGTCATGATCAAAAGTTTGAAAGTTTGAAAGTGCTTCCCCTTAAAACATGATTCATCATTTCATATCACACAAACCCTCCTCTTAAACAGCTGCTTTCTGTTTACATCACCATGCATCAGCACAAAAAGGAATATTAAGCAATAATCTCAGGTTTCAACTCCCCTCCCATCAACCGTCATCGAGAGGAAACGCCCAGCAAGCTCAGCACCCCACCCTCTTACCACGTTTCGGGATGAAGTCATGATCTGAGAGGAACCTGGATATTGGATGATTGACGAATTGGCCCACTTTAATAATAAATGACATTTTAATATATTTATTCACTATAAGGCTGTTATTTTACCCCTGTTCTCTCGGTTGTACCACTCTTTATGGTATGGTTTAGTCAAAAATCTCATTTACACACTTTTAGTTAATTAAAAGACATTAATGTTCAAATGTTACTCTTTTACTAGTTAGTCTAACCAATGACTAAATCTCGGTATTTGCCCAAATTCATACAAAATTCAGACTCTTTTGGAATGAAATCACAATATTATTTTCTGAGCGCATCGTGATCTCGTCAGTAATGAAAGAGCAGAGACCAGCAGCAGGTTTCTCTACAGAGAGGACAGAATTGTCCTGTTTAGCTGGATTTAGTGGGGCGTGGTGATGTTTTACATTTACATTTACATTTACTGCATTTAGCAGACGCTCTTATCCAGAGCGACTTCCGTGTCCTAATTACAGAGACAGTCCCCCTGGAGACACTCCGGGTTAAGGGTCTTGCTCAGGGACCCAGTGATGGTAGTGCCAGAGGTGGGATTCAAACCTGGGACCTCTTTGATCCATAGGTCCATAGGCAAGTACCCACCACTAGACCACCGCCACCCTTTTTAGTGACGCTACCTGCAAGATTTTCTGAAAAAGGAAACTTCATGGCGTCATGCTTTCTGAAAATGTCTTGAAATATCAAGATTGGCTGCCATGCAAAATGGGGACGCAACACCCCTTGGAATTTCAGTATGAGTGGGTGTGGCTTAAGTGCTGTAGGCTGGGTTTGTTTTCCAAAAAAGGACTGTTTGGATGGGGCAGTCATGTACATTTTTAAACTTTTCCTTTTATATGCACACGCATCCCAACAGATTCTGCACTCGGCCGTTCAAACCCTGTGGGACGGGCATTACTTCCGAATTCTTTGCACTGCCACTTATCATTTTTTGGAAACTGTATCTTGTGATGAATCCCAGACTAAACACTTTCATTCTTTAGATCTTCTCTGATTGAGCAGATATTAAGTCTACCATAAGCTGCAATTAGATCTGGCTCCAAAGCCCAGCTTGAGGTGAGCTGTTACCCTAGTTCCTAATGCTTCAAATTAGATTACACCCCATTAAACAGTAGAATAGATTGTCTTTATCACTATTGTACATTATCATATAAACATATTTGCTGCAGAGCGCGCGCACACACACACACACACACACACACACACACACACACACACACACACACACACAACAAACAAAAGTAGTGGCCACCAAAAGGTTGGAGTATTGATATTGCAATTTCATTTACATTTACATTTATGGCATTTAGCAGACGCTCTTATCCAGAGCGACTTCTACGTCCTAATTACAGGGACAGTCCCCCTGGAGACACTCAGGGTTAAGGGTCTTGCTCAGGAACCCAGTGGTGGTAGTGCCAGAGGTGGGATTCGAACCAGGGACCTCTTAATCCAGAGGTCCGTAGGCAAGTACCCTACCACTAGACCACCGCCACCCCGGCACTGCCACAGCCATATCCAGTTGTTAACAGATGTTTTTTGCACAATGTTAGGACACAGTTAAGACCTGTTGTGCAGTGTAGCTTGTTTGAGTCTGAAAGTGTGACCTTGCACACTTGAAAAATATAGAGAGCTCCTCGGGATACACATTCTGTCTGTTTATAAGCAAGTGTCCAAGCGTCAGCAGCTGGTGGGACACACACAGCGGTAACAGTGACAATAGAAATGCTGTGCAGAAGATAGAAGGGTCTGCTGTGATGAAGCTGCCGTTGTGCTGAAAGCATGATGTAGCTCAGTATGATCGTTTTCTCACTTGTATCTTTTTAAAATAATTGGAGAAAGTCTGCTGCAGGATTCAAACTGGGGCACTGACGCCTCACGGTGAGAAAGTACTGGGTCCAGTTCCCACACGGGACTTCAGGTGGCCTGATATCCCAGTTAATCCGTGTCACTTGGCCCTTATATAAACACATAATCAACATACTAAACCATGACATGACCTTTAATCAAACCCGGGACAGGGGAGGCCTAATAGGTCCCAGGATCAGAAGGTCATGGGTTTGAATTCTGGACCAGTAGGCTTCCCTGAGGTACTGTCCCCATCACTGCTCCCTGGGCACTGCATATGGCTGCCCCCTGCCTCTATATGAATAAAGCACATCATAGATGATGTAGAAAAGTGCATTGAGATGTCGTTTAGCTGAAAGACTAGGTTTTGTAAGCGGTTGGCATTTAGCGAGGTGGAGCACGTCCCGCATGGGGATTAAGGGACTGTTCCACACGGTGCTGTTTGTTCAACCTATCTTTAAGTGCTGGCAGTTAACGCCTCACCACAGAGACCTGGAGACGCTGTGTCAGCACCATTTATCGCCTTCTATAGAGCAGACAAATAATCTGGACTGCCTGACACGGACAGAACCATTACAGTCCGTGATTACCTGCGAAGCAAACACTGTGCTAAAAGCTCCATTATCCCAAGGTCTTCATGAAAGAGTGCGTGTGACTGAATGAGCAATAAATGTATGATTTGGGTGATCGTGGTCAGACTGAGGTCAGGACGATGTGATTTCATGCTGATTCGTGCCTCCAAGAGGACAAACACATAGTCACTCTCAGCAATAACACCTGTCCCGAGCTATTCTCTCTTGCGTAGTTATTTTTAAAAACCATTTTACAGCTTTGTGACCTTCCTGGGTTTACGATGTACATGATGTCAGAGAATGTGCTGCATGCTAGAAAAGGCCAAAAGGGCAAGGCTGGGCCGCCAGTCACATCGCTCTCAGAGACTTTGTTATCCAGCCTTGAACTGAGACTCTTCTCAGCTTGCAGCTCTGCTTCGGTCTTTAAAAATGACTCTCTTGGAACCAGTGTCACATTTTACAATTCCCATTAAAAAACACAAATAAGGAGTAGTTTATTCAACTTGACAAATCTTTTCAAAACTCTCAATAGACGACTGATTCTTTGTTTTTCAGTTGTTTGTTCATTTTAGGTTTATTTAATTAATTTATAAAATCTTCCACGGAGGTCAAGGATAGAGTACAGTTCTGTGCAGGTGGGACTTCATATGCTCTTGGTCTGAAGTTTGAGGGTGTTAAATAGCAGAGAGAAGAGGAGAGACTGGAGTGAGACTGGAGTGAGAGGGTGGGAGACGAGACTAGGAGAGGGGAAAGGAGAGACTGGGGAAATACATGAGAAGAATTAAGAAGAAAATGGAGAGAAACCAGGGAGAGCAAAAGACTGATTTGGGAGAGAAGAGAGACTATGATGAGACAGCGTTAGAGGAGAGACTGTGATGAGACAGTGATGAGACAGTGTTAGAGGAGAGACTGTGGTGAGACAGTGTTAGAGGAGAGACAGTGATGAGACTGTGATGAGACTGTGATGAGACAGTGATGAGACTGTGATGAGACAGTGATGAGACAGGTACTCACAGCCGGTCCTCTGAGCCAGAAGCGGGTAGTCCTGCTCGCCCTGCACGGACTGTGATGCGCCCATGTTCGCTGATCATGGAACGACAGGAGCGCGCTCCGTCCTGCGGGCTGAAGTTGTGTGATTCAAGCACGCCCCCTTCCCCCAACTGCCCCGCCTTCCTGTCCTTTGATTGGCGAAACGAGTAGATTAAGCCCCGCCCGCTGCTTTGGCTGCGTGAGACGCTTTCAAACCGCAGTGCACACAGGTGAATAGTATCACTCCGCCGACCGGATCTATTTCAGGGACCTATTTTTATTCATGTTTATTGAAATTTCATAACCCAACATTTATATTTAAATGCAAAAGGTTCAGAAAAAGAAGGTACTTATTTAAAATAAAAACATTACATGATGTTAAAATAATTATATATGCACACATATACAGAGCCATGTCAAGGTCTTGAGCCACACTTCAGTTTTTAATATTTTGCTTCCAAAGAAGCTCCATCCTCAACATCCTTCTTCTGATATACTCCTCGTCTACACCCAACATAATCTTGCTTCTCCAGCTTTGTCTCCAAATTGTCCAACCTGGGCTGTGCCTCTAATATACTCATTTCCTGCCCTTCCTCATCATTCTCGAATCTTCTGCATCTTTAACTCTGACGTTTCTCAGGACTGCAGCACTTAAACATTATTCTTTTATTTAATCAGCCAAAGGTAAATCTGATAGCCATGTTCATATTTATATATAAATTTGCTTCTAGCTCTGAAACTTCTCGATATATTCAAGAACTCAAGACAACAAACCTTAGAGCTTCTCATTTTTTATTGAGACCCATTTTCTCGTTTCTGGCATCTACAATCACTTTCAAGCATTCGTCCATGTCCTTCTGTCACATGCCTTCTTTCACAAGCCCTTCTTTACTAGTGTTTTACTTGTAAATATATTAGAAAAGAAATTAAGATGACACTTTTCATACTCTCAAGTAAGTGCATAAACATTGTGGCTCGGGTCGAGGGAACGTAGCGCTCCGACCAGGTCATTACAAGTGCAGGTTAAAATTCTACTGAGGGACTGAAGTCTCAGGACAGGTCTGGGGTAAACGAATCCCATCGTGCTGATCTAGGAACAGGGCCTATCATCAGAAATGCACCGAGCAGGAGCGTCAACGTGGGACTGGATTCTAATCAGTGTTTGCTACAAATGTGACCTCTGACCCAAACGCATTCATGGCGAAGATGATTTGTTAATGAGCGTTACCTGAAAACACTCCTGTAACAGTTCTGATGATCTTAAAGCTACAAAGTACGAGCAAAATTCACACCGACTCCGAAACCTGACACAGAATCGGTTCTTCCTGTCAGGATGGTCAACTTTAAAGTGGAAAGTCTTGGTCTGCAATGCTTTAATGGAATGCTTCGGTCCAATCTCTAACTGCTGGATCTGTAGCATCACAGCAGTCCTGACACGGTTCCTTCAATTAAAAAAAAGCAGAAAAAGTAACTGACGTAGTGAGAATTTCACAACAGCCACTGACCCTCGTTTCCAGTCATAAGTGACTGCTGACGTCAGGTTTACCACTTGTACAAGTTCATGTCAGGGATCTGTTAAATGGCAACTTCCAAGTTTCATTTCTGAGATGCAAACAGAGTCATTCCAAGTGCTTTGATATGAATCGGTTCATTGTAGCATTTACAGATTCGTTTACAGTGGAAGTGAATGGAACCAGAGGTTGCCGTGCCAACCATGCAAATATAGTCATTTATTCACTCTCCAGAATGACCAAGAGAGTTTTTCATTTGTTCGATGATGATAAAATGGTGGTAAATGTAAATTTTAGGTACTGATATGCCTCACAATAATCTCTCTCATTTTCTTAGCCGCTTGCTAGCCTCTAATAAGGGTCGGAGTTGGGAGTCTGTCCCAGCTCTCACAAGGCAAAAGGCGAGGAAAACACTCCGGGCAGGTCGCTAGTGCATCGCTGGGCAATTCATCATCCCCAATCCGACTGATGTGCAGGTCTTGGAACGGTGGGAGGAAACACACACAGACACGGGGAGAACATGCAAACCCCCATACAGAAAGGACCGGGACCGCCCCGCCTCGGAATCGAACACGGAACTTCTCGATGTGAGGCGACAGGGCTACCCATTGCGCCGCCCCTTTAAATACTCAGACTGTGTATTAAAAATGATACATTAGGTCAAAATTAGATGAGCTATAAACTCTGTAAACTCATCTGGTTCCATTCACCACTGTGAACAATTCTGCCAGCTTCTCATGAAGAGTGCATCTCATATCCAAACACCCCGAATGGCTGTTCACAGCTGAACCCTTTCATTAGATTTCCTTTAACTGACTTCACGATGTAGCAGTTTAGACTGAATTCTGGTTCTGTGAAGCTCCTCCAATGAAAGCTTAGACCAAGATAACACTGGTTCCCGGTGCAGAAAACCTTCCTTACATGAAAGAAAAGAAAAAAGAAAAAAAAAAACTACAAAACTTCACCCAGAATGGCATGAGTAGGTGGCTAGATCTGGGTAAAGGTGTGTGTAGGGAGTTGTTAGGCGTTGGCTAGAGAGAGGGCCAGTTATTGGTCTATGGAGCCAAGGAGGCATTGCAGTTGTGGTGGTCAGCGCGTGGCCCAGCAGGATGCCCTGAGTTAGTGGGGTGTGTGTGGTACAGCTCCTGTACGGCACGCTGGGTCTCCATCATGTCTTCAGGGTAGCGGGTCTGGAGCTCCTCGTTGGCTACGTAGTGCGTATCAGTGAACTCTGTAAAGTATCGGCCGACCTCAGGGTGAGCGATTTCCAACGGGGCGGAATGAGGCTCCAGGTTCTCTGCAGATGGACAGAACACAAAGAAAAGCATGTTAGACTTAATACTTTTATTCATACACTCCTACAGGAAAGGGTCTGAAAAGGGATCTTTATGAATACTAGAAAAGGCACATTTCATTCTTTAGTGAAGGATTTGTGAGTGAGTGTGCAGAACCGTTCAAATGTTACAGAACCTCCACAGAATCTACCTATCTAGGAAAAACTTTTAAATCAGTAATTAATTTAATTTACGGTCGGCTGTAATCTTTTTACATCAAAAAATTCTCATCAGCAGGATATTTATTTCCAAAGGAAAAAGTATTTGTCTATTTTTTTAGGTTCTACAGCCTGTTTCTACGGTTACAAATATAACACCAATACCACACAGCATCATAGTACCATTAATGAATTAAATTACATTAAGTTAAACATCACAAAAACTACAAATAAACAAAATGGAATGACATTCCTTTAGTCTTTTGTTAAAACTTTTATAAGAAGTGAAGTCATTCAGATATAAATGGACAGATAAACGGACTGCAGTGAGATCCTATCCCAGGCCTGGGAAAGACTTCCTTTTATGTTCCATTAAAACAAGTCTTCCTGTTTTATTACTATATTCTATGCTTATCATTAATCAAATAGTCGAACCTCTGATAATTGGTTCTAAAACTCTGGACGTGACCGGAATGTAATTTCCCCTTGAAACAGTTACTTATACCATAGAATACACACGTAACAACAGAAAACTAACACTGCAAGAGTTGGTGCGAGACCAAGTTCACGCTAGACCCTTATAAACCGTTCGCGGTGAACAATTTTTTTTTTTTTGAGTTTTAAACACAGTGAGAAAAAAAAATGGAAAAATCCTTAATTTGTACGAAAACTAAACGTCACTACCACTTTTCATTTGGTTAGAGGCCCTGGTTAATTGCAAAATGAATGCAAAAGCACACGAAATACAGCGCAGAATGAACGTGCGTCTGCCCGAGAACGATGTGCGCTCAGCACACAAAAGAAAATGGGAAACGGACGGAGAACGGGGTGGAAATCATTGGCGTGTAGTACGAACTGGAGGGGAAACTGGCCGCCACTGTTTTGTTCGTAAGCAGAAACTGTGAACAGGGGCGAAAATTTGGTACCGCAATTTGTATGTGATCAGAAACGTTCTTGACCATTTAAAAAAAAAATAAAATCATCACAGTTTTTAAAAAGTGAGCATTTCGCCCCGTCATATATACCCTGTGCAGCGTATCGGCAGGTGCCATCCTGCACCAGGACATTGTAGAATGGCTGATTGGCACCACTGGACAGCTGATGGACTCTCATCGTCGTGATCCACTCCTGACTCATCGTGCATTTGGGATCCCATCCGTAAATGACACAGTTATAACCAGACCTGTGGAAGATAAAATACTCCTCAGACGAGAAACTCATCAACTCCTCAATGCAAGTTTGTGCTTTCAAATGATGAAGTTTGATGCAAAACTTGCCATTCTGCATTATTTACAGCAGTGGTGACAGGAACCAGACATCTGAAGAGGTGAATGCCTCGACAGGTTTCACAAAATGGTTAGGAATGAAGGGCTTGAGACATAATTCTAGTAGTTCTGCATGTTTTTACAATTTGTGGTAATACAAGAATAGCATCCATTAAAGTCTACTGCTGGAAAATATTGCCCAAGTAAAGTAGCTTTTAAAATAAATTCATAAAATTAACATTTACGGCATTTAGCAGATGCTCTTAGTCAGAGTGACTAATTGCAGGGTCCCACTGGAGAAACTCAGGGTTAAGGGTCTTGCTCAGGGACCCAATGGTGGTAGAGCCAGAGGTGGGACTCGAACCAGTGGTCCATAGTTCCATAGGCAAGTATCCCACCACTAGACCACCACCCAAATACTGTTTCAGGTTTACCAATGTTTGACCATCTTTACTTCTAAAGCCTCAAAAACACGTTTGCAAGAAATAAAACATCTGGGTTTGTATTGCAGACCCTGAATCATGACCCTGGTTCCTATTACCTCCACTGTAAAGACATTCAAGTAAATCAAGAAAGTCGAATCAATTGTGTGTGTGTGGGGGGGCAAACGATCCCCTTAACCTCATCTGTGCAGATGAAAGCAGGCAGCCAATCTCCCGGCAGGAAAAGTAAATGCAATCAAAGCAGGTTTCTGGCCGTTCGAGCATCTTTGCATTGCTGAATGGTTCTTTGAATTGGAATTCTCTCAGGAGAGATGTTTAAATTAAAGCCAACAAACTGCTCCTCACACTCTGGAATATCAAGTTAATCCTCAGGTGTTTTCATTGATTTTCACTCTCTCAATCGCACACAGACACACCTCTTGTGTTTCATGACGAGGCCGACGGAGTACTGCACTTGGCTGTGTTCAGACGCGCTGCGTCTCTTGACTTCGGGCTCTATGGGGTGTCTTTTATGCTGGATGTGCTCCAGAGTGTGCTGCACCAGATAGCCGACCGCTCCGTGCTGAGAGGGATCCAGCGCCTGGATGTGCTGCAGAATATCCAGCACCTGAAAGAGGGTGTGGGAGAGGTGGGTCCAGATCTCATTTACATTCTTCTGATGGTATGAGAA
Organism: Hepsetus odoe; assembly: GCA_017165825.1. Lineage (NCBI taxonomy): Eukaryota > Metazoa > Chordata > Actinopteri > Characiformes > Hepsetidae > Hepsetus > Hepsetus odoe. Next base: position 19,317,800 of record CM029390.1, read on the forward strand.
GCCAGAACACCCGCAGCATGCATGGTGATGTGACTACCACGGATTAACTCGGACCTTGTTTGGAATAAATTTCACTGCACTGCATTTTATAATTCTTCAGTTCAAAAACCAAGCACACCAGCATAGTGGGGACTAGAAGGTGAAAAGAAAACCAAGTTAACGAGTTAATGCATAGGAAAAAATACAAGTGAAATGAAAATGGTGTGAGAAGGTAAAATGGGATCTCTTGGGATCCCTCATACCAGCTCTGAGATGGATGGGCAACCTGTCTAGGGTGCCTTTCACACTGGGACACCAGGCTCCAGAATCCTCAGCTCAGTTGGTCAATAGATATCAGAATGTAAATTTCTAATGTAGATCTTTTCATGTGATCTAAAATGGCTACATTACCAGTGTTTCAACTCTTTTTTAATGTTAAATGTGTTGGAGACATTTCATATTAGCACGGGTACATAACATTTATGCTTCCAGTCTATTTTCTATCCCTTACAGCTGGGTATCATGGGGCAGCGATGGGCTAGTGCTTAGGGAGTTGGCCCCAGGATCGAAAGGTTGTAGATTCTGATCCCAGACTAATGGGTTGCCCTGAGGTAACCCTTCAGTGAGGTACTGTCTTCTCCATTATAGTCCAGGCCTGTTTTTTGTTTTTTTTTTTTTTTTTTAGCCAAGGCTCATTTGTTTCTGTGACTTGAGGACTGAACTCCAAGATTATGCATTTAAATTATGGTCTCTCTCACATATATGTATATATAAAGTATATGATAGTGATAATATACTGGACCAAATATGATGGGGGGGAATAAAAAATTGGATAATGTTTATTTTGTCTAAAGTGAAGGGCCCTTTAATTTTCTACAGGTCTATAAGAAGGCAGAGGTCTTTCCGTACTCTTTACATTGATCTGAAAACTAAAGGACCTCTTCACGGGACATAAGAGCGGTGGCATATTGAAAGTGTAAGGAATAATACAAGATTGAAGATGTAGAGTATGAAAGGGAAAAGAAAGTAAATAGTAAAGAACGTTCTAACCTTCTCAGGCCAGATGCCCAGGTGGAAGTAGAGTCGTGCCTGGAGCAGCAGATACTGGACATTATCAGGGTCGATGGTGAGGTAGAGATCCAGAGAGTCCCTCAGCAGCTGATATGACTTCTCATTGCCTTCGCTGCGTAGAACAAACATCCAAACAGAATCAGTACCGGGTGCTTTTTAAAGACCGAGCAGAAACAACAGCCATCCTGAAGCCAAAGCTCTGGTTGCACATTGCCAGAAACCACATGATCAAGTCTGTTTGAGAGTACTGCAGTGGTAAGCGGAGTCCATGTTCAGGCATGCATCTGTTTTTGGCCATTAACGGTCATCCACCAAGCTCCAGTGCAAAGCAAACTTCGGATATCAAACAGGTCTTAGCTAATTAACATGTGTGGCTCAGGTATTGAACAGGCTGCTAAAAGTATCAAGCTTTTAGTTTGCACTGAGCTTAGCGGTGGCTTAATTGTTTGTTAAAAAAATGCTAAAGTACTTGCCAAAGTACTACTTTAGTCTTCGAGCTCCAGTGCAAAGCTAAAAACAACAACACAAAAGTGGGAAAATGTGTGTAAAACAGATTTCTGGCTGAACCACTGGTTCAGCACTGGTTGTGGAGAGTTAGTATTAGGTTTAAAGATTGCTCAAGTCAAGTCAGTTTTATTTATTTAGCTCTTTTTACTGCTGTTGTCACCAAGCAGCTTTACAGAATCCGGGTCAGAGAGCGAGTAAGCCGAGGGCGACCGAGACAAAACTCCCTAAAACTGCAGGAAGAAACCTTGGGAGGAACCAAGACTCAGAAGGGGAACCCATTCTCTTCTGGTCGGCACTGGATAATCAAGAAAGAAAGAAAGAGAAAATGCATTTTATAAATGAATAGATTTAGTGGGGAGTTCTGGTAAAGCACGAGTTACTATAAAGAGTCCATTAGAGTCTGTAGAGGGAAGCTCAGTGAGCGAACAGTGGCTCTGTTGAGTCAGTGGAGCTTTTGTTAATCTTCGTGGCAGCAGCTCCTGCAGATGATCCAGTACCATGTTGCGGATCTGAAAGAATCTGACGATGGCCGGTTCGATCGAGAGGACAGTCTGCTCAGATGGTGGTAATAAACAGATCAGCTGAATTAGGTGTGTGCAGGCAGGAATGCCATTAAAATCTAGTTTCACAAAGCAAAATGTAAAGCTTTCAATCAAGCCAGGGTTAACTAATACTGCAGGTCAATTTAGACCAATAAACACTGTAAGGTTTAATTTAGCACCGGAGATTAACGCTGAAGCTTGTTTATTATTTATGAGCAATCAACAGAAGTAAACATGTCGAGTCCACCTGTTGCAGTAATAGATGGTGTTGTTTGCTGACATTTCCTGTATTCAGGCTCATTAAGAGGCGCTGGGTGTTTTTAGATGTAAGAGAGAGAAAGAGACTCACCCTCTCTTGCCAATGTTCAGCAGGTTGCCCACCATTCTCAGCAGCAGCTCAATGGTGCTGATGGAACCGTAGTAGTCTGCTGTCACCTGTTGACGGATCAGGTACTCGCACTCCTTTGCAGTCAGCTGCTTCCCCTTCCCGAACGCATCGATGTAAACATAGTCATAGATATCGTCGCTACTGCTTGGGACACACAAGAGCAGATATGTTGACAATCTGTAAACATAGCAAACTCTGTTTGTAAAATTTCATCATTCACAGAACATCTTCAAGATGCAAATTTATAACTTTTAAAGTGCTCGGGGAGCAGTGATGGGGGCGGGACCTTGCTCAAGAGTACCTCAGAGCAACCTACTGGTTTGGGATTCGAACCCACGACCTGCTGATCCTGGGGCCTAGTCCCTAAACACAAGGCCACCGCTGCCCCAGTGAAAGCGAAAGTGACTACATCACAGTGAACAGACCACAGCACTCCTCTGCAGTTAACCAAGACAGCGTAGCAGCAGGCATCCCTACATCCTGCACCCAGGGAGCAGTGTTGGGGGATGTACCTTGCTAAAGGGCACCCTACTACTGGTCCAGGATTTGAACCTGCAACATTTCAATCCAGTCCACTTGACCTCTACTGGTAACAGAAAGTGATACTAATGTAATTTTGTATAAACGTGGCCAAACCAGCGTGACCTCCCCATTAGAAGAGTGCTGCCTATGGTGGTCCTTCAGGGCTGGTACACAGTTTGATGATTTACTTGCTTAAACACACCTGGTCCGACTCACCTGTTAATCGCCAGATTTAGTGTGTCCAAGGAGGGGTATACCAAATTTAGTCAAAAACCAACCCTTCAGAACCACAGCAGGTGAGCCATGGCCTACGAGAACAGATAATAATGATCACAGAGTCTAAACCCACCTGCTCTGGCGTTGGCACCAACGTAACAGGAAATGGTTGGGGAAGTTGACTGGCTCCAGGTGGACCCCTAGCTTTCTGGCCAGCATCATATACAAGACAGAGAGGCTGATGGGAATACCTGTCCGACGCAGTAGCACCTAACCAGAGGATGGAGTGATGGAGGTCAAGAGCTCAGTAACATCCCATGTTAAAGGAATATACATAAGACATCAGAAGACGTGCATCATGGATGGAAAGAGCACAAATCTGAACGGGCTGAGATGTAGTCATTTACCTGATGTATGTATGAATTGAGAGGGTTGTAGTAGTCACATTCGTTGCCTTTGTACTGAAGTTGGTCATACAAAACTGCATTGAGGGCGCAGATGATTTGCCTCTGAAGCTCAAAGTCTTCCACTACTAAGGAGCCTCCTATCAAACACGAGTAACACTTTAGCATTGGTGTTAATTACTGATGTTAAAGATACCGCATTTGTAAACATATTCTCCTAAATCAGAGTATCCACAGTAGCCAGGCTGAAGCCCAGCAGCTCTTGCTGTAGGTGTATATGATTATTGCCTGGTACCTTGAGCACCTTCAGCTAATTATGTTGGAAGGCAATGGATAAATCAATGAGCAGCAAACTAACAAAAGCAACGCAGAAAGCTCCAGCTCTGCGTAAGAATCTCTTAGAAAAATGTTACAGATCCTAATGAAAATGGTTTGATTCTGATCTACAAACACATCAAAATTGGGAAGAAGAGACAAATGAAGTTAATCCCATTGAATAACAAAATAGTAATCGTGATCAATCATCTGCTTCAACGGTCAGTATTGCTATTAATTTAACGGGAACGCACGCCTCGAATATCGTATCCGACCTACCTTGGCTTGTTCTCAGGCTCGGATGAGAGGCGTTTTTCACTCTTAGATACTTTTTCACCTTCTCGATGATGTCGTTCACTTGGGCGGATATACTTTCAAGGGTGACATCAGCCAAAGGGTTACAATACTGATCCACTAACACAGCACCTTCAAAAAAAGAATGCAATTTAATGTTGGCTGCTGGAAGAGCTTTCGCAATGTGAGGTAGTGTTGGCATTTAAAAGATTAATGGACCTCAGTCCACTAGAAGATGGGTTACTTTGTGTGTGAAGTGAAAGTGACAACTTGTCATTGAGAAGACGACAAAATATCTTCTTCTTTGCATTTTACCCACACAGCAGGAGGCAACCGTATCAGGTGCTGGGGGAACAATGATGAGGAAGGTACCTTGCTCAAGGGTACCTCTTTGGGACATACTGGTCTGGGACTTATCACACTAGTGGCCTAATGGTTACTGGTTATCATGTACAGCAGGTCCGGGTTCGATATACAGAGGGTTTCTGAGGACTGGAGGGTGGTGGTAATGGACTGCAGAGTTTTTCGTGAGCATTTTTGAAGGAAAGTGTGTTTGGTTGAAGTTTTGGAGTGCTTTAAACTGAACGGTCTCTAAAGGGTTAATTGCAACAACCCGGTTTTGCTGAAATGTTTACTCAGATGTGAAAACCTCCAAATAACAGAAGTGTAAATAACAAGGAATTATGTCATGGTTTCACCTTCCAGTGCCGACTGCTCTTCTGGAGGACGCTCCAGAAAGGCCTTCAGATTCCTTAAGATGTTCTGTTGGCGAAGGAAGTAGAGGATTTTCTTTGCATAGTACTTCATTGTCAAGCTTTTCCTGAAAAAAGAGACACAAAGAGGGACTTTGAAAGGTCTAAAAGCCTTTAAAGATGGGAGAAGAAAAAGACGCCCAGAACACGCCCTCCTGTGAACAAGTGCAGTCCTGACCTTCTGTCAGAGTTGAGAATGGAGAGGAGTTCGTCTTCACAGAAATGTTCAGGGGCACCGAGGGACTCGATCTCCGTGAAGCTGTCCCCCAAAACCTGTCCGACGCAAGGCTGCGGGACAGAGCTCTGGGTTAGTGCTCGGAAAGCAGCCACGGCCCACAACCATCATCAAATCAACACAATCCCCTTCGATTCAAACGCAGTCCAGCAAAGAAGCGGGGTTCCCTCTTTACTTTACAAGCCGAGCGGTCGCCAACGCCGGCACGCTGCAATGAGCGTCGTCCTGAATCAAGGTGAGATTTCATCAACATCTCACATTACTGTGTTTACTTATTTATTTTTTATTATTTTAATTTATTTGAATTATCTGCTGACTTCTCAAACTCAGATTAAAGTGGCGGTGAATGGAACCAGGTGTTAATGCCTACAAAAAATAATAATAATAAAATAAATACATTTAATCAAATGACCCAGAGTTTGTTAAAGGTGCTTTATTAGTTATTATTATTATTATTAAAGACAAAAAGACACATTATCAATATTATTGATAATAATGAAGTCTATTTATTGTTATTTATTATTATTATTATTATTATTACTACTATTATTAATAACAATAAATATTAGACTTAATTATCAATAATACTGATTGTGCCTTTTTGTCTTTATAATAATAATAATAATAAGTTATTATTAACATTATCATCAGCATTAATTAGCGAATCAGCATCATTAATATCCTTTTGTAGGTTTTACAGAGCTAAAGAATAATAATAAAAATTATAATAGTTATTCTTTAGCTCTGTAAAACCTCCCTGAAACCTACAAAAGGATATTTTGTCAACGTCCTAGAGGCCTCTCGCCATAATTACTCACTCACTCACTTTCATAGCCGCTTGTCCTAATTAAGGCTTTAATTAGGAGACGCTGGAGTCTCTCTCAGCTCACACAGGGCGACAGTCGAGGAAACACCCTGGCCGGGTCGCAGTGCATCGCAGGGCATCACCGCAAATCGTTTCCTTTAAAAATAGGCCCCTCTCAGATCTACGGTCAGCGTTTCAGGCCTCAGCGAGCGTTACCGTGATGTGTTTTATGCTGTAGCGTCATGTGGGGAAGCTTTTAAAATCTAATGTCTGGTTCCAGTAACCTCCACTGGGAAGGGTTTACACCCTGTAAAGGTCATCACCCGATGATTCAGTAACACTTTAATAATTCAATTATACACAAATGTTGAAAAATCTGTGGAACTGATTCAGTGGTTTGAGGTGACGATGGACAGAAATAAAGTAAAATAAAAGATTTTTATAAAGCGATGCATGAAAGACTGCTGCACTGATCCGACACTCTTTCCTCAAAAGCACTTACAACTTCGGTGAAGAATCTCTTGGAGATCGACACCACAGTTCTTTGGATCTGCAGACACACCATGTGCCTGGTCCTGTATTCTTTCTTCCAGTCGTACGACTCGTTCTGCCGATAAAGTTTCTGCAGCCGAGGCCACCTGGGAAAAAAAAAAAACACGACACAAAGCGGTGCTTTTATTTGATCCTCCTCCAAAAATAACACACCCGACACGACAACAAATGAAAGGAACGGCTTCAGACTTCAGGGCTTCGGTCTCCGGCAGCAGTTTCACATTCAGAATCCATTTTCATACGAGACACTGAATAAGGCCCGGATTCACAGGCGCTATGTTTAAGAGGACACACATCAATGGCCTGTCCCGGTCCAGGAGTCGGTGCTGCTCCTGTGAATCTCCGCTGGGATGAAAAACAAGGCCTTATTTGGAAGTTCAGGGGGCGTGGCACAAAGCTCAGTTTTGCTGGGCGTCCTGACACCATGTAGAAGGACAGTTTATGTGGATTTCCAAAAGTTTCAAATATATATATTTATCACTAGTGGGGGGAGACATCTCACACACACACACACACACACACACACTAAATTACCCGCATTTATTCCTTTCAAAAAGGATTAATGTGTTTGTGTATTAATTATAATTGCTGTGTGTGTACTAAATGGCGTGTGTGTGTATGTATGTATGTGTGTGTGTGTGTGTACTAAATGGTGTGTGTGTACTAAATGGTGTGTGTGTACTAAATGGTGTGTATGTGTGTGTGTATGTGTACTAAATGGTGTGTGTGTGTGTACTAAATGGTGTGTGTGTGTGTGTATGTACTAAATGGTGTGTGTGTGTGTGTGTGTACTAAATGGTGTGTGTGTGTGTGTGTGTGTACTAAATGGTGTGTGTGTGTGTGTGTACTAAATTGTGTGTGTGTGTGTGTACACTAAATGGTGTGTGTGTGTGTGTGTGTACTAAATGGGGTGTGTGTGTGTGTACTAAATGGTGTGTGTGTACTAAATGGTGTGTGTACTAAATGGTGTGTGTACTAAATGGTGTGTGTACTAAATGGTGTGTGTGTGTGTGTATGTATGTATGTGTGTGTACTAAATGGTGTGTGTGTACTAAATGGTGTGTATGTATGTATGTGTGTACTGTGTGTGTGTGTGTGTGTGTGTGTGTGTTCTCACCTGAGTCTGTAGTGGCAGCTCCACACCTTCCCGCTGTTGTGACACACGTCGCGCAGGCGCCTGCAGCAGCAGGACACGCTGCAGATGTCCAGGTGGTTCAGGACGGGGGAGCAGAGGATCAGCTCGATCAGTTCGGCGGGAAGCTCGGTCAGGTTTCTGCTCCGCGGTCCCGAGATCCGCTCTCCGCTGCCAGGCGTCGCCATCTTCTCTGTTTACCCCGATGACGTAATACCAGGAACCACGCCCACCCCGACGAAAGCACGCCCCTTTCTGGCGCAGGGGGCGGGGTCAGCTGTGCATTCCGATTACCACGGGAAATCAATAAATCAGTTAATAAATAAATAGTCAGATTTAGGTTCATTTTGTTTCTTAGTCATTTTGGGCTCATTCTGCGCGGTGCTTGCCAATTCAAATGTATTTGTATATGTAATTCAAACATAAATAAATACTTAAAAAATAAATAGACAAATAAATACATTCTTAATAGAAAAAATCAATTCAGGCAAAACATTAGAAAAGATTTCCTTTTTCACTATATTCATGGTTCACTTCAGTAAAATAAAAAAAAAGTTAAATAAATATCAATGAATCATTCTGAAGAGCTGATAGAGGGTAAACTAGTACTCTGTGCCGAATGAAGTAAGGTGCGGTCCATCATGCAATAGTGTGAACTATATTACAACGTGTATTTATTTATTTACTTATTTACTTACTTACCCATTTATACATGTTTCTAGTCCAGTGATGCTAGTGCTATGGAAGCGAAAAAGTCTCAGAATTATCACTATTACAAAATGAAACGAGGTAATGAACAATTACTGCGTATAATTAGTAGCTAAAGCAGAAACAATCCGCAGATAATAATAATAATAATAATAACACCAGCTATGGAGTTTGGATTTTTGCATTTTAGTTTATCAAAACTGCGCAAGTATACGCATTTTTTACTCCACGGGTTCCTACGCTGCTAGGGCACTGCGCATTCAGAGCAAACGTTGATGTGCATGAACACGACTACTGCTGCCCGGCTTCCGCGGCATGAGGAAGAAAATTCACCGAATTTCTAAAATATTTACAGATTCTGACCTGCTCCGCTGATAATTCAGTCCTGAAAAGTCAAACTACTGCTGGCGTTTCTCTGTGAGGGTGCTGGTTTACGAAAACAGACGGATTATGGCGTTTTCCTGTGAAGTATGTACTTTATTACCTGAAAGTTTGGGTAATTAGTTAGCATTCCGGCTAACAACAAGTGTTTACAGTGTTCCCAGCAGCGGGGGTGGGTCGGGATGTTTTTAGATAAATGTCCAAAAATAAACAACAAAAAGTGGGATTTTGGGGGTCTGTATAGACTATATCTCAGTGGTCTGGACTAAAAGGTAGTCGTTTGACTCTGTTGTGTTTATTTTTCTCCCTGAAAAACCTGCTGTTTTCACTCCTTTCTCCTGACAGTACACTTCCTGTTTGTTTAAATCCCCCATCCCCTCTTCCCTCCACCAAACTCTGTTTTTATGCATAAAACAGTAATTAAACGCTAAGTTATAACAAACCCAGTTACTGACTCTCCTTTACTGACTGAGATTCAGTTCCTGTGGTTGTAAAAATCTTGTCATTTTCTGAAGAGATGCTTTAGGATCATATAACGCCAAGGAAAATGCTGTTTTTGTCTTCCAGCAAAGTCACACTAGACTGTTTGCTAACGTGCAGTAAGGCCTCAGTTAAGTGTTCAGGCAGCAGCTTTAGTTGAGGTGGAAAACCTGGGACAGTTCTCCAAAATGGCAAGTGCTCTCGCATCGAAAATGGGCCTGGGCTCCCTGCGAAGGAGACAGGCCAAGACCTTCAGCGTGAGGATCGTCACCATGGACGCGGACCTGGAGTTCAGCTGTGAGGTGAGAAGTCCGTGCACACGCTTAGTAGTCGTGTCCAGTAAGGTTAGGGAGTCGCCCCGGATCGGAAGATTGTGGGTTCGATTCCCTCACCAGTAGGTTGCCCTGAGGTACCCTTGAGCAAGGTACCGTCCCCGTCACTGCTCCCTGGGCGCTTTCAATAGCTGCCCCCTGCTGCACGTGTGTGTGTGTGTGGGTGAAACGCAGAGGTTGAATTTCGTTGCGTTGTGCTGTGCTGCGTTTCACAATGATGAGAATAGTCACTTTCACTTCACTTACAGTGCTGTGCAAAAGTTTTAGGCAGGTGTGAAAAAATGCTGTAAACAAAGAACGCTTTCAGAAACGTAAGTGTTGATCATTTATTTTCATCAATCAACAAAATGCAGTGAAAGAACAAAAGAGAATCTAAATCAGATCAATATTTGGTGTGACCACCCTTTGCCTTCAAATTCTTCATCAATTCTTCTAGGTACACTTCCAGACGGTTTTTGAAGGAACTCGGCCGGTCGGTCGTTCCAAACATCTTGGAGAACTGAGCACAGATCTTCTGTGGATGTAGCTTCCTCACATCCTTCTGTCTCTTCATGTGATCCAGACACACTGGATGATGTGGAGATCAGGGCTCTGTGGGGCCAGAAGAACTGATGCTGGTTTGAAGGCAAAAGGTAGAAACACCAGATGTTGATCTGATTTAGATTTTTCTTTTGATCGCTCACTTTGCATTTTGTAAATTGATCAAAATAAACAATCATTATTGATATTTCTGAAAGCGTTCTTTGTTTACAGCATTTTCCACACCTGCCTAAGTACCTGCACAGTGCTGTAAAAGTCCAAACATGTTTAGAAAATCTGTAACTCAGCTACTTTAAGGTGACGCTGGCGTCTGTGTTTGTGCATTTAAAGCGATTATCTTCATGGAAAGGTGTTGGGACAATCTGCCAACAAAGATTTGATATCGAATTAAACCATTTGGTGGCTTTTTCGTTTTTTGTGGGCAGCGGTGGCCTAGTGTTTAGGGAGTTGCCCTGCATTGGAAGATTGTGGGTTCGATTCCCTCACCAGTAGGTTGCCCTGAGGTACCCTTGAGCAAGGGACCGTCCCCGTCACTGCTCCCCGGGCGCTTTCGATAGCTGCCCACTGCTCCGCGGTGTTTGCATGGGTTAAATGCAGAGGTCCAGTTTTGTTGTGGTTCGCTGTGTGCTGTGACCTTGCAATGACAAGGGTTGTCACTTTCACTTTTTTTTTCATTTGCCCAGGGGCAAAACATTGGGTCTGAAATATTTAACATTTACAGCATTTGGCAGTGAAAATGAAAGTGACTGTGACACATTGTGAAACAGCACAGCACACAGTGAGACACAACGAATTTCAACCAACTGGCCTCACTGATTCCGTCGTGGCTGAGTGCAATCCGTTTCTCACAGCAATGTTGCTGCCATGGCAGCGGTGGCCTAGTGGTTAGGGAGTTGCCCCTGCATCAGAAGATTGTGGGTTCGATTCCCTCACAAGTAGGTTGCCCTGAGGTACCCCTGAACAAGGTACCGTCCCCATCACTGCTCCCCGGGCGCGTTCAATAGTTCAATGCACGGTGTTTGTGTGCATGGGTTAAAAGCAGAGGTCTAATTTCGTTGTGGTTCACGCTTGCTGTGCTGTGACCTCGCAATGACAAGGGTTGTCACTTTCACTTTCACTTCAATAACTGTAAAGCCTTCTCCAAGGAGTAAAGGGGGAGGAAACTCCCCATTAATACACTTGATTATGGATACACAACTGATACGCGCAGCCCCATCAGCCCCAGAAACGGCACCGTATCACCAACCTCATGTGATGTGCTGTTGTTTCTGCCACTAAGACCAAGAGGCACATCCTTGAAGTCCTAGTGAGGTGGGGCCGTCGTGCACCTGAGTAGTTCACAGAGCACATCAGACAGATTCTTCCCTGGATTGAGACGTGGGGAATTAGGAGGGCAAGTCAACACACACACTGTTCCTTAAATTGTTCCTAAACAATGTTGGCATGGATTATACTGCTGAAAGAGGTCATTAGGGAATACCTTCCCATGAAGGTGTGTACTTGAGCTGTATCAACATTTAGGTGGGTGTTAAAGTAACTTCAACAAGAATGCCAGGACCCAGAGTGTCCCAGAAGAACGTTGCTCGGAGCATCACCTAATGCCACCTGATAGGGTGGTGGTGGTCTAGTGGTAGGATACTTGCCTATGGTTCCAGAGGTCCCAGGTTCGAATCCCACCTCTAGCACTACCACCACTGGGTCCCTGAGCAAGACCCTTAAGCCTGAGTTGCTCCAGGGGGACTGTCCCTGTGATTAGGACATGGAAGTCGCTCTGGATAAGAGCGTCTGCTAAATGCCGTAAATGTAAATGATTCACAAGATCAGTCCATTATTATTCGCTACTTTTTATCTGCTCCGCTTCCTTTACGCAGCAGTCGAAAGGTTTTCTGACACCATCGTAGCCCAATTTCCAGTAATTTGTTGCTCTTCTGTGGAGTCATGGGCAAGTCGTCATTCTCCACGCACACCTGAGAGCCTTGGGTGTCCAAAACCGTTTCTTTCTTGAACAAACTTTGGTAGCAATCATCCACTTGACATCAGAAACGCCCCACAAAGGTTCAGTCATCAAGCTATCAGTCTGGCCTTTGTTGAAGTTCTTAAACCTGCTTCCTTCACGTCAACTACAAGATGTGAACGTTCTCTTTGTGATATATACCGTGCCTTGAAAAGTGCCTAATTGTATTTCCTGTTTGGGTGTGAATTATGAGAAACTTATGAAATGCTAATCTTTAGGAACCCACGTTGTGCAGTTCACGCAGAAATGGGTCCGTGATCTTTTCCATTGCATATATAGATCAGAACGTGTGCAGCTGTGGGTGAAGAAGTCCTACGTTTCCCATTTCCTGGCATTTAATTAAAGCAGAAGAGGTTTTTTTTTTGTGTGTGTGTGTGTTCATGTGTGGTTTTGTTTTGCAGTGGTATAAAAGCATATGATTGCTTTTGAAAATATTAAATAATTTGGATAAAATGATGAAAATGAAACAGAGTTTAGTTTTGAGTTGCACTGAAACGTTGTGCGTAGTGTTGAGTTTAAATTGTGTATCAAAGGTTTTCGGTCTTTCTCAGTCATGCTACAAGTAAAAAGTAAAATAAGAAATGTATTTACTCCACTGTTTTTGGGAAGCAGAAGGAAACGCAGGGGGTGGTCGTGGGACCTTAGAGAAAAGGCCAAGCCTGGTCAAGTTCTAAGACCATCTCCAAGAAGTCTGATGCTCTTGTGAGCACTGTTGGGAAGATTATTAAGACGTTTAAGGCGTTTAGGACTGTAGCCAGCAAAGCTGCATGTGGTCACGAGAGAACGTTGGCTCAGGATTGAACAGAAAATTGTTTGAGTGGTCTAGAAAGAACCAAGGAACATTTTCCAAACAGATCCAAGCTGATCTTTTAAGTTACAGCTCAGCAGTTTCAAGTCCTTCATCCATCACTGACTGAATAAACACACTCCGTGGCAAAAGGTGGAACAAAAAACGCCATGCTGGATTCTGCCAAAGCTTTTACTCGGTGAGGAGGAAGCTTAGTGAGTTCCTTCGTACTCAGAGTTACAGAAATCAGCTGATTGCAGTTCTTGGGTCCTACAGTGGTGCATTTATTTATTCATTTATTTTTGTAATAGGGAAACTGTATTACAGTCACAAATATATGCTTTATTTTTGGCTGTTATGTCAGAAAAACTTCAGTGATCCTGAAGGAAATTCTAACAGCAAGCCAGCATAAGCATGTGGACGTTGTTGTCAGGGTCTCTTAATAATGCTGTACATGCAGATGTGGGAAAATAAAGGCTAATCCATACGTTTTGCTCCTAATCTGTTGAATACGTAGAGGTATCCCACCTCAAAGATGTCTCCTGTTGGAGTTTAGGTTAGAAAAAAGCTTCACGTTCAGGACGTTTGGGAAAGAAGGGAGGGGGGCAGTTATGATGCAGAAGAATAAAGATGACCGTTCTCTGTTACTTCATTTTGACTCAAGTTTCATAGACGGGCTAGCAGAAAAGACCATTAAGACCAGAACATTTAACACAAACAAATGACTGGTATGCAGTAACTGGGTGAGACCTGAAGAACGCTTCACCAATTAAAGAGCAAATGAAATGTTTTAAAATGGGGAAAATGTTGAGAATGGTCCAGTTTGACGTGTTGTTTTTATTCGGACAGCATCAAGATTTATTTTAATGAAAGAATCTTTTATTTCCTCCTTTAAAACCCTTCCATGGATTTGGGGGAAAGAGGGTCCTGCTGATTTGAAATAGGGTTTTAATTTCCCTCTCCTCTTTTTTTGGAGGTCCTGTGCGCTTTTGGAACGAATGTTAGTTTTTTCAGTTTCAGTCGACAGGAAGCTGAAGGCTTATGACCAGTCCTCATGCTTTGAATTATTGGGAAACAGATGGTGGAAGTGGCTGTGGTGGTCTGGCAGAGCGGTCACTTCTGTGCCCGTTTTCATGACCCTGTCCGTCTGTCCAGCCTTTTTGTTTTTCCTTTCTGTTTCTTTGTGTCATTTCTGCACATGTAGACGAGGATGATTCAGTTAAAAGTTGGTGAGAATCGTATTTGCGTGTGTGTGTGTGTGTGTGTGTGTGTGTGTGTGTGTGTGTGTGTGTGTGTGTGTGTGTGAGTGAGTGAGAGACACGTTTGCAATAAAAGGAAATTGCACTTTGATGATAAAAAAAAACATATATTGGGGTTAATTTACTGATGAAAGCCAGCAGTACCCTTGAGCAAGGTACCGTCCCCATCACTGCTCCCCAGGCGCTGGATGTACTGCCGCGCACTGTGTTAAAGCTAGAGAAGCATTTTGTTGCGGTTCACTAAGCCGTGGGGTCTTCACAAAGACAAGAGTTCAATATTTTTAATGGTCCTGAGGGTTCCTGAGGGATCATCTCAAGTTTAGGAAGCATGTTTAACCTGCCTTCAAATGATTTTAGAGGGATGTTTGCCACCCGTCTCACCTTGGAGGTGCTGTGAATCAAGGAAAACAATTTCATTTCATTTCATCAGTTCATCACAGAACCAGACGTCTCGAGCATACGTTTCTGATTGTGTTTAGATTACCATCAACGTTTATATCCCATGTCAGGAGCAGCTTTTCTGAGCGTTTTGTGAATGAAATCAAAAGGACGTTGTTTTAGAGTCGTACTGTGTAAGGCCTGCAGACGCATCTATGCCTTCTTTTCTTTCTTTTGCGTCCAGGTTTTTTGTTCAAAAACCTCTGCCACCTAAAAGATTACTCATGAAATGTTGCATATTATGTAGGGCTGTTCCTACGGATCATATAAACAGTGAAGTAGCTGATGATGAACTCATGAGATTTAAGAAGAACAGAATTTTTATTTTTTTAAGCAAATCATACTTTTTTTAATTTTATTTGAATTATCCTTCGAACAACAGCAACCCTGAATTCATTCCTTCTGTTTTTCCTCGTGGTCTGTTTGACTGCCGTCCACTTGGTGGCAGCATGTCTTCGAGAGTAAAGCTCGTGCCTGTTCCTCCCCGCCGCCGCTTCACGTTGGGGCTCTGATGTTTATCCTCACTTTGGAGACGAGTGAGAAAATCATTGCAGTCAACAAATTAAAGCGCGCTCATACATAATCCATTTTTTTACACCGTTTTCGAAATTCTTATGTCCTGGAATGATGAAACATCTGCTGAGCGAAGATGCCGCAGGCCTGCCATTAAGATTATCAAATCAAGCGTGGAACGCCTGCCCTGAGAGCGGAGGAAACAAACCAGACTGCGTCGTTCCGGACAGCAGTCGCACTTTCTCTTTTTACCCAAAATGAAGCTTCAGCCTTGCAAGAAGTGTTGGTTTAGAGATGCACCCACTGTAGCTGTGTAATGTGATTTTAATTAAGGCAGAGGTGCACAGAGGTTTTGTGTGTGTGTGTGTGTGTGTGCGCATCATATGCACACATTGAAGATGAACAGTTTTTTGTTTTTTCTTCCCCGCCAGAGTAGATATCTGCTGCACCAGAGGTAGACGGTGTGTATCCCTGAGTGGTGTGTCTCCATTTACACGTCTCTTTGTGTTTGTGTCCTTATGTGTGTCTTTGTGTCCCTCTGCATATCTAGTGTGTGTGTGTGTTTATTCCTGTCTGTGTTTCTAGTCATGTTTGGCTCCCTAAAACAGTGTTACACTAAAAATGGTGGGGCCTAACATTAACTTGAGGCTAGAAAGTTCGACTGGAACACCATTAAGCACATCTTTTGCTTCGGATACTTTACTTTTAGAACATTATAACGCTCTTATAACCCACTAAAGGAAAGATGAACACATTTTACATTTGCAGCTTTTAGCAGACGCTCTTATCCACAGCGACTTCCAGGTCCTAATTACAGGGACAGTCCCCCTGGAGACACTCAGGGTTAAGGGTCTTGCTCAGGGACCCAGTGGTGGTAGTGCCAGAGGTGGGATTCGAACCTGGGACCTCTTGAGCCATAGGTCCATAGGCAAGTATCCTACCACTGGACCACCACTATTTTACTCCATTTGTTATCGGATGGTGTGTCCAGCATAATATAGACTGATGGATTTATCCATTAATTTGGTGAAACTTTACAGAAGGTTAAGTAATGAAAATTTCAAGCCATGCATGTCAAATGCTATTGTTCTAGGAACACAATAATATATGTTTGACAAGACTTTATGGAAAAGTATGGAATGAAGGCCTAAATATATGGAATGAAGCAGATTGTGTTACATATTCAGGCTTTCATATGTTCAAAGTTTTCAGAAATTATATATGAAAGGGACTTTTTGTCTTTCTGAAACACAGCACAGCACACGGTGAGACGCAACGAAATTCAGCTTCTGCTTTTCATGCGCACACACACCGTGCAGCAGGGGGCAGCTACTACGGGTGGTGGGGCAATTGCCCATGGACCTATGGATCAAGAAGTCTCAGGTTCAAAATCCCACCTCTAGCACTACCACCAGTGGGTCCCTGAGCACCCCCTGGAGCAATTCAGGGTTAAGGGCCTGTAACCTGTAAGGGTCTGTGGGATGTGACACACTCTGTATAAAAGCGTCTGCTAAATGCCGTAAATGTATTTAAACTGCCCAGGGAGCGATGATGGGGACAGTACCTTTCTCAAGGGTAGCTCAGGGCAACCTTTTGGTCTGGGGTTCGAACCCGCAATCTGCCGATCCCGTCACTAAACACTAGGACACCGCTTCCCGCCTACACCCATGTTGTTCCTACCTGGTTTGGATCTAATGCCACTGGTTAACTAAGCATAAAGCATAAACTAAAGTAGTGATCTCTTGTTTCTTAAATCTTTTTCATCTGAAGGCTTTCCTTCACCTGAGACTTTATTTCCTTGGAAATCATACTTTTAACTTTAAGGTGCAGTAAACACCGGCTGGGGTTCGCTCCGATCAATATGCATCATTTCAGAAAGAAAGCTCAGGGCAAGTTCAGTGAATTTTAGCTCCTCTGAGGGACCACAGGTGTCAAATTTTCCTTTTTTTACTGACTTTTTATATCACGCAAATCTGAGTTATATGAGGCTATTTAAAATTCATAATGTTTCATGTGTCTTCCCTCTCCTTTCTGTACGGTCTAAATACCCTGATCAACCACAACATTAAAGCCATTGAGAGGTGAAATGAAAAACATTGGCATCTGGCAGGAGGAAGGATATATTAGGCAGGAAGTGAATAATCAGTTCTTGATGTTGAAAAATGGATCCGAGCCGCTTTGACAAGAAGCAATCTGTGATGGTTTAACTAGTGGGTCTGAGCATTTCCAGAACTGCAGGTCTTGTGGGGAGAGCCTGGTCTGCAGTGGTTAGTCCTGCCAAACAATCAGTGAGCTGGGAGTGGGGTCAAAAGGTTCACACTGTTAAAAAGATCATGTCGACTGGTGCAGAAAGGTCCATGCTTATCCCTGTCCACTGCTGACGGTGTCTGCATTTCACGCACCAGTGTCAAAGCCAAGTCATGGACCAGTGGAAAAAGGTGGCCTCCATGAGGTGCTATGAGAAGGTGGAAGGAGGGAGCATGGCACGCTGGGAAACTCTGTTCATTTGGATGTTACTTTGACACCTTAACGTTTTTGCAGAGGTGTTCTATAAGAGTCCTCTTTCAGCAGGATCATGTGGCTCGCCATGTTTACATTTTTCCCTATTTGAATGTATATGTATATTTTAAGATATGGTGGTAGTGCTTCATTTCTTCAGTCTTTTGAGGCCTGATTCAGGACAGCCAATCAAAACAGACATCATTTACATATGTGGGTCTGATGGGGCGGTTAGGGTAATTGAAGGAATGAAGGGAGGTTGTCACTTAAAAATGGTTCTACAGCACTGCAAGCCACACAGACATCACAAGAAGGTAAAGTTTAAAAAAAAAAAACAGCAAAAGTGTTTCATAATCAGGCCTGATTAGAGCAGTGTGAAGACATGCATCTCCCTCTCTCTCACTCTTGGCGCTCAAAACCAGCCTCACCAGCTTGCGTTTGTCCTTGAAGGCAGCCCGTTATTGCCCGGAGGGGAAACATCAACATGCTAAATTGGCCCAACTCTGAACGGCATGTTGTCAGACGCCGTCATACATAAACATTAGCCCAGATGAAGCCACGCCTTGATCAGCACCTGTCGCTGTGGGTTTTTAATGAGGTTTACTCGGCTGATGAGCTCCCAGTACACGCTCACTGCCTTTGCTTCAGCTCTGCTTATCCTCATCCAGATTCCAGAAGATTCGTGGCATTCGCCTTCTCAGTTCAACAGATGGAGTTTTTTTTTATTGCCATGCTAGCATCCTAAAACGCAGCAGCTGAAGCCTTGCAGCCGCCTTGTAAATCATACTGTTTCTAATCACATTAATGATGAATCAAACGCTGCCGAGCATTTCTGCAGAGGGAACGTTTTTACAGAAGGAGCCTACGAGGTTCGTTATTATTCAGTCGTGGCCCTCCAACGTCCTTTATTTATTTTCTGTATGAAAATTAGTCTCTGATTTGTATCAATTTCATGCCTCGCGGGTTGCCTTGCCCTTTTTTGAAGGACGGCTTATGGCAATCTGAAGAAGTCATCTCAACTCGAAACTACGTTTTAGCTGAACGCTTGCATGGCTGATGCTGTGCAGCGCAGAGAGCTGTTGCTTTGTCTTTTCGAGCCTTCGATAAAACAGATCCCCTAATGGATGAGCAACCAGTCTGCTTCTTCAGTTCATATAGCCCTGAGTACCATGTCCATGGCTGAAATACATCTGGTCACTAAGTGACATTGCATTCTGAGTGTTTGTTTTGGTGCGTCCATGCAGGCTGCTCTGCCAACTCAGCTGAGTTTAAGCCTGTGTCAAACTCCTATGTAGGCTTAGTGTTGAGAACAGGTTAGATTTAGTGAAAGTGACCGTCATTGTTAAACAAAGCTCAGTGAACCTCAACCAAATGCATTCTCTGTATTTATCCCGCACTTGCAGGAAGGGGCAGCCATATCCAGCACCCGGGGAGCAGTGATAGGGACGGTACATTGCGCAGGGGTAGCTCAGGGCAACCTACTGGTTTGGGATGCAAACCAACAATTTATTGCACAACATGATGGACGTGCAAAAGAGACCCATCTATTATTTATGACGTCCCAAGGGCAGGATTTTGTTGGACTGTTTCAGCATTTCCCTCTTTTCTTCTGGACAGGTGAAGTGGAAAGGGAAAGACCTGTTTGAGCTGGTGTGCAGAACCCTGGGACTGAGAGAAACTTGGTTCTTTGGGCTTCAGTACAACATCAAAGATACTGTGGCATGGCTCAAGATGGACAAAAAGGTAACGGGCAGCAGGCTGGCTGCAAAATAAACCATTAAACATACCATGAACGTTTCTTGGCAAAGCAAGTTTATTTCAAAGAAGAAATGCATGATGAGAATGAAAGCAATTGCAAAATGCCTTGAGTCAATGTTTCTGGTATCACTGGTAATATTTTTTCCTCCAGATTTCTTTGTTATTTCTGTTTTTGATCTGGTCTTTTTCTGAAAGGTTTTGGACCATGATGTGCTTAAAGAGGAGCCCATCGTGTTGAATTTCTTGGCAAAGTTTTATCCCGAAAACGCAGAAGAGGAGCTGGTTCAAGACGTCACTCAGCACCTCTTCTTCCTGCAGGTGAACAGCAGCTCTGAACACTTACCATCTTGGGGGCATAGCAACTGTGTAGTAAGACACTTGTAAGCACTTGTGTGTTTACTGTTGTCCTTCAAATATACCTTTCAACTTTCTTTTAATGGTATGAAATGTATTTGATGGAGGGTCAGGTTGCTGATGAGGAGCTTGATCCTTGACTACATTTTCTTTCATTGCCTTATTCACAATGAAGGTCTTCTTAAGGTCTTATTCCAAAAAAGATCTTCTCAAGGTTTAAGGTCTTATTCCTGAACATGCCTGGGAGCTACAGAGAAGCCAAGCTCGTCCATGCCTCTCCGTGGCAACATTAATAATACATCCTAAAGTTTACCAAAGATCATGATTTTGCTGCCACTGATTTATTTATTTTCTTCTTCTTCTACATTTCTGTATAATTTAGTTATTTAAACTTGTATTGAAAAAAAAGCAAATCAGAGCGATTTGCTGTGGGGTATGTTCTTCCAGAGCGTCTCACTAAATCATAATTGGTGGTGATGGGGATCAGACATCTGAATAAATAAATCTAAGATCCATCTCACCAAAAAATGAATACGTGCAACGATTGCACAGCACTGGTTTAAGATTAGGTTTTCACGTAAAACACTTATTTACGGTTACCATAATCAGCATTGCACATAAAAGGTTGATTGGTATGAGGATGAGGGAAGGTTGATGGAGGGTACTACAGCTTGGGTTTTTGTGTAATCTGTACTGGACTGATCTTGAGTTTGGCTATTCTCTGAGGCCTAAATCTCCTGCAGACTTTCAGCATTGCACTCTATACTTTAACTTTACAATCTGACAGCCCCTGCTCTTCTCTTTCCTTGAACACCTGCACAAGTCCCACATCTCCCCTCCTAAATTTGCCTACTCTCAGTTTCTGATAACCTCCTCTGAGGGCACCATCACTTTCAAGAGACATTTTTAGAGATGAAGGGAGAGGATGTATTTCTTATTTGTCACCAAGTCCCTCGAGCCTTTAGATGCATTAGGATGCTGTCGCTGTAAAAGCTGGTCCCACAGGTAATTATAAGTTACAAACACTTCTGTGGGGACACGTTTAAAAGCGGTCTGTAAGGGTGTAGATTCCTCTTGTCTGCTAAATGGGTTATTAACTGCCTGACCTATCATAGCTCCACTTACCAGTGCATTGATTCATGGTTGTCAGGTTGGACAAGCTTTAAGTTAACAACTTAAAGCACGATTGTAGCACATCCGTCCCTCCGATAGCTTTACTGTGCAGCCTGACTGGATGGAGGTGCTGGAGGTGCATAAACCTTTTAAGAGTATTTTGAATTTTTTTCTGACAAATGTACCTTTAGTGTTACCAAACTTTACAACATAAGCAAACTTTAATATATGTAGTTCTGTGATTCTTACAACTTTTTAGGTTGGCCTAGTGGTTAGGAAATTGGAAGGATCGGAAGGTTGTGGGTTTGACCAGTAGGTAGGCTGGTAGACCAGACCAGTAGGTAGACCAGACCAGTTGGTGGGCTGTCCCCTGCTGCCCGGTGTGTGGGTGAAAAGCAGAGGTTGAATTTCTCACTTTATCTCAGGGGAGAGAGACAGATTTATACCTTTTCATAGCCTGAAGTTTAAAAGTAGAGCAGCAAAATAGAAAGTATGGCTTCAAGATGAGGTGAATGTCCATCTTAAAAAGTTAAGTAGGGTATGTTAGAATTCTGATCCCCAAATAAATGTGCTAAAAGTGGTTCTAATGCATCTCAGAACGCTTCCTGAAGTGAAAGTGACAACCCTTGTCATTGCGAGGTCACGGCACAGCAGACAGTGAACCACAACGAAATTGGACCTCTGCATTTAACCCATACACACTCAAACCCATGCAGCAGTGGGCAGCTATTGAAAGCGCCCGGGGAGCAGTGATGGGGACAGCACCTTGCTCAAGGGTACCTCAGGGCAACCTATTGGGAAGGGGTTTGAACCCCCGATCCTCCGATCATGTGGTTAACACCCTAACCACCATTTAAGACAGGAGTTACCAGGTGGAAATGGGGTTTTAGGCAGCTGCAGCACTTGAGAGCCTTGCGAAGGTTTTCTTTTTAAACTGTAAACATTTCAAATAAAGGCTCCACAGCAGTTTTTATGACCTTCGACTGCACTAAATCATTTAGTAGGACTTTTGCCAGCTGTTGGTAAATCTTATCCAGTCTCGCAGCAGTTGCTATGATGCATTGTGGATATGAATCGGACTTCTGTAGCAAAAGAACCAATGAACACAATGTGGCTGTGTAGCTGAAGCATTTGCATTAGTTTGCGTAGAGCTTTCTTTCTGTTTCAGTGCGCTCCTCTGCTGTCCTGTCCCAGCGGGATCCACCATGAGGGAATAATGCTTTGTGCTTGGTTCCCATATGTTTGAAAGAAGGGTAACGTCTCCCTCTCTCTTTCTTGAAGTGGTTTTCCACATCTCGCTATGAATCGAAAGCGTTTTTTTGCAATCTTCTTTCTGATCAGAAAATGTTTGACATCGATCAGTTGTAGGAAAGCATCAAGCATGAAGGTGGCTGCGTTCAGGTCCCAAGCATTAGCATTCAGTCGGGCTCTTCTGGCATGGCTGGCAGTAACCCAACGAATACTGACAATATAAGCGGGAGTGCCCATCCAGGACCTTCACTCGCACCAGAGCCCTGACAACCCAAGACGTGAGTTTCTTAAGAAAGTTTAAGTGGCTTATCGCTCCTGTTTAATTCGGGGGTCGAGTGTGACCCAGCAGGTTCAGAATGGTAATGCGTCCGGAAATGGGAGGTAATGAATTCCAGAAGGATGTTAATGAATTCGGGCTAAGGCTTTCCAGAAGAGCCCATGTTCTCCTTCACCCCCTGCCCCAGCGCTCATCAGCAGGCAGCCGCTTAGCCGCTGCGCAAATGCATGTGCTGGTTCAGTTTGAAAACCCTTCTCCTGGATCCTCTCTTATCAGGAATGGCCACCCTTTCCCTCTGTCCCACTCTCAGCGCGCTGGCTGGTTTCGTAAAGCCGATTGAAAAGCTTGCTTTCGACTCTGAGCCTTTTTGGGCCTCCACCAAGGCCTGAGTCTGCTACTTGATTTTCTTTTTCTTTTGTTTTTCCTCTTTTTTGTAATATCAGTTCTAAGAATGCCAGGGACGAGGGAAAGCCTGCCTGCTGACTTTTACAAATGTAGCTCGTTGTCGGCACTTAAAAGAATAGTTTGGGAAGAAAAAAATTGCAGATTTTCTTTGTAAGTCTAGTCAGTCAAGGCGTGTGAATTCTTTAGTCTTTAGTGCACTTTAGGCAATGGAGTTAACAAGAAAAGGGGCTTTTACTACACCAATAACCGTAGGGTGATTATCACACACACGCCTCAAACTGCCTCACATTATACCCGTGCCTCAGTTTTTAATTTTGGACTTGATTTTCATCATTTAGAAGTGTCGGATTCTACAGCGCTCCTGAAGTGCCTCTAGCAGGACCTTTGCAACCACCTGGCACATCACGGCAACCAACTAGAAACATTTAGCAACTGTTTCAGTTACATTCCCAGCACTTGGCAGACGCTTTTATACAGAGCGGCATACATGAGTGGTCAGTTGTCGTCGGGCAGACAAAGATTCTTTCAATGACACTTGTAAACTCCAACCCTCAAGGCGGGATACAAAATATGGCCAGGCAGAGACCGAGATATTGAGTCTGGTGAGCGAAGCCTGGGCGATCTGATGATTGATCGTATCAAAAACTGCAGAAAGACCTAGAATTAAAGCTGAGTTTAGCTGGTTGTGAGAGCCAGAGACAGACTGGTTTAGTGGGTTATATGCGGCATGTTCTAGACAGCGATGCAACTTCTGCTTTTCACCCATACACACGTGCAGCAGCTACATCCAGATCATGGGGACGGTACCTTGCTCAAGGGTTTCTCAGGGCAACCTAATGACCTTCTGATCCTGGACCTAGTCCCTAAAAACTAGACCAGTGCTGCCCAATGCTTCAATCACTGCATTGATTTTCTGGTCCCGGGCCCTGCTCCTAAACACTAGACAGAGTCTGGGGAGCGAAGCCTGGATGATCTGATGATTGATCGTATCAAAAACTGCAGAAAGACCTAGAATTAAAGCTGAGTTTATCTGGTTGTGAGAACCAGAAATGTTTTGAGACAGACTGGTTTAGGATATATGCAGCATGTTCTAGACAGTGATGCAACTTCTGCTTTTCACCCATACACACACGTGCAGCAGCTATATCCAACACCTGGGGAGCAGTGACGGGGACGGACCTCAGGGCAGCCTATTGGTCTGGAAATCGAAACCGTGACCTTCTGATCCTGGGCCTAGTCCCTAAAAACCAGACCACTGCTGCTCAATGCTTCGATCACTGGGAATCGAACCCGGGTCTCTCGCACGAGAGGGGAGAATTCTACCACGAAACCATCAATGCTTACATGAAGTACGGTTGACATGTGCCTGCTGTATTTCTAGTGAGCTTTCATTCTTGATTGCTTAATGAAGCCAGAGTGCTGAGATTTTGAGATTTTGACGTTCTCGCACCCAGCACCCTCCCATGCGCCCCTGTTTTCAGCTACAGCTTGCTCATTTGGCAAAGCTGTAGCGTTTCCCACAACTGGGTGTAACTTGGCTCTCAGTCATGGCTTGGCTTTGGTTGATTGAAATGCGCCGCGGAGACAGTACCACTGCTTCATTAGTCTGGTGCTGCTACTCACCCGTCGCCTTCTTCCCTGCTCGTAGCTCTTATAGTGAGTCATTTGCTAACGGACTTGATTCATCAGACGTTCGTTAGCCCGTTCGTTCATTCAGGGACACTGATGCGGTTTAATAAGCAGTGTTGATTCTGGTTCTCTTACTGTTCTCTGTGAAAGAATATAGAGCAGGCTTACCTACTTTCACTCCAAACCCCTAATGGGTTCAGTATAAGCAGCCTTCCGGCTGCCAGTGTGTTTCTTTCACCTCTGAGATGTTGGCTGCTCTTTAGAAATATGCTGAAATATTCTGTTTTTGCTGTAAATGATGTCTGGGAAGGAAAACCTCAGAGTGAGCGAGAGAGCTGGCGAAGCTGCACTCACCGTATATTAACTCGACTGGAAGTTAGTAGTACTGTATGAGATGATATTATATATTTTCTGGGTCCGTCTGCAATATTAAGCAACGCTCAGTTCTTCCCGACAGTTAATCGTTGTATTATTTGCTCCAAGTGTCAGGGTTTGGCCAGGTAGTAATAATGAACTAATTTGTAGTATTTACTGACATTTAAAGGGTAGCGCAGTTTCTATCACGCTGACCCTTATATCACTACCCTGTGCCTATCTAGCTTCCCTTGTTTTTACTCGTGTTTGTTAGGGCTATAGATACAAATAATTAATAACCGGGGCAGCGGTGGCCTAGTGGTTAGGGAGTTGGCCACCGGATCGGAAGAGGTACCCTTGAGCAAGGTACAGTCCCTGTCACTGCTCCCCGGGCGCTTTCATAGCTGTCCCCTGCTGCACGGTGTTGGCATGGGTTAAATGCAGAGGTCCAGTTTCGTTGTGGTTCACTGTGTGCTGTGCTGTGACCTCGCAACGACGAGGGTTGTCGCTTTCACTTTCACTTTAATTCTGGCCGTTTTCAGCCCCTTAGACGTCACATACTTTAATCACTTTTCACAGAGCATCAGCGCTCTGATTGGGTAAATGGTCTTTGGGTCAATAAGCTGCTGGTCACTGCAACAGCACGAGCAACAGAAATAAGCGCCTGTTAGAGGTGCAGCTCAGTTTGGCGAATCCCTCTGTGTGTCTGTCTCTCTCCTGCCCCCTGTACTCACTGCACTTTTTTTTTTTTTTTTTGTTCCCCTGAACTCTTGCAGGTCAAGAAGAAGATTCTGGAAGAGGCAGTCTACTGTCCTCCTGAGGCTTCAGTGTTGCTGGCTTCATACGCCGTCCAGGCTAAGGTCATTTATCACTAAACTCCTGCATCTGCTTCTCTCACTCTGTCTCTCTGTCTCCCTGTCTCTCTCTCTCTCTCTGACAGGTGCCAGTTCTGTCTTAGCCTCCTGATGTTTTTTCAAGGTCCTCTCTTCTGTCTACTGTGGATATGAATGAGTTTTACTCACCAGGTGTTGGTTTGATTGACAGCTAAAGGCCTCCAGAAGCAGCCGCTTTATCTCAAAGCCTCGACTAACTGCAAGCACGTCGCCTTGTGCCAATTTAGGGCTTTTTTTTCTCTCCTTCGTTAGCCTCACTTTCTGTCTTTCTTTTTCTCTGTCTCTCTGTATGAATTGGGCCCGTACGAATGGTGTTCCTAGTTTTCCTCCAAACATGTTAACAATTCACTCTCTTGCTTCTTTTTGCATCTCCCTCTCTGCCTCTCTGTTAATTTGTCTCTGTCTGTGGTCAATGGCTTGAGAGACTGAAGAACCCAACATGGGTTTAAGCTGGCCAGAGCATAATGTTTTTCCTTTTTCTTTCTTTTCTTTTCTTTTTTTTTTTTTTTTTTTTTTTTTAAAGCAATTTGTTGAGTTAGCTGTCGGCTGTTAGCGAGAGAGCTGGAGGAAGGGTCTGCTCCGGTGAAGAGTAACTTGAGGCTTGACCATCAATTTACAATTAGACTTGTTCCAGCCGCAGAAAGGATTGTAGCTATTGATTTATGAAAGGAGGTGGGGGGGCAGGTTTGTCTGTTTACCTGCTCAGAGGGGTGTAAACCACATGGTTGCCCCTGTCCATCTCGCAGCCATGATCGCACACCAGTGACGAGGCAGTAGGGGACTGATGGATGGCGGGGCAGACTAAGATAGCAGATGGGAAAGTGGAGAGGAGAGGTGGAGGGTAAATGGCAGATATGAGAGGAGTATCACGAGGGGAGAGAGGTGGAAGAAGGAGATAAGGGAAGGCTATTAGAGGACGAAGGCAAGGCGGAGTACGGACGTCTCTTTCAGCTGAGAACTTCTCTACATTGTTGATGGAATGTTTTGATTAATCAAGGTATTCATGTAATGCAACAAAGCCACTTTATATCCTAATTAAAAAAAAAAAACTCTCCGTCTCTCTCTCTCTCTCTCTCTCTCTTTCTCTTTCTCTCTTTCTTTTCCCAAAAACACTTCATTTGTGTCCTTTATTTTTTGTTTTTTGTAGAGCTTCCTTAGTGTTAGGTTGCCAGTGTGTGCTTATAATTATTATTATTATTATATTATTATTTATGTATTTATTTTTAATTATTATTATTGCTACACTCCCCAAAAGAGCTAAGCATAATGATAGTATTCAACACCATTTTTCATAAATTGACACTCGCAGTGAGGCATAACGAAATGCTTCTGCTGCTTTTCACCCACACACATCGCGCAGCAGGGGGCAGTTATATAAAGCCACCTGGGGAGCAGTGACGGGGACGGTACCTTGCTCAAGGGTACCTCGGGGCAACTCGCTGGTCTGGGTTTTGAATCCATGACCTTCTGGTCCTGGGGTCTAGTCCCTAAACACTAGGCCACCGCTGTCGCCGCTGAATATCGTATCAAAATATTCTGTTCTGAGAGTTTCTGTGAAAGTTTTCAGTCATGAAGGAACGCGAGCTCATGGCATGTTTCCCTTTTCATGTTGAACTGGATTTAATGCATAATATAAACATAATATTCCTAATTTTTGTGAAACCACTAGTTCTTCCTCTAGGATTCAAGTTTCTTAGATGTTCATAAAAGAAATAACATGACATATTGTATGTCGTGAAAGTAATTTCTTGTATTTTTGCCATATCGCCCACTCCTAGTCCTCGGTGCATTCTCTTTTTAATAACATACCCACTAGTGGATTCTCACTCCTCTGATGTATTTTTTTTAATCTAATTGATTTATTCACATTTTCAGCCTCATCAAGTTCTGCTTTGCATTTCTTTGGTCCTCATGTTGATCAAATTTGCTCTCATGCATAAACTATGCATACAAATGCAATAGAGCACAGCTGGCCTACAAAGAACGGGGCGACTGATTGACCGGCCGAGCTCTGCCCGCTAATCCGTTCGTTCACGGCAGATGTTTGGAGGATACACGACCTGAAGAACATCCTATTCAACCTACAAAGTTCAGATTTGCTGCACATTCTTGAGTTTCCAGATTAAAATGTTACTTTAGCTATTAGACCTTAGTTGGTTGTGTGTGACCAGTCCCAGGTTTTCATGCGGAGCATGAATGGATCATATTGAAAGTGACTATTCTTGTCATTGTGAAACACGGCACAGCACACAGTGAGCCACAACTAAATTCAACCTCTGATTTTCACCCACACACGCCGTGCAGCTATTTAAAGCGCACATGGAGCAGTGTTGGGGACGGTACCTTGCTCAAGGGTACCTCAGGGCAACCTATTGGTATGGGATTCAAACCCACGACCTTCCGATCCCGGGGCCTAACCAATAGGACGCCGCTGCCCCAGTGAAAGTGAAAATGACTGTCCCGTCACGCTGCCCCTGATCATTTGTCCTCTATATAAACAGCCCATTGGCCACTTTTATCTCAGCTTTTTCATTACAGTCACTGTTTTTTACTGACCCTCATGGTCAATACATTAAATCATTGTCAGATAGTGTTGGAAGTAAACTAACTTTAATTGGCTTTTGTGAGGAACAAGAAAGAAGAGAAGTTAACATTTGTCCCATCTATCTATCTATCTATCTATCTATCTATCTATTTATTTATTTATTTATTTATTTATTTTAGTATGGTGATTATGACCCGAATGTCCACACGCCAGGATTTCTAGCCCAGGAGGAGCTTTTACCAAAGAGGGTGAGACTATTTGTTTACTGATGTGTCCTGAATGTGTTTTTCATCTGAAGTGAACCAGCTCTCCAGATAGTTGCACATTTTCAGAAATTGCTACAAGCGCCATGACTTCTGCCTTCCTATTGGGTCGTTCCCTGCTAGACCCCGGTACTGTCATAGATTTCCAAGAAAAAAATGAAGTGGAAAAGGAAATTCATGCAAAATTTAAAATCTGCTCCAGACGTTACTTGTCAGCATTTAATGTTTGCCCAGTTGCTGTTTAAATGTGAAGTTTAAGTGCTTGCTTGGGTGCAAGTGACGAGACTGAAAAAGCATCTTCAATTCCCCAGTGTCTCTCTAATGGGATTGCAATTTTACATTTTTAATGAGATTCAGGTCTGGTGTTTGCTTAAGCCATGCTCTCTGAATTTGTTTTGATTGAA
Source organism: Hepsetus odoe (assembly GCA_017165825.1). Lineage (NCBI taxonomy): Eukaryota > Metazoa > Chordata > Actinopteri > Characiformes > Hepsetidae > Hepsetus > Hepsetus odoe. The sequence goes on from CM029390.1 coordinate 19,346,711, forward strand.
TGTTTGGTTGTGCTGTCTCACCAGCGTAAGAAGTTCATGGAGAGCTTGAAACATCTAAAACCTTCGGTTCTGAGGATCTTAGGGAGGCTGGAGGAAGATGCTTAGAGGAAATGGCAGGAAGAGGTTCAAAAAGCTGGTGCAAAGGTGCAAGGACAGGAGTCAGGTCTGAGGTCAGGTCAGGTCAGATTCTGCACCAACTGCAGGCAGGACAGTCTTGATTGACTGGTGATTTACAGCAGACAGCATGAGAGGTAAAAGCATCCATATCGTCTGGTTCTGGACCCCCCTCAACCACGGTTTATTTCCTAACATAAGGCCAGAATAAAAATGGGTGTTGTCGGATATGTTAAAGATAGTTGTTGATTATTAGGCAATAAATAAAAATACAGATGTGCTTAATAAACAGTTAATAACTTGAAATGGGTTTGAGGTTGTTGGTGTTGAATTTTGTAGCTTTTAATTTGTGGTCTGAACTGAAGCTTGCCTTTAATTTTTTCATGGAAATCTTTAACTTGACGTGCCAGGTTTTTTGTTTGGAATGAAAATAAAAAGGTGTTGTCGCAGAGAGATGGAAATTGGCTGCTGTGTGAGCGCGAGTGGTTTGAGTGGCAGAGGAAGTAGGTCTGGTCTCGTCTTGTTTAACTCCATCGGACCTTTTGTGCCGTCCAGGTGGTCGATCTCTATCAGATGACCGCTCAGATGTGGGAGGAGAGAATCACCGCCTGCTATGCCGAGCACCGAGGCAGAACCAGGTATGAACCTTCCTTTCTGCCTCTCTTGCTAGCTCACCACTTCTCCCTCTTTCTCGCACTCTCTCTCTCTCTCTCGCTCTCTCTCGCGCTTGCTTTGTATCGAAGAAAAACTAACTTTGTCAATATATGCACATATGCAAATGAGACAATATAATATTAGAATATCCACATCCTTAAATATCCTTCTTAACCTCAACCCCCAAAGTAAATTCCCCCCACAGCTTCTTCCTGGACCGACTGCAGGTCTGAACAAACTTGACTGACAGCAGAGTGATTTACAGTGATTCACAGATTATGTTTGAGCTACTGTGAGCACAATGTTTTCGAATAAGTGTAGAATAAATGGCAGCGTGCATTAGCTGACTGCACCCCAAGTTTTTCCTACAACTCTGACAGATTTAGGACTCTAAAAGATGATATCTCTTTATCTTGGCTTAAATTAAACACTTTAACATTGGAGATGAGCCGCAGTAATCACACACACACACACACACACACACACACACACACACACACTTCTGTTCTGCTTCCCTGAACTGTGTTGTGAATTGAGTAAAGAATGAAATGTTGAAAGAAACTGGGTCTGCAGCCTGAAAGCAGCTTTACATGCATGCAGCACCTTCTGACTTTATACTGAAAAATTAAGAAGCAAACTGGTGCAGTGCTGCAGGACTCTCTGTGTGTGTGTGTGTGTGTCTCAGTGTCGCATGCACACACACACACACACACACACTCTACCTACATGCGTACAGGCTGCTTGGTTTGGTCCAACATCAAAAGATTAGTGCTTTATGAAGCTGTTGGCAGGCTAATGACTCTCTTAAGTATTCAGATGTGTTTTTCTAAGCTGAGCTGACCTAGAATCAGCCAAAAACCTCAAACTGTTTATCTCGTCACACTCCACTAGAGCGAGAGAATGAGGATGTTTTGTTTTTGTTTTTTTTGTCAAACTGTGTGCTTAGACATTTTCTTGCATTCAGATGCAGCTCATGACCTCAGACGTTTTTTCAGTGACTATAATTTGTCTTAAAAATGCCTAATTTACGTCCTTAAGTCTCTCTCTCTCTCTCTCCCTCTCTCTCTCTCTCTCTCTCCCTCCCTCTCTCTCTCTCTCTCTCTCTCTCTCGTTAATCGGTCTGCCTTACCCTCCTCCATTGCCCCTGTCTCATTCTGTCATTTTCACTCTCTCACTTTTTTACTTTTCTTGCCCTTCCCATTGTCTAACTAATTATTTTTCTTTATTTTTTTTGCTCTTTTGTCCTTCTCCCCCTCCCTTCTTTCCTCTGATGTTTTTTTATTACAGAGACGAGGCAGAGATGGAGTATTTAAAAATAGCACAGGATCTGGATATGTATGGGATCAATTACTTTTTCATTAGGGTAAGAATTGGCTGTGCTACTGTACTCCAGTATAATGATCTGACTGTGGATTCCCTCAGGATTTGTGTTATATGGTCATTACTATCTCCGGGATGAGCCACTTCTATTAATGTTGACCTAATCTCCATTGCTTTCAATCATCACATGCCCCGACTGCTCACTGTACGTGTAGTAGAGAAAATATATTGGCCAGAAATGTAGAGCGCGGCTCTCCCACTCGGCCCCGGTCGGATAACGTTCAGGGTTTTATATCTGCCAAGCCATATTTCAAGACTGTTGTGACCCTGTGTGCTCTGTAAGACTGTATACCATTGCATAGGTCTGATATTGTTCAATAAATTTGTTTTACTGACTCTTGATTTATGTTCTGAAGAATAAGAAGGGAACAGATTTGCTGCTGGGTGTTGATGCCCTGGGCCTGCACATTTATGAACCCGACAACAAACTCACCCCCAAAATCTCCTTCCCCTGGAACGAGATTCGGAACATCTCCTACAGTGACAAAGAGGTGCGTGTGTGTTTGAAGGGGAAAAAAAAAATATATATATAATACACACAGTACTGTGTAAAAGTTTTAGGCAGGTGTGAAAAAATGCTGTAAACAGAACGCTTTCAGAAATGGAAGTGTTCATCATTTATTTTCATCAATCAACAAACTACAGTGAATGAACAAAAGAGAATCTAAATCAAATCAATATTTGGTGTGACCACCCTTTGCCTTCAAAACAGCATCAGTTCTTCTAGATACACTTGCACACAGTGTTTGAAGGAACTCGGCTGGTCGGTTGTTCCAAACATGACTGTGTTTCTCCTCCGTGTGACATTGATGATCACCAGTACCTGTTTGGTAAAACTGGTTGATCAGACACCGACTATAATCCTACAGAATGCCTGACTTTGTGCAAGTGTGCCTAGAAGAACTGATGCTGGTCTGAAGGCAAAAGGTAGAAACACCAAATATTGATCTGATTTAGATTTTTCTTTTGTTCACTCACTTTGCATTTTGTAAATTGATCAAAATAAACAATCATTATTTATATTTCTGAAAGCATTCTTTGTTTACAGCATTTTTGGGGCAGTGGTGGCCTAGTGGTTAGGGAGTTGCCCTGCATCGGAAGATTGTGGGTTCGATTCCCTCAAAAAGTAGGTTGCCCTGAGGTACCCCTGAGCAAGGTACCGTCCCCGTCACTGCTCCCCGGGCGCTTTCAATAGCTGCCCACTGCTGCACGGTGTTTGTGTGCATGGGTTAAAAGCAGAGGTCCAATTTCGTTGTGGTTCATGGTGTGCAGTGCTGTGACCTCACAATGACAAGGGTTGTCACTTTCACTTTCACTTTTTTCACACCTGCCTAAAACTTTTCCACAGTAGTGTGTGTGTGTGTGTGTGTGTGTGTGTGTGTATATATATATATATATATATATAATTATGAATTATATATATATATATATATATATATATATATATATATATATAAAAATAAATAATATATTCAAAATATAAATAATTTTTTTCTTTTTTTTTCTGCTGATTAAAATTTTAATTAATAAAGCAGATATTTTGCAGTACTGTCACAGAACTTTAACAGTGCTGTATATTTTAACTGGGAAACATCAATACCGCCGAGAACTAAAGCTCTGCATTGTGGTGCGACACTAATACTGATCTACACATAAACGTATTGATATAGATCGGTAAAGAGACATTTGTCCTGGTGAAACACAGCACACAGTGAGACACAATGAAATGCTTCCTCTGCATTTCACCCATACACGTGCAGCAGGGGTTAGTGAAAGTGTTCGGGACGGTACCTTGCTCAAGGGTGCCTCAGGGCAACCTACTGGTCTGGGAATCGAACCCACGACCTTCCGATCCTGGGGCCTAGTCCCTAACCACTAGGCCAGCGCTGCCCCAGATGTTGTATTGTTCAGTGATGGAGTGTGATGGGGATGAAATAAGATATTGCAGTAAATTCTCCCCTCCATTATGCCTTGCAGCACCTGATTACAGTTAATTAACAATGATTGAATGTGCTACCATGTTTTAATTCAGTCGTTAGCATGGACGTCATTCAAGTTTGGTGTGAAATCGAATTTTTTTTTTTAGTTTTGTTTTTTTTTTTTTTTACCGTGGTGACAAGTATTATTTGATATTTCTATAAATAATAGCCATTTTAATAGTATAAGTAATGTGGATTATAATATAGTAGAAAATTGGAGCATGTAATACATTTCATTTTAAATTGACGTTTAAAGAGCAGTATGGTGGCACCTCAGCGCGAAAAGGTTCTTTGATTCCAGGCCAGCCTGGTTCCTTGCTGTGTGGATTTCCTCCCATAGTACATCAACACACACCGCTGGATTGAAAATGCTAAATGCTAAATGCTAAATCTCCACTTTTTCACTGAGATTGACTCCAGCAGCCACTACAGCCCTCATTCGAATAAGCAGCTCAGATCATGGATGAAGGTTACTGTGCTGTGTGCACTTACTTTCCTCTGCACACACCACTCCACCATACCAAAACATAACTGTTCTAAAACAATGTTTGTTATTGACATCGATCACCACCTCTGTAAATCCTTCTGATGAGTTTGCTCAGTTTTGGTACATCACCCATCAGACTCCACTGGAAGATTTTAAGGTTTTAACCCTTAATGCGGGGCAGCGGTGGCCTAGTGGTTAGGGTGTTGGCCACATGATCGGAGGGTCGTGGGTTGGAACCCCTTCCCCATAGGTTGCCCTGAGGTACCCTTGAGCAAGGTGCCGTCCCCGTCACGCTCCTCCCTGCTATGGGCTGGCGACCTGTCCAGGGTGCGTCCCCCGTCCTCGCCCTGTGTGCGCTGGGTTGGACACCAGCACTCCCCTGCGATCCCGTTTGGGACAAGCGGCAGAAAATGGATGGATAACCCTTAATGCCCTGATCCATCCAAACACCCAAATACCTGTGATTGGGCAGGTTAGTGTGCAGGGAGTGCAGGGCTCATGTTTCATTGACAGCGATGTACAGCACGTAGTCGATTGTCCAGATTGTCTGTCTTGCATGCGGATGGAATGCACACTAACATGCAGGTTACAAGCTGTAGTGGACCGACTAACGTTCAGAAGTGATTTACACAGTGTTGATAGTTTAACAGTTAAAAAATGGGAAGCAGATTTAAAAAAAATTGAATAATCCTTTTCCATTTTGTTGCTCTCCAGGACGTTATCTGATTTCCTGTTAAAGGCAACATGATCTGCTCGTAGTGCTTTTGAAGTGCTGCCAGTGAATCATGCTCTTGAAGGCTTAGTCTAGGGCTTTATAGCCCCTCCATTCTTCATTCGCTGGAGTTGGCATTCTTTATTCGTTGGAAATATAATCCTATTTTAGCTGCAGGATCTTCTAAAAAGGCAATTTAGATTCACGTCTTGCTTACATTTGAAAGTCTACAACCTGTTAGATGGCAAAAGTCTCCTTGATGCATCTCTTTGTCTTTACAGTTTGCTATTAAGCCCTTGGATAAGAAAGCAGATGTTTTCAAATTCAACTCCTCAAAACTGAGGGTTAATAAGCTGGTGAGTATGTGAGATGACCATTGACCATTACGCTCTTTAAAATCGGTATCCAAAAAACTGATCCAGGACATGAAGCAAAGTAAAATTTGATAAAGAAAGTTAAATTGCGTCAGAAGCTGTTGGTGTTATGATGTGCAGATTAGCGATCTTCCTTTTTTACTGACTCATTGGTATGATTTTAAAGTGATCTGTTCAAAAATATGGACAGTTTGTGTATTTGTCGTGATGAAAGATTTATTTTCCACATATTGTGGAGCACTCCTCCAAGCCAGTCACTAAACAATGTTCTCTTGTCGGTTCTCTGGATACAGATTCTGCAGCTCTGCATTGGGAACCATGACCTGTTTATGAGGAGACGCAGGGTGGACTCTCTGGAGGTCCAGCAGATGAAGGCGCAGGCCAGAGAGGAGAAAGCTCGCAAGCAGGTGGGAGAGAAAAGAGCCAAGAGGGGAAAGACGGACGTAATGCAATGCTATTTTTTTTTTTCCCGTCAAGATAGTGCTATATCTTGCCAGCTGCTTGTCCGGACTTGCTTATATGTGGCTTTGTCCGAGCCAGACTTTATTGTTACATTTTAAAAGGAAAGTGAAAAAGTGAAAGTGACTACCCTCGTCATTGTGACACACAACACAACGAAACTCCACCATCTGCGTTTTATACAAACACACACGTGCAGCAGGGGGCAGCTATTGAAAGTGACCGGGGAGCAGTGTCGGGGAGGGTACCTTCCTCAAGGGTACTTCAGGGGAACCTACTGATGAGGGAATCAAACCCACAATCTCCCTATTCAGAAGATTTAACTCCCTTAAATAACATAAACTTAACAAAATGATTAGCCACAACATTCAAGCCACTCACAGGTGAAGTAGCATTTAATTCTATTATTACAGTGGCTCTTGTCTAGTTAGTATATTAGGCAGCAAATGTACAGTCAGTTCTTGAAGTTAATACACCAAAAGCAGGAAAAATGGGATAGAGGAAGGATCTGAGCGTCCTTGAGAAAGGTCGTATTGTGATGGCTTAATGTCTCGGGTTCTCTAAAAGCGTAGGCTTTCAGGTCTTATGGGATCTTCCTCGTATGCAGTACCTATGAGTGATTCAAGCAAGGACAACTGGTGAACCAGCGACAGGGGGTCGTGTTCCCGAAGCCTCGCTAATACACATGGGAGCAAAGACTAGCTCCTCCAGGCTGATCCTGAGGGCATCAGGACTGGATCTTGGAGGGAAGAAATAGGTGGCCTGGTGCGAGTCACAGTTTTTTCACATCATGCTGACAGCCGGATGTATTTGTGTGGCTAATCCAGGCAAAAGATGGGTGCGAGATGCATTATGGGGGGAAAAGGCCAGCAGTTTGATCTTCTGCAATGTTCTTCCTGGCATTTATATGGTTGCTACTTTGGCATGAACCATGCGTCAAAACATTTCTGCAGACTAACAACAATGACTGATTTCAGCAGGATAAGCACACTCTGCATAAACCGCTTAGAACTGGGTTGAGGAGCATGATCGTGTCCAAATTCTTGAGATGTCAGTCCTGTAGAGCATCTGTGGGATTTTTTGGGGGAAGAAAAAGTCAGATCAATTTCACAACATACAGGACTAAAGATTAGTCTTAGTGATGATACCACAGCGCACCTTCAGAGGTCTTGAATTCCATTCTTCAGTGGGTCGAGGCTATTTAGGCTCGAAGGGGGTGTTCACACTATTAGCTGATTTTTTTTATGTGTTTTGCTTAAAATTTCAGAGCATATTATTTTTAATGTGACTTCATTAACTTGCAAGATGTGAGGGATTAGCATTTTGACAAAGGTCTCAGGAAACCAGCTCACACTAGCTAGTGTCGAATGAAGAATTCTTGTGAAATTTCTGATTTCTGAAAACATCTGCAAGATTACCCCCTCACCCCCGAAACCAAATAACTTAGCTTTATTGAGTCAGACCACTGCTTTGAGGTCGAAAGTGAATCCCTGTAGATCTCTCAAAAGAGGGCTTGATATTGACTCTCCACTCACACCCTCAGCTGTACTGTCTGGGCTTTGCATTTGTGACATTCACTCATGCTCAAGAACAGTGTTCTCCAGTAAAGTGATATAGATTTCCTTCTCTCTCTCTTTGTTGTGCATTCTTCCCTTTCTCTCTCCTCTTTCTCTCTCTGTAGATGGAGAGACAGAGGTTGGAGAGGGAGAAGCTTTTGCGGGAAGAGGCCGAGAGAGCCCGTGATGAGTTGGAGAGAAGACTCATTCAGTTGCAGGATGAGGCTCATATGGCCAATGAAGCGCTGGTGAGGCAACAGACTGCTCCTCTGATGAAACCTTTCTCTCTCTCGCTCTCTCTCTCTCTCTCTCTCTCTCTCTCGCTCTCGCTCTCGCTCTCGCTCTCGCTCTCTCTCTCTCAAAGTGAAACCAAAAAGATTTCTTGAAATCTGTTTGTACTGATGGTGTGTATGCTGGCTGCTTAATAGAACATTGTTTTTTGGAGACCTGCCCCGTACTGGGTCTGCTGAAGTCTTCACCGAGCAGGATCTCTAGCAGAGTGTCGTTACTATTTGGATTCTGTTCTTTTGTTTTGGAAAGTATACTCCTGGCTTTTTACAACATTCATTCCCAGGATGCTTAAAATCCGACGTATTTACTTGTTTGCTATCATACAGAGGTACATTACTATCAGAAGTCTGGGGACAGCCCTCATTTTATATTTTGTAATCACCTTATTAGTGAAAAAGTACAGTTGTATGCCTGTCAAGCTATCTTTGGTATATCAAGTAGATTAAATGAAAGAAAAGGGAATAAATGTTTTAGTTCTCTAGGCTTCAAAGAGCCTCAGGATACAAAAAAGGTTCCAACCACTCTGCGTTCAGCATCGGCAGTAAATGAATCACCTGATCATCTGGAATCATCTGCACCTGTTTCTTCACTGCTTCATGTCTTAAGATGCTTTGTTCTGCTTGAAGGTTCATGTGCAGATATGTAAATCCTGGTCAATCACCTGAAACTGATGAGGTACAGGTGCTGCACTGAAACAAGAACCAAAAACGTTCCCATATAGGAAGCCTGGAGAACTGTTCCTCAACAGCACATGGGAAAAAAATACAAGAAGCTCAGAGTCTCTGACTGCTAATACAGTGGCACCTTGACTTACGAGTGTCCCAGCTAATGGGTTTTTGGAGATACGAGCCATCTCTCGGCCGTTTTTTTGCTTTGAGTTGAAGCTAAAAGTCGGGTTATGAGCCAGCTTCAGAGACCCAAAGTTAGATGGCGCAGTGAACAACATCCGCCCAGCATCCTGAGCCTCTCGTTCACTTTAAGCAGTTCGCTTGCAGTGGAAGCGTCAGTGCTGTGCTCGCAGTTAGTTTGCAAAATTTCGTTTTGAGGAAGGTGTGGCGAATTGGGCAAAAATCAGCGAATAAGGTTCAGTTGTTCAGCCTTTCTCCTCCACCTTCAGCAGCATCTTCAAGTCGTCAGATCTCCAATGCAAATGCATTACATTATACTTAATAAAACCAGTTTTTTGCCGTTCATTCTATTGTATTGTGTGTTTATACATTTACAGTACATTTACATTTACGGTATTTAGCAGACGCTCTTATCCAGAGCGACTTCCATGTCCTGATTACAGGGACAGTCCCCCTGGAGACACTCAGGGTTAAGGGTCTTGATCAGGGACCCAGTGCTGGTAGTGCTAGAGGTGGGATTCGAATCCTACCACTAGACCACCACCACACTAAGCACATTTTTCTTATTTATATAAATTTATATAAATGTAACAAAAAAAAATGCGGCGTTTTTTTGGGTGTCCGGAACAGATTAATGGCATTTCAACTCATTTCAATGGGGAAAATTGATTTGACATAGGAGTAATTTGAGTTAGGAGCTCTGTCACGGAACAAATTACACTCGTAAGTCAAGGCACCACTGTATTTTGACCGTTTATGTAGATAAACACTAGGCTTTGTGTTATCAGTGATAAAAACTGCAGCTTCTAACGGGCTCAACTCCATTCTCACAGTTGTCCCAACATGGTGTGCATTCAGTTAAAATTGGGAACGTTTCTCTACTCAGGCTGTCAAGATGCAGCATTGCTGATGCACGTTTCCTCCTCCAATCTGCAGTTTACATTAGCCTTACTGTATGTGTGTATGCTTCTCCGTGTGTGTGTCATTTTCTCCCTCTCAGCTACGCTCTGAGGAGATGGCCGATCTCTTAGCAGAGAAAGCTCAGATAGCTGAGGAAGAGGCCAAACTGCTGGCTCAGAAAGCAGCTGAGGCGGAGCAGGAGATACAGCGGCTCAAGGTGAGGTGGGAGTAGGTTATTTTGAGCATTTTGAATATTTTTTTTTGGCATAAAGTTCTCAGTGCTTGTCGGTGAGGCTTAAGTAGCCTTGTAGCTCTAATATAAAGTGGTACAGCAGTGACCGTGGGAAGAGACGAGCTTCACAGGGCTCAGAAAGCCGTGTTTTTACCATGTGGTTTACTGTGGGCTGTTAAAGGTGACGGCAATCCGAGGTGAGGAGGAGAAGAGACTGATCGAGCAGAAGATGCTGGAGACTGAGATACTCGCGCTCAAAATGGCTGAAGAATCAGAGAGAAGGTATTTTATAGGTTTAGTTTATAGTAGGAATATATTTCTCTATATATCATACATGCTATTAATATAAATTGTCTTTATATTAACCACGTAAGTTACAATAGTTCTGTTTACCTCTGGTTTATGTACCGTCATTATCAAAACAAAACTATTTTAAGCTCTCTCACTCACTCATTTTCATAGCCGCTTGTCCTAATTATGGTCGCTGGGGCTCACACGCAGGGCGAAAAGTGGGGAAACACCACGGACAGGTAGTCGGTGCATCACAGCGATATTAAACGTATTTATTTGTTTTGCTGACACTCCATTAGGACTGAATAATTTGGGGACAAATTGCATTTTTAATAATATTTCAATTCCAGTTTCTCATCTTCAGTTTTAATTCATTCAAATTCACATTTAATTTTTTTATTTTTTTTTATTTTTTTTTTTAGAAATAAGTGATTTTTATCTTTACTTTCCAGACTTGTCTGACAGACTGGCAATTCGGAAGCTTTATTATTTATTTATTTTTATTCTTATCTCCCCAGTTAAAACTTGTCAATCTAGATCAAAATTCAGAAATTAAATGCTCAGCCATGCCTTTTTTTGTTTTAAATAATATATTTTGAAAATAGATGGTGTAGTAATGGTAGGATGTTCACCTATGAACAAAGAGGTCGCAGGTGAAAGTCACCCTGGAGTCTCTGCTAAAGGCCGTAACTGTAAAAACACAAGCTGGTACTTACGTTTTTGACATATGTAACCTAAACAAAGCACAGAAAGTTCAAGGATGTATCATATAATATAATATTCTCAGTTCTCATAAATACTGTATGGAGCCTCCCAGCTCTTCCTCATGGCTCTACATGCGTGTTGCGAGATCCTTCTGGAATTAATTCTGCCTCCATGTTCACAACGAATGACCCTCAAAATTAAACATGACACTTAGGCAGCTTTCTTCTTTCCCTTCCTCTCCGGCTCTCCATCATCTTCTCCTCCCCATCTTTCATCCTCCCTATTCTCAGATGCATTTTCTCTTGTGCTTGTTTCCATCACTGCAGGGTGTTCTCTCTTTCCTTCCTGCCGTAACAGAACACTGTACATTTTTGCTGCTTGTTAAGTAATTATAAGAGTTTGCAATCATGTGAAATTTGTCACACAGAGTTAAAAACGAAAAGCCGCTAAAGTGCTTCATTTAATTGCGTTGCTTCTTAAGACAAATAATATTCTAAAGAGCTTCTTAGACTAAAAGTGCTACTGTGATGCATGTTGTTTTCCACTAAATTATCAGCAGTAGTGCTTGTATATTTACCTGTTTTACCTTTCCTGTATTGTTCTTAAATTTGTAGTTTGGAGGGAAAAAAAATATACCCTTTTCCTTTTACCGTGAATGTAGCTGGTAATGAAGCTGTTTGTGGCCCAGAGTTTAAATTAATGAGAGCTTATTACTATCTAGTGGTGATCTAGTGGTAGGGTACTTGCCTATGGACCTACGGCTCAAGAGGTCCCAGGTTCGAACCACTGGCTCCCTGAGTTGCTCCAGGGCGACTGTCCCTGTAATTAGGACATGACGCAAATGTAAATGTAAATCTTGTCATCCGTTATAAAGGTAAAGGTACACAGAAATACCAAACAGTCCCTCAGTCAGGAACATGAGTCTGCAATGAACTAGTGGTTCCTTTACGTACCATTAGGCCTCTCTCATCTAGCGGATCAGGGAGCATGAAACACAAACTTTATTTGCTATATTTTTATATTTGTATATTATATTACTTCATATTTTACTTCAAAACAGTGAGACTTGTTTTTTTAATCTATCGTTGAGGCATATTTCTCCAGGCTTTCTTTAGGGGAACTTTTTGCCTCTCATTTTCAGTCCAGTCTCTGTACCTGAGCAGTTCTCCAGATCTTCCTGAAGGACAGTGTTGT
>CM029390.1:19361845-19489345 GCA_017165825.1 Hepsetus odoe
GGGTTTAGTGGGGTAGGGTCCAAACAGAGGGATGGGGTTTAGTGGGGTAGGGTCCAAACAGAGGGATGGGGTTTAGTGGGGTAGGGTCCAAACAGAGGGATGGGGTCAAGCGGGGTNAGAGGGATGGGGTTTAGTGGGGTAGGGTCCAAACAGAGGGATGGGGTCAAGCGGGGTAGGGCTAAGTGGGCACTGCTGGCTAGGGGTGTCCAGGGTTGTGAATTGGTTTTGTCCCAAAGTGTGTTATATTGTATTGTTTTTTCGAGCGGTTGAAACATCCTGAAGTTAGACTCTAATCAAGCAATCCTGTCTCATTGGACACAGTTTCCAGAGATTAATTCTAGGAACTTAATTCTATTTAATTCTAGGTAGTTTTTTTTCATTGAGCACAGGTGATCAAACCAAATCAAGTGAACTTCCTGTAACGATCAGGCTGAACATTAGCTAACCGTCCTGATTCTCTAGTTAACAATGTGTTGTTTTGCTTGTGCTGTCCATTATTCTCTGGACATTAAAAGAGCAAAGATCCGTTCAAAGGAAGGCCTTATTAGCAGTGGGATCCGCTGCGATCATGAAACACATTATTAGCAAGTTGCTCCTCGTTAGATCACATCTGGCCCCACAAGACTAATTATATCCTGGCTTTAGTTCATCCATACAGGAACGAGGCTCATCGTTAGAAATGTACGATTACTGTTAATGGCCTTGCTTTATGGATCTGCACTTTTTTAAAACTCTAATTAAAAGTGGATCTTTCTATTCCAGAATCTGTTTGATTGTTTTACACCTTTGCAAATTCTTCTTTTTCTTTCGGCTGCTCCCGTTTAGGGGTCGCCACAGCGGATCAACCGTCTCCATTTCTTCCTGTTCTCCGCATCTTCCTCCTTCAAACCGACCACCTTCATGTCCTCTCTCGTCCATGTCCATAAACCTCCTCTTTGGTCTTCCTCTCCTCTTTCCTGGCAGCTCCATCTTCAACATCCTCCTTCCAATATACTCCTCGTCTCTCCTCTGGACGTGTCCAAACCAACGCAACCCTGCTTCTCTAACTTTGTCTCCAAAACGTCTAACCTGAGCTGTCCCTCTAATATCCTCGTTTCTAATCCTGTCCATCCTCGTCACACCCAAAGAAAATCTCAGCATCTTTAACTCTGACACCTCCAGCTCCGCCTCCTGTCTTTTCGTCAGCACCACCGTCTCCAACCCGCACAACATAGCTGGTCTCACTACTGTCCTGTAAACCTTCCCTTTTACTTTCACTGATACCCATTTGTCACAGATCACTCCAGCCACTCTTCTCCACCCATTCCAACCTGCCTGTACTCTCTTCTTCACCTCTCATCCACACTCGCTGTCACTCTGAACGGTTGATCCCAAGTGTTTAAACTCCATCACCTCTACTCCCTCCATCCACACCACTCCACTTTCCTCCCTTTCATTCACACTCAACACCTTTGCAAATTACTCACTGCAAATTTAAACAGCTCCTTACATATATGCACAGTAAACGTTTTCATAAAAAGGAAATTAACAGGCGATGTGACCGCGACAGAGCCACCTGTCAGACTTCAGCGACATTCCCTTCTGCTTTTTTTTTCTTCTTCTCCTTTCATACTTTTCCCAAAATTCCAGTAATGATGGCACTGTCTGTACATGAAAGCACAAATCAAATTAGTTCTATATTAATCCATTACATTTATTTATATATATTATTCAGAATATATGTTGCTTGGCAACCATAGCCTACAGTTTAGCTAACTGTTTAAAGCATCAAGCATCAGTAAAACTCTGATCATGCTAACAGGATACGTTTGTGTCCCAGTGAAGCTGAACAGAGACGGAACCAGATGACCAAACTTAGACATTTCCGATGTTCCCCCCCAACCTTAAAGCTAGGGCTGTTCTGAACCAATGGGGTGTAAAACATCCTTTAACAAATGATGGTGTTTTTTTTATTTTATTTTATTTAGTTTTCTTTATCCTTAATAAAAGTGGCCGTCGGGGGTTTTACCCTGACAGTTTTTGTTTTTGCTTATTGACATCCATGTTCCCTCTATTTGTTGCCTCGCAGAGCCAGCATCTGGAGCAGAGTTAGACTACCATGCTGGGACAGTGTCTGCTTGTTTTGGATGTCATGCATATGAAGTCATTATCCCCTGCAGCTCTGAGGCCATGCACCTCCCAGTCAACAACGCACGCCTCCTCTTTTATTGGCCACGCTGTGTTCCACCTCTCCCTCCATTATACCGGCTGTGCGTCTGCAAAAGTGACACTTTGACTGACAGATAGTGGGAGGCATATTGACAGGCTGTCACCAGATGGAGAAAGATGCGCTCCAGGGAGGCGGCTCTGTCGCCACGTATCCCATCATGCACTCCCAGAGCTGAGAGTGAGACGTCCCGTCTGAGAGTTGGAGGGATGAGGATGGTCTTTGTGAACTTGTGAGCTTTTGAATCATATTAGCAGCTTCCCCTTTAGAACATGTCAGTGCTGGAGGAAGCAGATTATATTAAAACTGCAGCCCCTGTGATTGGAATTGCTCTTTTAAATTATGATTTCCATAAAAAAAAAACAATAATTATTTTTCAGACTGTAAATACTACACACTGCAGATTCATACTGGGTTAAAAGCGTCACTGTTATTACTTTCAGCATGTAAAACTACGCACTGCAGATTCATTCATTGTTAATTTGACTAGAAATTCTGAATTTTGGAAGATTGAGTTGTAGAGTTGGTAAAGGGAATGATTTTATACAAATTTATTAAATATTACACACTGACCTTATTATCAGTTTACAAGGTGAGAAACATTTTTTTTTTTTTTTTTTTTTTTTTTGAGGGGCAGTAAAGGGGACTTTACTGCCCCTCAGGCAGATCAGATGTTCCCTCTTTGGGCGTAAAAGTGACCAGAGACCCACCCTCCTAGTATATGTGTAATTTGGACATTTGCCTGAGGCCACTGGCTTTAAAGAAAATCCCTCTGAAGATTTTTCTGAGAGTGGATAAGTAGCAGTATTTTTTCTCCCCCCAAGTGATTTTCTGATCCTACAGCTCAAATTGAGTACATCTGAAGTGTGCAAGCCACTTTTAGTGAACACAGTGTCTTTTCTCTTGGAAATGCAACAGGATGTAATGTACTGATTCATCATCGCTGAATAAGGAGGCACAGTTTCCTCTCACAACAGAATAAGAGGAATCTGGGTTGTGTTCCAAATCACATTAATCCACACCACTGAAGAAAATGAAGGCTTCTTCAGAAAGTGCTCTATGTTCCTCCATCGACATTAGCAATGTGTGGATCCTGAGGAAGCACTGAATGTGACTCTTTGCCCTTGTGAACCTTCCACAGCATCTCCAGCACCCGTGAAGCAGTGTTTGGGACGGTATCTTGCTCAAGAGTATCTGTGGGCAACCTACTGGACTGGGACTTGAAGCCATGACCTTCCGATCATGGGATCTGCTAGGCCATCTCTGCTCTCTGTTCAGTGGAGGCAGTGTAATGCTCTGAGCAATATTCTGCTTGGGAACCTTGTGTGGATGTTCTTGTTTGTAGATACCACCTACATGTATATATGTTACAAATCCCTCAATCTCATTCAGCAGGACAGTGCTCCCTGCTGCTCCCTGCTGGAACAGCATTAGGAACATGATAAGGAGTGTGCTGGCCTCCAAATTCACCAGATCAGTCTGATCAAAGGTGTGCTGGACAAATTAGCATGATCCATAAAGACCCTGATTTACAGGATCTGCTGCTAATGGAGGTACAAGTCCAGTCCTCGAAGGATCCGAGATGTTTTGGCAACACAAGGGGGACTTCAACCATAATATGCAGGTGGTTTTTAAGGTTGTGCCTCATCAGTGTTCATTACAAGCTTATCACAGTTCAAAGTTAATTAAACAAAACATCCATTTTAGCTCAGATTTGAACTTCAGTCAGGCTTCTGTGAACACATCACTCGTGACCACTCTGCCCTTTTATCTCAGAGAGGTTTGAAAGCAGGCTGCTGCTGAGTCTGCATTGATGAAGCTCTCCAAAGACCTCACTAAAGGCCCACAGAGGGGCCTCATTAATACACCTTTGAACACCAAAATGAGGATTAGGACGACCTACAATAGTGCTCTTCAGAGCAGTCCTCAGAGCCGCTTAGAGGGACCCTGCTAAAGATATTGTCTTGTATGACAGTGATAGTGTGAGAATATAGTGCCCAATTGCCAACAGATGCATCCAAGGTTTCACAGAACTTTTACAAACTGATGATACCCCTTATGGTTGCTAAGGCATTGTTAGATGGTTGCCATGGTGCCCTTTGTGTTTCTGATCATGTCATCGTTATAGTTTTGATATGTTCTTGATGTAAAGCTAGTTTCAAGGGCTTTGTTAAGTGGTTGCTGTGTTGTCTCTGCTTGTTACTAGGTTGTTGCCATGGTGACCCAGGTGGTTTCTATAGTGTTGGTGCTATATGCTGTAGTGTATGTAGTTGGCATGCTTTGTATGTGTGTTTGTGAACTTAATATATTGTGTTATCACCGTGTCGTTACCACTCCTTTGTTTTAAGTACAAATTAGGAGGCGTCTACGTGAGCGTCCAGCCCAGTAGCTTCCAATGCTCGCCTTCAGCACGTGCAGTATTGCCAGCATGTTAGAACATACGGACAAGTCTGCTCTGTGCTTCATAAATGAAAGGAAACTCCAACTTTTGTCATGTGGGAAAATCTCAGATGTAGATATTCTGCCAAAGCTGAGAGCGTCTCCGTCATGTAGAAAAGGATGCTTATAGATGTTCTGTTATATGCAGACGGAGCAAGAATGGTCATTCGATGCAAAGGGATAATCTCTGCCTCGGCTTGCGATGTCACAACACTTCGAGAAAGAGACGAGGCAGTGGTCAGGCTTTAGGGTGCGCTGATGCATCCCAATGATCAATGCAGCTCTTCACCTGCAGCCCTAATGAATGAGGCTGTCCTTGGAACGTTCTCTCCTCCATCAGTCCACTACACTTCGAGTGACTTACAAAAGCCCTTTGAAAACGTGACTGTCTGTATGTGTGAGTGTGTGTGTGTATGTGTGTGTGTGAGTGTGAGAGAGAGACATGAAGAGGCCTGTGGTTCCTTAATCATGTTTTGCCCTCACGTCTGTAAAATCCTGCTGCTATTGTATTTCGCCATTGATCACAACAGAGGACAGCAGCTACCTAACAGGTGTAGGTGTAGGTGAGTGCGTGTGTGTGTGTGTGTGTGTGTGTGTGTGTCCACGCGTGTGTGTGGTGGACCTTTTCGAAGATGATCCATGGGCAGCATCAAGACTCAGCACATGCACACACCTTATAAATTTATGCAAATCAAATTTATGCAACACAGAAAATGTTTGAATATGGCAGTGTGTATTACAGCCCTGCTGAAATGTCAGAGGTGTATAATCAGTTTACTCTCTCTCTCTCTCTCTCTCTCGCTCTCTCTCTCTCTCTCTGCTGCAGTGTTGGTAAACAGCTCACTTTCTCTGCACACTTTCTCTTTGGATGTCTCTTATGCTCTTTTCCTTCTCTGCCCTCCTCTCTGTCTTCTCCTGCATTGCTTTTCACCTTTTCTCTGTCTCTCTCTCTCTGTGTTTGCATCTGATTCTCCTCACCCCTTCACACTCACTCCCTCTTGCTCTCTTTCACTCACTATTTCTCTCTCTCTCTTCCTCCCTTCCTTCAAATCAAGAATCCTTCTTTCATTGCAGGTGGTCAGGGATACAGGAGAGCAGTTCCACAGGAAAATCACTCTGACTCTTCTCATTACGCTGTCCGATGGCTGTGTGTGTGTGTGTGTGTGTGTGTGTGTGTGTGAGAGAGAGAGAGAGACTGTCCAATCAGATCCTATTTTCCGCTCAGCCTTCTGCTTTCCAGAACATGAATCACTGAACTATCATTCAGCTCCAAATCATCAACATCTCAGACGAACACTCAGGACCGTCGATGATTCTGAACCACAGCCCGAGTCCAGCGGACGCAGGCCGTGCGTTATCCGTCAACGTGCTGGAGCCGCACCGAACACCTTCATATTCATCAACCTCGTTACAAATATGGTTTGCCTTTCTTTAATTTCATCCCAAGCATCTTAAGCAGAATTAATGCCGAGTAGTTGCTCAGTATACTTCTTTTCTTGTTTTTCCTCACTCTCAGTTCATTTACTACTATTATCATTTTCCATTTGAGATTTTCCTTCATGACCTTGGTTATGGCACTGTCCCATTTCACACTAGGAGCACTGGGATAGGCTCCAGCACCCCCCCTCATTTGCTCATTCGGGATAAGCGGCTCACATAACAGATGTATGGATTATGAGATAATATTGAAAACAAGCTTAATAAACTCTCTAAAAACAAAGATTTTTGGACCAGTGTTACAATAGTAGTTGTATGTTGACTGATCTGTATCTTCACTAATCTTCTTCTTCTTTTGGCTGCTTCTGTTTTGGGGTCAACGCAGCGGATCATCCCTTTCCATTTCTTCCGGTCCTCTGCATCTTCCTCCTTCAAACCGACCACGTGCATGACCTCTCTCAGCACATCCATAAACATCCTCTTTGTTCTTCCTCTCTCCTGGCAGCTCCATCTTCAACATCCTCCTTCCATTATAATCCTCGTCTCTCCTCTGGACACGTCCAAACCAACGCAACCTTGCTTCTCTAACTTTGTCTCCAAGACGTCCAACCTGAGCTGTCCCTCTAATATACTCATTTCTTCTCCTGTCCATCCTCGTCACACCCAACAAAAATCTCAGCATCTTTAACTCTGACACCTCCAGCTCCGCCTCCTGTCTTCACATCAGTGCCACCGTCTCCAACCCATACAACATAGCTGGTCTCTTTATCGTCCGGGAAACTTTCACTCTCGCTGGTACCCGTCTGTCACAAATCACTCCAACCACTCTTCTCCACCCATTCAAACCTGCCTGTACTCTCTTCTTCACCTCTGTTCCACACTCGCCGTCACTCTGAACTGTTGATCCCAAGTATTTAAACTCCTCCACCTTCATCACCTCTACTCCCCGAATCCTCATTGGTTCTTCAGGAGACCTTCAGGAGCTGGACATATCAGATTTACCCGTCATCTTAATTAGGAAGAGGAATAAAATCACAAAATGATTTATGAGGAGGAACAGTTTTGTGAAAAAGTACACAGGCCTTCTGGAAGTTCTAGATTCTGCTCTAGATCAAAACCCATTCCTGAAGGAAAGTTTAATATTAGTGACTAGGAAATGTTGCAGGCTACAGATGTGTGTTGCTAAAATACTCCTCGTTTTCTATCAAATTAACAAATCCAGAGCTATATGCTAATTTCCTTGTTTTTTTAACTGTGCTTAAATATTGAACACCCTTTCTGGCTGTAATAGTCACAGTTCAGCCGTGCTGTTGATGTATGAGCTCATGCTCAGCCAATCGATGCTCTGACTTTCCTGAAAAGGAATTCCCAGTTTGGGGAAATTTTTGTTTTTACTCTATTAGAGGCAGGTGATTGGAGCAAGGAGCTTTAGCAGCCTTTTCATGACTATATTTGGAAATATTTAAGGAGAGTAATTATATTAAATCAGTAGAAATACATGAAATGAACTATAAAGCTACTTAATACAAAAACTAATGCTGCCTGAATGCCTGGTCCAGATGTTTGTGTTTAGTTTTCCTCAATATGTCTTCTCTCTCTCTCTCTTTCTGTTCTACATTCTCCTTATTTTTCATCTTTTTTCTCTCTCTCTCTTCTCCTTCCCCCCCTCTGTCTCACTTTTGGGATCTTCCTGTCTCTCCATTTTGGTTCGTCCTCATCGTCTTCACATTTACATTCACTTTCTTGGTACTGACAGGGATGTTGGCTGGTGTGTGTGTGTGTGTGTGTGTGTGTGTTTGCGCGGCGAGAGCAGGTGTTGAGTTATAATTGTTTTCTCTGATCCTGATATAATACATTCAGCTTCTTTTGAATGGACTGCAGGGTCTTTATTAAAGCCCACTCCCTTACGGCCGCCGCTGATTTAAGCAGCTGATTTAGCAGCCGCGTTTAACCGTACGCTCACCTCTGTGCTGACCCATAATTGTTTTGGATTTGTGTGTCTGACTGGGAAGATTAAATTTGACCAACATTGAAAACATCGCAGCACGATTCCTCGATTCAGGTTTGCATTTCACTCCTACATGAATTTCAGCACCAAACTAGTGATTGTTTTCTTATCGCAGCATTACCGGTTGGTTAGGTGGTAAGATGAAGGTTGGCACATCCTCCTCCTCCATGGCATATGAAGTAACTTCTCATCTTTTCAGGTCTGCAACTACTGAGACACCTGATAAATATTGTTTCATACACACACACACACACACACGCAGCGATGGTCTAGTGTTAAGGGACTAGGCCTTAGAATCAGAAGGACGAATCCTGGACCTGTAGGTTGCTCTTAGGTACCTTTGAGCAAGGTACCGTCCCCATCACTACTCTCCGGTCACCAGATATGGCTGCCCACTGCTGTATGTGTCTGTGGGTTAAATTCAGAGGCTGCATTTCATTGGCTCACTGTGCACTGTGCCATGTTTCGCAGTGACATTTAATCACTTTCACTTTTTTCTTATATTACTCAAAATAATAACCTTTGTGTGATAACATTAACATTATTCCAGATATTTGTGTGTGTGAAAAGAAAAGCACACTTTATTTACTCTTTAAAAAAGCATCACTTTAAAAAGAGCTGGACATCTTTCACAACCAAATCAGACTGAAGCCAAAAACTTTAGGCAGAAACGAATTAGGGAATAAAACAGTTCTAAAAATGCATTGTAGTGTTCTGGATATCAAGAGGCAAGAAGATCCATCAGTTTAAGATACTGATGTTGTTTTCAGTATTGATGACACTAATGAATTTCTCCGCAGCCCTACTTGACTCTGCGTCAGTAAGAGTAGAGGCAGCGGTGGCCTAGCGGTTTGGGAGTTGGCCACAGGATCGGAAGATTGTGGTTTTAAACCCCTCACCAATAGGTTGCCCTGAGGTACCTTTGAGCAAGGTACTGTCCCTGTCACTGTCACTGTTCATGTGCATGGGTTAAATGCAGCGGTTCAATTTCGTTGTGGTTCACTGTGTGTTCTCACAATGACAAGAATAGTCCATTAAAAAATTAATTAAAATTAATGGGAGATTTTTGAACGCATGAGAAAATGGAGCGTAGATACGGCTTTACAGTGTCCAATATTTTACACAAATTAGCAAGCAAAGGAGCTTTTGGGGTTTTATTAGGGGCAGCGGTGGCCTTGTGGTTATGGAGTTGGCCCCAGGATCAGAAGGTCGTAGGTTAAAATCCCAGACCAGTGAATTGCCCTGAAGCAACCTTGAGCAAGTCACCGCCCCATCACTACCCCATCACTGCCCCCCTGGACGCTTTAAATAGCTGCCCCCTGCTGCACGGTGTGGGTGGGTGAAAAGCCGAGGATGAATTTTGTTGTGGCTCAGTATGTACTGTGCTGTATATTCACAATGGCGAAACCAGTCACTTTCACTTTCATTTATTAACTCCAGCCATCTCAAGCAGATGTAAAATGGATTAGAGATTCGTGCTGGCTCTCATTTCTGAACATACAGTGAAAACGGTTGTACTGATGTAAAATATTTGATTCCGGCGTAAATAATCAGCACCAATGGATCAGGAGAGTTCAATCCAGAGAAATTGCTCTGAAATCAAGGCTGAAAGGCAATTTTTAACCATCTTTGACCACCTTTTGTCCTTGCTTTCTTCTGAATGTGGCCAGAACGGTGGAAACTTATATTAGATGGCTGTATTAGAGGCGGGGGTGTGGTTGAGCCTGCATTGGTATGCTGGAGGTGCCACCATGTGCAACCTTCTGTGACATTGGTAGAGGAAGAGAAAGTGATTACATACTTTTACTTAAAGGAGTTATTAGTGTGTTTCTTCAGCTGCTGGCTACCTTTACATCCTCTAATCTTATGTTTTACTCCACTGCCTCCCAAAAGAGCAAATACAACAGTCTGAACTCTGTGCTGAGGATCGTTTAAGATTAAGGCCTTCGAGTTTACTTGCTTCACTTTTTAAAGAAATGCTTTTTATCTCATTTTCCAAGTCAAGCATCTCCAAACGTCTAGTGTCAATGCCTTTGCTTCTTTTCTTTAGCTGTAAGAAGAGTAATCTGTAGCGGTCCAGTCTTGTGGCTGCAGATCTTCATCAATCAGATGATGGTTTGAAAAGTTTCGGAAAATATAATTTAATCTACAGCACTGTGCAAAAGTTTTAGGCAGGTGTGAAAAAAATGCTGTAAACAAAGAACGCTTTCAGAAATGGAAGTGTTCATCATTTATTTTCATCAATCAACAAAATGCAGTGAATGAACAAAAGAGAATCTAAATCAAATCAATATTTGGTGTGACCACCCTTTGCCTTCAAAACAGCATCAGTTCTTCTAGGTACACTTGCACACAGTTTTTGAAGGAACTCGGCCGGTCGGTCGTTCCAAACGTCTTGGAGAACTGAGCACAGATCTTCTGTGGATGTAGCTTCCTCACATCCTTCTGTCTCTTCATGTGATCCAGACACACTGGATGATGTGGAGATCAGGGCTCTGTGGGGCCAGAAGAACTGATGCTGGTTTGAAGGCAAAAGGTAGAAACACCAGATATTGATCTGATTTAGATTTTATTTTTGTTCGCTCACTTTGCATTTTGTAAATTGATCAAAATGAACAATCATTATTGATATTTCTGAAAGCATTCTTTGTTTACGGCATTTTTCCCACACCTGCCAAAACCTTTGCACAGGACTGTGTATGGTTTCAATTCCCAGATCAATAGGTTACCCTGAAGTACCTGCGGGCAAGGTATCGTGCCCATCACTGTTCTGCAGGTGCTGGATATGACTGCCCCCTGCTGCACTGCTTAGATGTGATGATTAAAATTTCTTTGTGCTGTACAGAACTGGTCAGGTTCAGAGCCCGAAACCTGTCTGAAGCTTGGAGAACTGTTCCTCAAAGTTTTTTAAAAACTTACAAGAACATCTGGCTCTTTAGAAGCAAAATATAAAGAAGAAGTGACGTAGACTTGGTAGTGTGTATGTTTGGGAACTGGCCAAATATGGATATATGCCAACCAAAAATTCTGACATGTTAACTTTCTGACCAAAGCAAATGATCACCTGCTGGTAGGAGACTAGACCCTGTGTTTAGAAGGTTGTAGGTTTGAGTCCCAGAACAGTAGGCTACCTCGAGTTTCCCTAGTGGAAGTTCCCCCTGGACACTGGATATACAGCTGTCCACTGCCCCTGCTGTGTGTATGGATGGATTAAAGACTGAGGACAAATCCACTGCTCACAGTGTGTGTGCCAGCACAAAGAAATTCATTTCATTTAATTTGATTTCAAATGTGTGTCTTCTGACAGTGATGGAAAGTGGATTAAAGCAGTGCCTAAACTGAGTAATCCTGACCATGCTGTGGTGCTCTGCAGTGCAGTTAACATTATTAAAAGCATTATTAAACAGCAAACTGCCGCACAGTTGCCAGAGTCCACTCAGTATCGAGTTGTTTATCTAAACATCTAGATGGATTTGGGATGGCCATGGAGACAAGGGCTTTTGAGGCACTGAGTTCTTTTCAGTGAACGCCAAGGTTCCTGCCCTGGAGGCCTGTGTCCATCATAGTTTGCTGTATTTTTCAGCTCATCTTGTAGCTGCCTGGATTAGTAAAGCCCTCATTTCTTCATAGTTTGCTTCCAAAGAGCCAGAATTTCTTTTACTTGAGTGTAATTTTGAGGAACAGTTCTCCAGATCTTCCTGAAGGACAGCGTTTTTGTCTCATTTTCAGTCCAGTCTCTGAATCTGAGCAGTTTGATTGTTTTGTGTTGGTTAATCCACAGAGTGATCTACGTCTGAACCTTCAAGCAGAACAAACTTAAGACATGAAGCAGTGAAGTGAAGAAACAGGTGCAGATGATTCCTGATGATCAGGTGATTTGTTTATTGCTGATGCTGAATGCTGAGTGGTTGGAATACCTTTATCTAGAACCTTGTATCTTGAGGCACTTTGCAGCCTGGTGCAAAAAAAACATTTGTTCCCGTTTCTTTTATTAGATCTCAACATGACAAAGGTATTCCAGTTTGACAGGTGTGGAGTAGCGCTTTTGCACCAACAAGGTGATTCCCAGTAAGTTATAAAGAAAAGAAGGTGGTTTGAGACATTTGCACGGTCGTATACTTTCAAATGACTTTGCACTGGATCAGAACTGGGTTTAATCCAACTAATAATGTACCGATCCATTAAATCAGCCTCGACTGACATCCGTACCGATCACTCAAGTCCAATCAGGACGTCCCAGTTCAAAGCATGAGGGGTTTTCCAGCATCCAAATTCAGCTCATCAGTGAAAAAACAACTCCGGCTGTCAAATCTCATCCCTCTCTTCACCCCTTTCTATTTTTAGGACATAAAAAATGACAGGTGAAAAGAAGCAGGGGCTTCTCTTCTTTTCTCTCCTTTCTGCCGCCTCATCCACCCGCTAAAACGCTGCTGTCTCTGCACTCATCTCCCCTCTTCCCTCTTCTCTTTCCTCCTCATTCCTCCCTCTCTCTCTCTCTCTCTCTCTCTCTCTCTCTCTCTCTCTCTCTGCATTAACAATGACTCTCTGACCTACTTCCCACTGTACCATGGTTGATGTCATGCTTCGTCTCCTCCCTCTCTCGCCCATTTTGTTTCTTTAATCTGCTCATATTTCGTTCATCCTTTCATTCAACCGCCCCATCCTTTCCTTCATTCACCCATTTTTTATTTAGCCATTCATCAAGCTTTTAGATCATTTGCTCATTTTGTCTTCATTCATCCTTCCAATCATCCCATCTTTCAGTCATTTGTATTTTCAGTTCTTCTTTTCTTCTTTCCTTTCTAAGGAACCTCATCTGGTTTTGGCTTCCCGGCACACAAGGCGGTCTCAGTCCAGACGTTTCTCATTCTTGGTTCCCCGATGCTGGAACGAGCTGTCAGAACAGGACGTTCCTCCTTTCTTCCAGAAACTCTTTCCTTCATTTTTCTTATTGGCATCTCATCTTCCCTTTTATCTACGACTTCCTTCCTTCCTTCCCTCTCTTAGATTAGTTCACATCTTTTCTTCCTGTTTCCTCTCTTATCGTCTTCTTCCCCTTAACCTTTTATCTTCTTTCTGACATTTCTTCCCCTCTTCTTCCTCCTCTCATTCCCTTTTTATTGTCTTCTGTCCTGTCCGTTCGTTCTTTCTTTTGTTCTTTCTTTCTCTTACCTTCTCTTTTATCTGTCCTATCTACATCTTCTTCATTCCTTCTTGCTGTACTCCCTCCTTCCTTCCTTCCCTCATTCCTTTAACTTTACTTACTCTCTTCCTTTAATTTTATCACCCATCTTTTTTCATCTGCTTGCCTACTTATTTTTCCTTCTGTTGAATGTTGCCCCTTCCTTCCTTCCTCTCCTTCTTTGCTTCCATTTTTAATGTTTGCTGACTTCCCTTATTCTACCTTTTCTACTTTTCCTCATCCCGTCCATTCTTTTTTTTTTTTTATCCTTGTTTTGTTGCCGGTTTGTTTATTTGCCCATTCATTAATTTCTGCCCCTCACTGTGAGTTATGTAAGGGTCCGTGGCTTGGCTCTGCTTATTCATTCTGGAAGTTTGAGTTCTGCTCCACTTTTTTTGTAACGGTCCCAGAAGCTCAGAGCTTTGACCTGGAAAGCCTGCACTGTGAGAGGGCCACGGAAGATTGTCAGAAAAGTCACACCTCCTTTTCTTTCTCCTTTTCATCCCTTTCTCTCTGTCTCTTACCTCTTCCCGTTCATTTGAAAGAACACGGCTCCATGTATCTTTTCCCCGGTCGTTTGGCAACCCTTGTTTTATTAAGGTTAACCTTGTTCTTTTAGGAAGAGAAAAAGCCTGCGGCAATAAATATTGAAGAAGCGCATTAAAAACAAATGTTATTCATAATTTCATGAAATCATTGTGTTTTATTTCATCCCTGCCATCCTCATGGCACATTCCAGTGACCTGGGAGATGGCGAGCAGAAGCTGAGTAGACGAAGCCTTAATTACAGGCTTATTTAACAGCTTTTTCTCTTCATCACACATGAAGGCCTAATTAGATGATCCTAGACCTGGTGTGTGGTGTGTAAAGGGATTTGGAGGCCCTGTTTAACCCTGCTGTGTGTTGATCTAGGTCATGAAAAGCAAAGTGTGTTTTTTGGGGGGTTTTTTATGAGAGTCAGTAGCCCTGAACCATGAACATCTCAAGAGTTTGAACCTTCAGGAAGGAGTGTATCATAATCAGATGCAGTCCAATCTTGCAGTGTGACCTTTCACACACATACAAAATAAATGGCATTTACTTAAATGAGTACAACTCTCTAATTTACACTAGTCTCACTGTTGCCACTGCAGCTTTTTAAGTAAGCTGTCCGATAAGGAAGCATTATCTACCAGCTAAAACAACCTTCAGCTCATTTTTTAAAATGTAAATATTACAGAAATTGCTCACGTATCTTATTCCCATTTGTGGCTTGGGAATGCTTTAAAAAGAAGTAAAATATGGCTGTTTAAATTATTGTATAATAATGATTGTATTAAGGTATATCATTCTGCGGGGGTTAATTGAAGCAGAACTTATTATTAAAGCTTAACCTAAAAGAAGTATGATTTTTTTTAGAGAAAGGTTTAATTTTCAGAAAAAATATATATTCTTCAGGTTTTTCAGTGATATTGCAATATCAGAAATTTCACCACCCCATCTGTCAGCATGTACTGAGTGTGTACTGCTTGGGAATTGAATATGCGAATGGTCCCTTTGTAACATAGTGCTCCAGTAGTCAAGATCATGACTTGTCCTAGAGCAAGGTGTAATAGCAATTTTATCTTGTCTTATAAAGTTCAGTTTTTTTCACTGTGAAAGTTAATGTTCACGGCTTGAAGGAGAGCTCTATTATTGAGCAACATGGCATGGTTCTTTATCTCTGCTCCACAAATGTCAAACTTGTACTTATGAAATAACTGACCAAATAGATAGGATGTGCGTGCAAAAGCGGAAATTAATTTACTGCGGGAGGCAGAGGGAAGTCAATTCGGCCATGCCGACTTCTGAGAAAAGGAAGAATCTTGGCCCTAATTGCCATTTAACTCTTGGTAGCGTGGATGCTGAAAAGGGGCATTTGTGGCACATTAAGGCTGATGTTGGTCAAGTGGCTCTGCCTTGCAGTTTTCAGCTTCCTTCAAATGCGCAATGGAAGACATACGACTGTGAAATGAAAGAACACAAGAATTTACAACCGCAGTGAAAAGAATTGTTGTTTAAATAAAGAAAGAACATGGTTTCCCTTTAAATCGAGACTTATTTAACTATAATATAATAAATAATAATCTCTATAATAATAATTTTCCCCATATGGAGGGGTGTTAAGATGGTCCTACTTGCCCTTCCACATTCTTCTCTTAGGTTGAGCCATGAGCCGAGCCCCTTATTGTGATGGTATTTGACCAGGCCATGAGCTGTGATCCTCTTATTGTGATGGTGTTTGACCAAGCCATGAGCCGGGACCCCCTTATTGTGATGGTGTTTGACCAAGCCATGAGCCGGGACCCCCTTATTGTGATGGTGTTTGACCAGGCCATGAGCTGTGATCCTCTTATTGTGATGGTGTTTGACCAGGCCATGAGCTGTGATCCTCTTATTGTGATGGTGTTTGACCAGGCCATGAGCCGGGACCCCCTTATTGTGATGGTGTTTGACCAGGCCATGAGCTGTGATCCTCTTATTGTGATGGTGTTTGACCAGGCCATGAGCTGTGATCCTCTTATTGTGATGGTGTTTGACCAGGCCATGAGCCGGGACCCCCTTATTGTGATGGTGTTTGACCAGGCCATGAGCTGTGATCCTCTTATTGTGATGGTGTTTGACCAGGCCATGAGCTGTGATCCTCTTATTGTGATGGTGTTTGACCAGGCCATGAGCCGGGACCCCCTTATTGTGATGGTGTTTGACCAGGCCATGAGCTGTGATCCTCTTATTGTGATGGTGTTTGACCAGGCCATGAGCTGTGATCCTCTTATTGTGATGGTGTTTGACCAGGCCATGAGCCGGGACCCCCTTATTGTGATGGTGTTTGACCAGGCCATGAGCTGTGATCCTCTTATTGTGATGGTGTTTGACCAGGCCATGAGCTGTGATCCTCTTATTGTGATGGTGTTTGACCAGGCCATGAGCTGTGATCCTCTTATTGTGATGGTGTTTGACCAGGCCATGAGCCGGGACCCCCTTATTGTGATGGTGTTTGACCAGGCCATGAGCTGTGATCCTCTTATTGTGATGGTGTTTGACCAGGCCATGAGCTGTGATCCTCTTATTGTGATGGTGTTTGACCAGGCCATGAGCTGTGATCCTCTTATTGTGATGGTGTTTGACCAGGCCATGAGCTGTGATCCTCTTATTGTGATGGTGTTTGACCAGGCCATGAGCTGTGATCCTCTTATTGTGATGGTGTTTGACCAGGCCATGAGCTGTGATCCTCTTATTGTGATGGTGTTTGACCAGGCCATGAGCTGTGATCCTCTTATTGTGATGGTGTTTGACCAGGCCATGAGCTGTGATCCTCTTATTGTGATGGTGTTTGACCAGGCCATGAGCTGTGATCCTCTTATTGTGATGGTGTTTGACCAGGCCATGAGCTGTGATCCTCTTATTGTGATGGTGTTTGACCAGGCCATGAGCTGTGATCCTCTTATTGTGATGGTGTTTGACCAGGCCATGAGCTGTGATCCTCTTATTGTGATGGTGTTTGACCAGGCCATGAGCTGTGATCCTCTTATTGTGATGGTGTTTGACCAGGCCATGAGCTGTGATCCTCTTATTGTGATGGTGTTTGACCAGGCCATGAGCTGTGATCCTCTTATTGTGATGGTGTTTGACCAGGCCATGAGCTGGGAACCCCTTATTGTGATGGTGTTTGACCAAGTCATGACCCGGGACCCCCTTACTGTGATGGTGTTTGACCGGGCCATGAGCTGTGACCCTCTTATTGTGATGGTGTTTGACCAGGCCATGAGCTGTGATCCTCTTATTGTGATGGTGTTTGACCAGGCCATGAGCTGTGATCCTCTTATTGTGATGGTGTTTGACCAGGCCATGAGCTGGGACCCCCTTATTGTGATGGTGTTTGACCAGGCCATGAGCTGTGATCCTCTTATTGTGATGGTGTTTGACCAGGCCATGAGCTGTGATCCTCTTATTGTGATGGTGTTTGACCAGGCCATGAGCTGTGATCCTCTTATTGTGATGGTGTTTGACCAGGCCATGAGCTGTGATCCTCTTATTGTGATGGTGTTTGACCAGGCCATGAGCTGTGATCCTCTTATTGTGATGGTGTTTGACCAGGCCATGAGCTGTGATCCTCTTATTGTGATGGTGTTTGACCAGGCCATGAGCTGTGATCCTCTTATTGTGATGGTGTTTGACCAGGCCATGAGCTGTGATCCTCTTATTGTGATGGTGTTTGACCAGGCCATGAGCTGTGATCCTCTTATTGTGATGGTGTTTGACCAGGCCATGAGCTGTGATCCTCTTATTGTGATGGTGTTTGACCAGGCCATGAGCTGTGATCCTCTTATTGTGATGGTGTTTGACCAGGCCATGAGCTGTGATCCTCTTATTGTGATGGTGTTTGACCAGGCCATGAGCTGTGATCCTCTTATTGTGATGGTGTTTGACCAGGCCATGAGCCGGGACCCCCTTATTGTGATGGTGTTTGACCGGGCCATGAGCTGTGATCCTCTTATTGTGATGGTGTTTGACCAGGCCATGAGCTGTGACCCTCTTATTGTGATGGTGTTTGACTGGGTTATGAGCTGGGACCTTCTTATTGTGATGGTGTTTGACTGGGTTATGAGCTGTGACCCTCTCATTGTGATGGTGTTTGACCAGGCCATGAGCTGGGATCCTCTTATTGTGATGGTGTTTGACCAGGCCATGAGCTGTGATCCTCTTATTGTGATGGTGTTTGACCAGGCCATGAGCCGGGACCCCCTTATTGTGATGGCGTTTGACCGGGCCATGAG
This sequence comes from Hepsetus odoe, assembly GCA_017165825.1. NCBI lineage: Eukaryota > Metazoa > Chordata > Actinopteri > Characiformes > Hepsetidae > Hepsetus > Hepsetus odoe. The sequence continues at coordinate 19,379,914 of CM029390.1, forward strand.
CTGTGATCCTCTTATTGTGATGGTGTTTGACCAGGCCATGAGCTGTGACCCTCTTATTGTGATGGTGTTTGACTGGGTTATGAGCTGGGACCTTCTTATTGTGATGGTGTTTGACTGGGTTATGAGCTGGGACCTTCTTATTGTGATGGTGTTTGACTGGCTATGAGCTGGGACCTTCTTAGTGTGATGGTGTTTGACTGGGCCATGACTCAGGACCCTCTTACTGTGGTGGAGTTTGACCGGGCCATGAGCTGGTACCCCCTTATTGTGATGGTATTTGACTGGGCTATGACCAGGACCCTCTTACTGTGGTGGAGTTTGACTGGGCCATGAGTTGGGATCCTATTATCATGGTGATTTGACTGGACCATGAGCCGGGACCCTCTTTCTTTGGTGGAGTTTAATTAGGGCATGAAGTGGGACTCATTGAGGAGGAGTTTGTCTGGTTCATAAGCCTGGACACTTCTCATTGTGGTGGATTTTGATTGGATCATGAACGAGGACTCTTCTTATTGTAGCGGAGTTTGATTGGATTATAGTAGCGAGGAGTTTGGCTGATATTTGAGCTGGGATGTATCTCGCAGTGATAGTAGAATTTTAAATGAGTGGGCAGTTAATCATGGCCTCTGTTACTTCGGGGAGTTTGACTTGCCTGCAAAATGGGATGCTTTGTGTCACTGTAGTGGAGTTTGGAGATCAGGGCAGTTTTTACAGAAATGTCTGTGTTATTCTTTTTTGGCAAAAATATTGTGTCATCTGGAGAGGCAAGTTCAGTCTCCAGTAATGCTACATCCATCCATGACTGGCAGTCCAAGAGTGCATAACTAGCCTCATTTTCTTTTTTAGTTCTTCCTTTTCCCCATCGCATACAATTCTTACCCACATGGTCTCCTCACTGATGCTGTTTGAAAGTTTGTGGAAACATAAAAGGTGGGTGGGAAGCTTCTCCTTTTACATGGTGAAAGTTTGAAGACTTTAAGGAACCCCTGAATCAACAGTAAAATACATTTCATGCTGTTTAGTCTCCTACACTCTGCTCCCTAAAACTTTAAAGTGGTTTGTTATTAGGACTGAAATTCAATTCCGACTTGCGCACAGTAATTGATTTGCCAATAAGAGTGGCTTTCTTATGCCTGGATCAGTCAGCGGTATGTCTGAACTGCAGTCACTGATACGCCTCTGACTTCTACCAGAATAATTTCTCCTTATTTGGTTGTTTATCAGACTCCTTCACCTAATTTTCTTTTTAAAGCAGCGTTAAGGTTTGTCACAAATTGTGTAGTTATATAACATGAGTCAGAAATTCATGGGGGATAGGACAGACCCTCTCGTCGTGGTGGAGGAAGGAAGGAAGGATGGAGAGAATTTGTACTCCAGGTCATGAGTTTGACACTGATGCTCTCTGACTTTTGAGAGATGTCAAGTCCCAGAATGCATCAGGGTTTACAGACTGGCTTGTCCTGGAACAATCATGGTCTATTTTAAATCTTTAAAACTTCCTTCACCCCTAAGGAAATTAAATGATGCATGTTGTGTTTTGTCATATTTTTTTAAATATAAAAGATTATTAGAATAGAAGTGAATTATCTGCGCTTTAGGCATTAGTGTTTATGTCTGGTTTAAGAATGCCATTTCGGCTTCTGTTTTATACTGAAATGTTTGTCTCTTTACCGTGTATTGTTTAAGTATGAAAGTGATTTGTTTACCCTGGCTTGGGAACGACTGATTGAACATTGACTGAAGGACTACTGGAGTTTGACTGGGCCTTATATAGTGACACGTCTTACCATGGTAGCGGGCTGCAAAGGGGACAGTATGGTCTCAAATAAGTCAAGTTTGACTTTGCCATGAACTGTCAAACTTTGCTAGTTGAGCTGGACTGGGCTGCAGGCTGACTTGGGAGCTTATGTATCAATTGAGAACCAATGGATGATCGTTGCACTGCAGTACTGGGGTTTAACCGGGCCATGAAATGTGAAACTTCTTACCAAGTTAGTGGAGTGTAAAGGTTCGGTCTCTACTACTTCTTAATGTTCCCTATCTAGTCTCACTCCTCTATGATGACTGCACTGATATCATTAAGGCCTCTGGAGAGAAGTCACAAGTATATCAGTGCTTTAAAGCTTTATTAAACACAGGGCATTTTTATTCTTCTAATAAGCTCTGACCTTTGTTCACCCCATGGGCATAACAGGAGGCCAAACACCCCCATGTATGTTGTTGTGGTTGACCTGGCTACGCACACAAGACAGAAATACCCTCAGGTGAGGTCAGATGGAAATACCCTTACCGGACACCTGCATGACCCAAGAGGACCTGAAAAAGGACCTTTCTGGTATTTTCATTCTGGAGTTATACTGGGTCATTTTAGTCTAAAGCTGTGTTTGACTGGACCATGAGCTGTGAAACTTCTTACCAAGATAATGGAGTTTAAATGGGCTGCAAACATAGATAATAAAATATTAGTAGGAGTTTGGCAGTCCAAGAGTGGACTGGGGACCTGTCCAGGATGTTTTCCCACCTTATTGCACTGTGAGAGCTTCAAATCTTACCTCCAGCACTACCACCATCGGGTTCCGATTTTCAGATCTTGGATTGGTCTATTAGAATAAGCTGTAATAATTTTTGTATGATTTTTAGAAGCATCCATCCAATTCCCTTTTTCTTTCTTTCTAAACCCCTGCCAGTTCTGTTTCGCAGAACTAATAATAATCCCGAGAAGACACTTTTATCGCCTTATTTCTCTTTTTTTTTGTATTCGGATCTTCCTCTCTGTCTCACACACACACACAAACAGCTGTGGTGAACACGAGGGGTGATGATAATTTGGGCTAGATGAGTCTTCTTCTCTTGCTAATTGGAATATATTACCTTTCATGTTTCAGCTGAGGTTTATGCACGGTCCTCTCTCACTGCTCCGTCATGCAGGAAAACAGAAACCAGCTTTAGATGGGAAAAAAATAATCTAAAAAACACCCACACTTGTTTGTGTGTCCCTTTCAACGAAGTTTTCTTCATATTTCATTTCCATTCATTTTATTACAGCTCTTGGAAGGAGCGGGCAGCTTTGGGCACTGAGCCGGGTCCACTTTAAAAGGGGGCTTTTTTGCTGGTGAATTGCATTTCATTTTCAATTAATAGAGCGAATCTACACTTAGAGATAATAAAGAGACGGAGCCCGACTAGAATAGTCAATGGCTGTCGGCTCACCGAGAGATTGACTTGTGTATCTACTGCATACTCCAGCAGTCAGTGCTTGTACGTGGAAGTCGAATTCATTAAACACAAACCCAGTTAATGAAGCGACATGACTTTAAATTCAGACACAGTGTCGAAGTGTGTGCTTTCTATCAGTCTTTAGGAGAAATCAACGCTTCTTATGATAAACAGTAAATGTACTGTGAAATTGATTTAATGTATCGACGTGAAAACGATGAGTAGGTTCTTCCTCAAAGACGACAAAGTGAATTTAGCCGATCTGCTGCCAACAATATTTGTAGTCATGCTTCATTTTCTTATGAAAGAAATGGAACTATCTGTATAAATGATCTCTACCAAATTGGTGTTAACACAGTTCGTTCACAATCCACTTCATTGGCAACACCTACCTTCTAATTCTCCAGGATGAACACTCTTTATACTCTCAGTATCTGCTCATTTAATTAGAAATGCCTCTTTGCAATTTTCCTTTTTTCTACTTTGTTCTTCCCATTTTTTTGACACTTATTAGAAACACCTACCTTGTGGTTCTTCCTGTTAACACCATTATTAGAAACACACACCGTATACTCCTGGTTTCTGCTTATTTATTTAGAAATGTTTCTTTGTACTTTCTCTTTTGGCCATCTTATTAGAGGCACCTACCTTGTTCTTCCCATTTTTGGCTGCCTTTTAGAAACACCTACCATGCGTTTTCACTCTGGCCACTTTATTAGAAACCCCTACCTTCAAATGACCTTTGTTGGCCGTTTTATTGAAACACCTACTTAAATCCCTAAATGAATATTGCCAATTAAAATATGTAGAGAATTTATTGTCATACCCCCTGCCAAACCCGATTCATATAATAATATTTGGTTCCAGCACAACATTACACATTTGTTTCACAGTAGTGCTGGCGTGAGTGTACCAGACTTAGGAGTGAACTTTATTTTTATCTCAGCTCTATACTGTATTATAGTGGAGCAGCAGTGGCCCCATGGTTAGGGACTGGGCCCCAGGATTAGAAGGTCATGGGTTTGAATTTCGGTACAGTAGGCTGAGCAAGGTACCGTCCCTGTCACAGCTCTATGGGCGCTGCATGTTGTGGGCTAAATTCAGAAATGCACTTCATTGTTGTTGTGCTGTGTTTCACAAGGGCAAATAGTCACTTTCACTTCACTGAGATGATACAGCCTGTCTATAATTCTTTACATTACTTTACATAGTTTACTATCCGTACAAACATGTGACAGTGTGTGTCTGAATCACTGTTAGGATCACTAGGTGGTCCACCAAATAAACCTGTGAAGTGGTGCATTGTGGTCAGGCACTGAGGAATGGCCAGTGGATGTTTAATGCACCAGTTTCCCAGCTGTGAGGCGGAGGAAGGAGCTACAAGTTGGGGATTTCTGAAGAAGTGGCTGGTGAGTGTTTGCATTCTGGCATTTAGATAATATTTTTACCATTATCCTCCTCCAGCTTCATCCGTCCTACACACACATGAGCCTCACCACGATAAAAAGCAGCAAGATGTTCCATTACACTGATTTAGTCATCCACTGGTTTAGTCATCCAGAATCCCTGGAAGCTCTTTTAGATTCAAACTGAACATGTGAAATCCCTTTCTGTCAAAGCATTTTCAGGAATATCCAAACCTCTTTAGAGCCCACAAATGTATAGGGAAAAGTCTCATTTTCAGCCAGAATTTCAAACAATTAAACATTTCTTCAGCATCATTCGATCCATTTTTGACACATTCAGAATTCCCAGAAATCTGATCCTGTTTTGAAAAACCATTTCATCATTCACATGGTTCTTTAAGCTAGCACTACATTTGATACAATTATGGCATTTAGCTGACGCTCTTATCCAGAGCGACTTCCATTTCTTAGCTACAGGTCAGTCCTCCTGGAGCAACTTGGGGTTAAGCATCTTGCTCAGGAACCCAATGGTGGCAGTGCTGGAGATGAGATTCTCGAACCTGCAACCTCTTGGTCTGTAGGCGAGTATCCTACCACTAGGCCACCACTTCCCCACATGAGTAATGGTTTATGTTATGAAATGTATAGTGTTGTTGACAATGGAACATTGCATACAGATTTTAAGATATGCATTATGAATTAAATGTTACAGGCATAGAAACCAAATCACCACGAGATTAAAAGGGAAAGTTTACTCCCGCATGGGAAGATTGAGAGTTCAATTCCCTCACTAGTAGGTTGCCCTGAGGTACCCTTGAGCAAGGTACCTTCCCCGTCCCTGCTCCCCGGGCGCTTTCAATAGCTGCCCACTGCTGCATGGTGTTTGCATGGGTTAAATGCAGAGGTCCAATTTCGTTGTGGTTCACTGAGTGCTGTGCTGTGACCTCGCAATGACTAGGTTGTCACTTTCACTTTCAACAGAGTAACATCCTCAGGAGAGAAGCTCTTCCTGAGCCTCATGGTACGGAGGCTTCTGTAACGCCAGCCGGATGGGAAAAGGGTAAAAAGTCCATTGTTGGGGTGGACTGCATCCTTGATAACATCGTTGAGTAATTTTTGCCACTCACTGGAATGCGGTCTGGTGTGAAGCAGTTGCCATAGCAAACTGAGATACGGTGGTAGAGCATCCTCTCTGTGACTCAAAAGTAAAAGTCCAGCATTATCCTGGGACACAGGTGAGCTTCTGTATCAAAATTAGGGTTTCTTGGGTTGAATTGCAAGACAGACACCTTTACACACTCACACTTAGGCATCAGTTTAACATTTCCAATGAAAAGTGAAATTGACAGTGACAACATTTGGTCATAGCACCTCGCACAATGCACAGTGAACCACAACGAAATCGGACCTCTACATTTAACCCATGCAAACACCATGCAGCGGTGGGCAGCTATTGAAAGCGCCCGGGGAAGCAGTGACAGGGACGGTACCTTGCTCAAGGGTAACTCAGAGCAACCTACTGGTGAGGGAATCGAACCCACAATCTTCCGATGCGGGGGCAACTCCCTAAACACTAGGCCACCGCTGCCCCACCCCAATCCCCCTTTAGTGCAAGTCTTTGGAGGAAGCAAAACACAGAGACACGGGGACTTCACTTTAATCAAGCTTTCTTTGGAACCCTGCAAAAGTTATCTTCAGTTCTTCTGCTTGGCTGCTCAATACATGTTTCTCCAACACTGAAGATTTCTTTCTGGCCCTGACCTCTAATGCCCGAGATCCAGTAGAGCTGGGGGATGTGAGAGAGCTACTCTGACTGGTTATGGAGCTGGGTTGCAAGTGTTTACGAGTTGGGTTTGAGATGTTGTTCACGTCTCTCTGGCCCGGGTCACTGGTTGATGTATGAGACATCTGTTCCAATGCACTGTCCAGGAAACGTGAACTGAGATGTAAAACTCTCAACTAACCCAACCCCCATCGCGCTCTCGCTCTCTCTCGTTCTCTCTCTCTCTGCCTCACAAGGCCTTTAAAGCATAAATAAATATAAATCATCTCCACAAAGGTCAGCTCCTGGCAAAAGATGTGGATTCGTCCCAGAGAAACATAATGATAATTAGTATCTCTCTCTCTCTGCTTTTCTCTATTTCATTGTCCTTTGTTTTGCTTTTCTCTTTTAATCAATTTCTCCTGTCTCTCTCTCTCCCTCTCTCTCATCTGTCACTCTCTCTTTCCACTTCTTATGCCTTGCTTCTCTCTGTATTTCCCCTCTTTCTTCCTGTTTCTCTTTCACTGTCACTTTTTATATCTCTATTTTGCTCCCTTCTTTCTCTCTTGTCCTGCTTCTTATTTCTCATTCACTCTCACTTTTCATTCTCTTGTTTTCTTGTTGCTCTGTCTCTTCTACACTTTCAGTCTGTCAACGTCCTCTGCTTTGCCTTTCCCTCAATCTCACTCACTCTGTCTCCCTCACTCTTTGCTTTTGCCTCTATCTTTGTATTTCTCTCTTGCTTCTCTCGTTCAGTCTATTTCTCTTTCTGTCTCACTTACTCTCTCTACTTCGTATGCCTTGCTTCTCTCCTTTCCATCCATCTCCCTTCCTCCTGCTTCTCTCTGTCTCTCTCTCTCCCTCTAATGGTCTTCATGAGTTGTGTATTTCGCTCTAGGCAGGACAAGAGATGTGGACCAGTTGTGTATAAAACATCACTCCAGGTAAGCTATGCCTCCAATAAGGGTCATGGTTCACTAACCCTTTGTTTTTTCCTCCCTTGGTTTGGTTTTTTTCTTGTGATTTCAGACTCATTAGTGTCTGATTGCCAGGCCTGCCTCAGGACTGAGTTTAAGACAAATTTTAATTTTACCCCCTAACATTGATTTATTGGGACCCTGCAGAACTCTGCTCGTCTCTAATGTATTAATATTTCATCAAGTTGAACACACGCATCCCGAAGCATGCAGCATTCCTCCCTGAAGATGTCTGATCAAAGCCTGTCCCTTCAGGAGGCGGTTCAATAATTTGGGATGTCTCCTGGTGGTCTGCCGCTAATTGGTGGGTGTTACACTTCAAACATATGGAAGTGAGAACAAGCTTTCTATCAACATTCTTACACTTCTGTTCACTCTTGTACCTCTAGGTAGCATCCAGTCTTTATCTGGATTAACTCTACCAAGGATGAGTGGTGTCGTTTCCAATGCAATACAATATATTGATGTATACAAAGTGAAACAGGGCAGTGCTGGTGGCCTACTGGTTAAGCACTAGGTCCCATGACTAAGGTTGTGGGTTCAAGTCCCAGGTGAATAGGTTTCTCTGAGATACTCTTGAGCAGCAATCCACATCAGGGCTACCAAGGTGCTGAATTTGACTATGTATGTATATATAGAATGTATAAAGTTCATGTGAGCATATCGTGCATTGGACCATCAAGAAACATCACAAATTATTTAAACGCCTCCTGAAGGGACAGGCTTTGATCAGGCGTCTTCAGGGAGGAATGCTGTACGCTGTGGGTGCGTGTGCACAACTTGATGAAATATTAATACGTTTGAGACAAGCCGAGTTCTGCAGGGTCCCGATAAATCAATGTTAGGGGTAAAATTTAAACACTGTCCTGAGGCGGGCTGAGCAAACAAACACTTCTAGCTGGAAATCACATGAAACAAACAAAACCAAGGAGGTAAAAAGTTTTATGAAGACCCTTTTGTGGTGCCAATACTTTTGTGACCCATTAAGGAATGGACTACACAAGAGCTCTGAAAGTGCCATGGTTGACAAGAAAGCACTGATATAGACTGTGAGGTCAGGCCTACTTGGAACAGACTAGTTTGTCCAGCAGTCCTGTAGACGGGACTGATATTTTTGGAATTTGCAGGCAACTCCTTGAGTTCTATGTTCCTCAGATCATTCCTGAACCATTTCTGCTGTGTGGAAGAACATTAGAGAAAATCATTGCTACAAAAAAGCCAACTTGGTGTGCAAAAATGTTAAAAGTACATCCACTTTAATGCCAGGACCCAAGGTTTCCCAGCAGAACATCAACCAGAAGATCAAGTTCCCTCCACAGGCTTGCCTTCTACCTTCCTGGTGCCATCTCTTCACCAGATAAGCAACACTAACTCCCCACACATGATGCCTAGTGATGTGCAGAGATCTTAATCCAGGAAATGTGGTTCATCAGATCAGACCATGTCCTTCAATTGCTCCAGTTCTTCTCGTAGGTGCTTTCAGTGGTGCAGCTTTGCAAACCGGTGTCACAGGTTCTGATGCACTGTGTGTTCTGACTCCTTTCTATCAGCATGAACTTTTTAGCAATTTTTGCTGTAGCTCTTTTGTTGGATCAGACCAGGCAGGCTCGGCTTCACTCCCTAAATTGCATCACTGACCCTGCTTACTTGTTTTCCCGCCTCTGACCATTTTCTGATAGGTACTTACCCTCGCACGCTGGGAGCACCCCACTATATACCTGCTGTTTTACTCTGACCCAGTATTCTAGCCATCAGAATATGGGCCTTATGCAACTGACTCCAATACCTCCGGCTCAAAAGCCGACTGTTTAATCACCGCCTAATATCCCTCCACGTGACTGGTGCTGTTATTATGTGCTAATTGATGTTATTCACTTCAACTGTCAGTGGTGTCAGTGACTGGGTGTAAGTACACGGCAAATTCATACTGGATTAACAGTATGAGCAATAATTAACATTCTAGTATCTTCACAAATACCCATTAAAGCTTTATTTCAGGGGAAGGACCGTGTTAGGGCAGGTGGAGCCGGTCCCTTAGGGAGTGTAAGAGATTAGCCACAGTGACTATTGCTGTAATTGGGCATTTAGAAAAGCATGAGGCGTTAGTGTGTTAGTGCATCATGTCTGGAGAGCTAAATGGGTTGTTTGTGTGTGTGTGTGTGTGTGTGTGTGTGTTTGTGCAGCAGCCTGGGTCAGCAGAGCCAGCCAGCATCTCCTATTTTCCTCAGAGAGACACTTTTTTTTGTTCTGAGGGAATTCTCTAAAAGATGGGGAGAAGGAAAGTTCTCTTTGGGTGAATTCAGTAGAGCAGTGGAGAGATGAAGTGGAGGTGGGAAGAGGGCATCCATTGCGACCATGAGAGAGAGAGAAGGAGAGCGAGAGGGTGAAATTAAGAGTTGGAAGAGGGCAGCCACTGTGACTGTGTGTGAGAGAGAGAAAGATGAAGGAGTAAAGGAAAGCAGACACTTGGACAATAAACCAGTGACAAAGAAGAGAAACGGAGGGAGTGAGAGAAGCATCCGTGACAGTGATAGAGAGATGTGAAGGGAGCAGAGAGGTAGTATAGAAAGAAGAAAAAACAAAAGTACAAGAGAGCGGGATGAGGAATTAAAAAGAGAGATTGAAAAATGGAGGACAAGGACAGAGTGAAAGAGGGAGGGAGAAAGGAAAGAATAGAGTGATGAAGAAATTCCCCTGCAGCAGACTGTGAAAGCTTAGTGAGCGTGTGGTGGAGAATGTTAATACAACACTAGCTCAGTAGCAGGGATTTTCCATTCCATCCCTCAAAGAGCGCGCACACACACACACACACACACACACACACACACACACACACACACACACACACACACACACACAAATATAACAGCGGGGAGACACGCAGACAATAGGATCTAAAACTGCAGCAGAAAGAGAGACACACACACACACACACACACACACTCTGAACAATAACAACAAATTACTCCTCCAATACTGATAAGGGAATAAAGGTTATTCAAGGGACAGCAACCCCATCCGCAATGTACATGATCGCTTCTGCCTGCGATACGGCGGCATCAAAAGAGTGATAAAAATAGCACCTTAATCTAATAAAGATCCCAGTGTATCATTTTTTTATTTATTTTATTTGTTCATTTATAATGTCTGTATGGTTTTATGCTCATCCTTCATCTTCAAATCACTGTTTTCCACCTTTTTTCTTAACAGGCAGAGATGAAGCTTTAGTATAATTATTGTCGCTTTCTGACATATTCTTGTGCCTCAGTTTATTTTATTAATTGGCTCATATTTTGCTTTTGATACTTGTTGAGGAACAGTTCTCCAGATCTTCCTGAAGGACAGTGTTGTTGTCTCTCATTTTCAGTCCAGTCTCTGTACCTGAGCAGTTCTCCAGATCTTCCTGAAGGACAGTGTTGTTGTCTCTCATGTTCAGTCCAGTCTCTGTACCTGAGCAGTTCTCCAGATCTTCCTGAAGGACCGTGTTGTTGTCTCTCATGTTCAGTCCAGTCTCTGTACCTGAGCAGTCTGATAGTTTTGTGTTGGTTAATCCACACAGTGATCTACGTCTGAACCTTCAAGCAGAACAAAGTCTAACTGAAGACATGAAGCAGAGAAGAACCAGGTGCAGATGATTCCAGATGATCAGGTGATTCATTTACTGCTGAACACTGAGTGGTTGGAACCCATTTATCTAGAACCTTGTATCTTTAGACACTTTGCAGCAGCACTAAAGCATTTGTTTCCATTTTTCCCATTTAATCTACTCAGAACGCCAAAGAGAAGAGTGTGTCAGGCATCAAATAGTATTTTATTTCTGCACTCTTGAAACATTTTACTAACATTTGTAGCTGTTTAGCTCCATTTACTCATATAATTAAGCACTCTTTTGCAGACGCACTCTTTTGCATGCACCCTCTGGCATTTTTCCGTCGTTATTTGTGATGTATTGAGAAGAATAGAAATCAGCCAGGCTTCTCCTAAATTTGGTGCATCCAATTGTTTTCTAAGAGGAACGATTTTTTTTCTCTTATGATATGGGTCCAGCAATACCAATAGCCTGAAGAGGAAGGCGGCACATGGTGGCTTTATTCACTACCCGTCTGGAAACAAATCCCAAAAATAATGATGAATGAAGCTCCCCCGCGCACGCTGTATGTAATCTCGCGTCTGAGCTGTTCGCATTTCTGGCGCCCAGTCTAAATATTTGCAGATAGAAAAGAGAAAATGCTCAGAGCAGCAGCAGGAGAGACTCAGGCTGCTGCCCGGAGCATCTTCCACTCAGAAAACAAATGTTCCTAAACATCAGAATAAACAGCACAACAGTATAGAGCATCATGGCTTGCGATGTTCACATCAATTAAACCGCAGTGTGAAGACCAAAGCCGCAGCGCCGCCTTGTAAAGGACACGGACTGCATCCTAATTAGAGGACGATGCTCATTCTGCCAAAGACGAACCATAATAGACTCCCTAAGCTGCTCTGTTCATACATTGCACATGCTAATTAATGCTCTTTACTTAGTGTCCTTTCAAAACAGCATTAAAAAACAAGCTTAAAGCTGATCCACAGCATGTTTCCCTTTTATTACCGAAGAATCAACACTGAGTTTGTGTGTACATACAATTAGATTTGCTCGTTAGCTCTTATGACGCAGTCTGATGATTAGAAATGAGGGTTGGGTTCAATCCTCAGGATGGGTAGAAAAATGTGAGGGGGTATAGTGCTTTACCACTCCTGTATCCATGGCTGAAATGCCCTGGGGCAAGACCCTGTCCTTCGTAACCGCCCCCGATCTAGAGTTTGCTAAAGATCACACAGACAAAACAGCAGGCCAAAAAAAACCCCAAAAAAACGGTTGTGGGTTCAAATCCCTGAGCAAGGTACCGTCACCATTACTGCTCCACGGGCCCAGTGAAAAGCAGAGGTTGAATTTTGTTGTCTCACTGTGTGAAACCCTGACGCTGAAGCTGGTTGTACAGAGGCATGGGGTAAAAATCCTTCAAGCTGAGAGGCAGAACTGACCAATAGTCACCGGCCATGTGTAGTAGTTACCCTAAATACCCCCAAAGATTCACACTGTCACTCACAGATATGTAATATTGGGTCATTTTCTGTAATATGTAAGTGAGTCACTTATAACATTTTTCACTCAGTGTTTTAATTGGGTTCTATAAATCCTCTAATAGAATTATAAAAATCTTATGTTCTGGAGCATAATTATGCAAATGGAGGGTTTGGAAGGGTTTTCAAGCAGGGGCAACGGTGGCCTAGTGTTGAGACCAGCAGGTTGCCTTAAGGTACCGTCCCCGTTACTATTCCTCGGGTGTTGGATATGCTGCACAGTGCGTACTGGTTTAAAGCAGAGGTCGCATTTCATTGTGGTCCACTGTGTGCTGTGCTGACAAACAGTCACTTTCACTTGCTGGGCTCTGTTGACCACTTCCTGAGTGGGCAGGTGGTTGCCGGCTGCCTCTGTAAAAAGGATTTGTAACAAATCTGGAGACGCTAGATTGGGATCTGACCTGCCGAGTGGCTGCAGAGCTGCAGCGCTGTAATCCCCCTTGCTTAGCATACAACATATCAAGTGTCTTATTTTCCGGGTAGCAAAGTGTGCAAAGCCGGGAGGTGAGAGCGGCGTGACTGATGTTGTGATGTATGAATAAGGGAACAGGGTCTGTAGAGCATCATGGATGATGTCACATGCTGCTGGAGCCCCTGCCTGTGGTGGAATTTAAATAACAACAGCAAGGATGTGGGACAACTCCATCTTTACATAATCAGGTGTAAGACCTCCTTTCAGGGGTTCAGTATCCTGACAGAAGATCTTCTTCACTGTAATATGACCGAGGACTGTTGTTTACAAGCAATACAAATCCCCCACCTGTTCTTTCCACTTGCTTTCGCATCTCTTTGCACTTGAACCACAGAGAAGCCTGCTAGATCCACACAGGAGTCAGGGATGTTGTTGTTTAACCAGGTTTCAGTAAAGCACAGGAGACTACACTCACCGTGTGCTCCCTGGTTCCTCACAAGTGCCTCAAGCTCCTGCTTCTCACTTTTGCTGAGCAAAGCATTGAGTCCCCATGAGGATTGATAAAAAAGGGTTATGAATGAAAACATAAACAAAAGAAAACTGTAGAACCCAAATAGCAACATACACGCGCTGAATACACTAAAACACGTGCAGTTTAGCAACACATTTATTAGCCACTCACAGCACAGGTTTAATAATAGACCAGATTCATGCAGCACTACGGTATGGGTTCACATCCCATTTTTAGTGAAAGTGAAAGTGACTAGTTGTCATTGTCAGCACAGCACACAGTGAAACACAACAAAATGCCTCCTCTGCTTTTCACCTATTTAAATACCGTGGAGCAGGGGGCGGCTGTTTAAAGCACACAGTGAGCAGTGATGGGGACGGTACCTTGCTCAAGGGTACTTCAGGGCAACCTGCTGGTCTGGGATTCCAACCCATGACCTTCTGATCCTGGTGCCTAGTCCCTACACACTAAGTACTTATAGTACTGTCCAAAAGGTTTGAGCCGCCATATTTAAAAAAAATAATAATGAATGAGAAAATTAAACAGATGTGTTGGATGTGGCTGCCCAATGCAGTGCAGTGTGCGTGGCTTTGTGGTTCAATGTCTCAGAGAAAGACCTTCCAAGACCTGAGTTTGAGAACCCGAGATTTAATTCAACACTAAGGTTGACCAGTTTAGCAGTTTTCTTCTGAGGTTTTTGCTTTTCCTTTTCAGATGATCTACAGATTCAGATTCTCTAACAGCATCAGTCTTAGATTTAGGTTTTGGGTCAAATTTAAGATTAAGTTTGGGATTAGAGTTGGGATTATCTTTTATATTTAACAAAAAGTTCAGTTACATGAAACAGATATCGTGTTAAGCATCACCTTAAAATCGTGCATGCTGAGCCGTCCAAACAAAGTGTTAGCAGCTTTTCTTGTGTTTCACTTCAGCTCCAATCATTTTCAACTTCTTGAAGCGCACCGTAGGCATGAGCCTAGCCAAAAAATTGCATACCTTTATTAATGATTCATTAATTTCTATGCGTATTAATGCCTTTGGCTTGTTGCTCCATGAAACACTCCGCTCCCCTGCTGTTCTCTAGGCTGCCGTGGTTATAAATTACATTTAAAGTGCAGCTTTGTTTAATGTGGTTTGCATTTAGCACTAATGTTCGGTAATGTTTTAATTACACACTCGTGATACGTGATGAATAAATCATGCCATGCCATTTTCCAGCTGCTATCCTGGAAAGAAATGATGGTCAGAAATTTAATGAGGATTGATAACCTCATGCCTGTTTAATATAATTCAAGACCTTCCTGAGGCTAATGGAGGTCTTTCTCATGTTTCGCTAATTTTGCTCAATTTGACGGAGTGTCCTTGAGAAATGTTTGCAGGTACGCACCCCAATAATCTGTAACCCTGAGGTCAGCTCTGACCAGGTTCTGTAAAGTACGGAAAATGGTTCCATTCATAACGATAGAACCATTTTTGCAGCTCTTTGCCATTTTTTCTTTATAGAACTGTATAGATGAGAGTTTCCATTGAAATGGTTCTGTGAGTTAACATCAATATGTTTAATCATCCATCCATTCCTCCATCATCTGGAGCCTTTATCAGCAAAGTGTGGAGAAACACTGGACAGGTCAACAGAGTCCAGTGGAACACACACAGTCACATCTAGGGGGCAATCTAGCATCTTCAGACCATCTGACCTTCATCTTCGTCTTCGGGCTGTTGGCAGAAACTTATGCATCAGATGAACAAAGACAAGGAGAACTCCACATGGAGAGGACCTAGGGGCTCTGTGGATTCAGGTCAGATACTATTATTTAAAAATAAATAAATAAATACTGCTGTTGATAGTCCTTCAGAGATTTATCCAAAATTATAGCTGGATGTAGAACAGAGGCAACACAAAGCTTGATTCCCAGACGGGACAGTCCGGGTCCTTTCTTTGTGGACTTTGCATGTGTCTCTGTGTGGATTTCCTCCAGGTGATACGGTTTCCTACCACTGTCCTAAGACAGGTATGTCATGTGGATCAGCGATGTTAAATCTCTCCCTAGGGGTGTGTGTGTGTGTGCGTGAGTGTGTTTGTTTGTCTGTATGTCTGTCCTGTGATGGACAGGCGACCTGCCCAGGGTCTTTCCCTGCCTTTTACCCTGTGAGAGCACTGCCCACATCCTAATTAGAAAAAGCGGCTCAGAAAATTCATGAATGTTTTAGTGGATCTTTTTCATTATCGTAGAAAAGAGGTTTTAACAATTAAAAGAACAATGATGGAGAAACTATTGTGAATGTTTTTTAAAGATCTTTCTAAAAATATTTCTGTCATTGTTAGAAGTCAAAGAACCCTTTTTTGCTACCACATCAAACCAATCCTCTAAAAGTTAAAGCAGAGGGATGAAGTCTTTGAGGACCGCCATATTTGATTGACAGTCAATTATGTATTAGTCCTATTAGTCCAGATCTCTTTTAGTAACGTTGTTACTTAGTAACTGAGTTGCTGAGGACATTGTGATCTGCAGTGAGAGCAGGGAGCAGCTTGAGGAGAACCTGGAGAGATAGAGATAACCTCTAGAGAGGAGAGGAATGAAAGTGAGTAGGTCAAGGACAGTACATGAGTGTAAATGAAAGGGAGGAAAGTGGAGTGGTTAGGATGCAGGGAGTGAAGGTAACAAAGGTGGAGGAGTTTCAATGCTTGGGATCAACAGTTCAGAGTGAAGGCGAGTGTGGAAGAGAGGTAAAGAAGAGAGTGCAGGCTGGTTGGAATTGGTGGAGAAGAGTGATTTGTGATAGACGGGTACCAGTGAGAGTAAAAGGTAAAGTTTTGGGACAGTAGTGAGACCAGCTATGTTGTACGGGTTGGAGACGGTGGCACTGACGAAAAGACAGGAGGAGGAGCTGGAGGTGTCAGAGTTAAAGATGCTGAGATTTTCGTTGGGTGTGACGAGGATGGACAGGAGTAGAAATGAATATTTTAGAGGGACAGATCAGGTTGGACATTTTGGAGACAAAGTTAGATAAGCAAGGTTGCGTTGGTTTGGACATGTCCAGAGGAGAGACGAGGATTATATCGGGAAGAAGACATTGAAGATGGAGCTGCCAGGAAAGAGGAGAAGAGGAAGATCAAAGAGGAGGTTTATGGACGTGGTGAGAGAGGACATGCAGGTGGTGGGTTTGAAGGAGGAAGATGCAGAGGACCGGAAGAAATGGATACAGTTGACCCGCTGTGGCGACCCCTAAACGGGAGCAGCTGAAAGAAAAAGAAGTAGTAGTAGTACTTAGTAACTGAGTAATAATTTAGTATTTAGTGATAAAGTACAAATTCATTTTTCATTAGTTAATCATGTATTTGCTCATTATCTCTGCACGTACTGATGCTTATTACACTGGTGAGGAACTGATAAGAGTCTTTTTTCATTTTCTGCAACATGAGAACTAAGTAGTACCTTTATGCTTGGCTCACTCTGCTCCTGACTGTCTTTCTCTTTCATTCTCCACCATCAATTAAGCGTCTCCTCAGAGTAAAGCGATGACCTTCATTAATTGTTCCACATTAAACACAATGAGAGATAACGCGTCTTCATTTTTCACTGTGGTTAAAATGCCAAAGAGATAATGATGGTGATCTCAGTAACTAGTTCACTTCCTGAAGGGCGCATGCACAAATATGGTAACTGATGGACAACTTCAGAGTAAGGTGGTCACAATGGAGGTCTTCTTGTGGAAAAGTGTCCTGTAAAGCCCTGGAGATTTTTCACCAGGAAAAGAAAAATGTAACACACACAAAATGAATGAATTCACAGATGATTCATGGAATAAAGCCTTAGTCCTGATTCGTTTTTATGTAGGTTGTATAATTAAAGGCTATCAATTCTAGTTGCTGAGTGATAAAGAGAAGAAACCCATTTAGGTCATGAAGGGAAAAAAAAAAAAGAATCATTGCATGTCTAGTGGATCTTTACATATTGTTATAAAAAATATCTTAAAAGAAATATATAAAACTACCATATATGGTTATTAAGAGATCCTTTCTAGAATGGTTCTGCTATTGTTACAAATACAAGAACCCTTTCTTGGCACTACATCAATCCAGTCATTAGTAACAAAAAAATGCAAAACGCATAACCAGTAAATTAATTCACTGGTCATTCTGGGTGGTTCTCGTGTTACCTGTATGATTGAACACATTTTTCCATTTACTTTCTATAATACCATTTAGTGATTAAACAGATGATGAAATAATGTCAGTCAAAATGATCACTAGAAATGTGATACCTCAGCCACTAAGTAGTGAATAATGCTTTTAGATGATTTAATCTCACTAATGAGAAATCATTGATTTCTGGACACAGTTCCTCTTTTAGGGTTAGGGTTAGGGTCTTTTAGAGTTCTGCATCCATCAGACGTCCAATTAATCTGAATCTGCAGAGCTCAACATCAAGATAACACGAGTTCCTCGCCGGGCAGGTTTGGATTGAGAACCATACTATCGGAATGAGTTGTTTGGTCAGAACTGCAATTGAGGACTGACAGCCTGACGCTGTGAGATGTTGCAAACTTTTGCAAAAGGTTCGTTTGTGTCACTGTCACGTGTGTTGGGTTTTGGGCACGCTAGAGGGCGCTCTCTGTCACGTGTGTTGGGTTTTGGGCACGCTAGAGGACGCTCTCGGTCACATTTAGGGTGTTTGTCACATACAAGGTGTTTAGGGTACGCTAGAGGGCGCTCTGTTCTGACTAAGCACACCTGAGCCCCTGCGGGCAGGTGTGCATCATTGGGGCTGACTATTTAAGCCCCGATGAGTCAGAACAGAGCGCGGCTCATTAGATAGGCTATGCCTACACGTAATGGTGGTTTTTGTCAGTCAGTCAGTCAGTCAGTCAGTCAGTCAGTCAGTTGAGTAGTAACTGCAGTCTGAGTTCTTGTTTGTTTGTGTTTTCTCCTTTGTTTAATAAACGTCTGTTCTGAACCCCTGGCTCGGACCTGACGTCCCTCCGGTACCACACCACCATTACAGTCACTGCAGGCATAAATTTCACAAATCAGAAAAGAAAATATGACTGATTGAAGTACTTAAAGGATTCAGCGTCAAAACACAGGTTTTATGAAGAACAGTGGCAAAAATTTGAATTAGTACCTAAAAGGTTAATTAGATCAACAAAAATATTTAGAAATTGTATGAAGGAACTATTGTTCATGTTTATTAAAAGATCCTTTTTTGGTCTGTTATTGTTAGAACCATTTCTAGGTACTACATCATACCAGTTCTTAGGTGGAACCTAGATGGTCCACAGTTTTGCTCCACACTGTCAATGATGGATTTGAACTTTTATCAAGTTAAAAATGACAAGAACATTGTTAAAAAAACCTGCTTTTTCCAGAGCTGGGTGGCAAGCAGTTATGATAATAGTGATGTTGTTTTAGTTTTAAATTCAGAAAGTAATTTCTTTTTTGTGCTTTATTTCTCTGTTATGTTTGATCAGCATCTGGACTACTTTGTAACAAACTTGACTTAAATTTATTTTATATAGAAACTGCAAAAAGAATAGAAGAAATCTGTACTTTTTTTTTATTATTATGTCATTTTTAAATCGAACCCAGCCACTAGGGATGCACAAGCCAGTGTATTTCTTCGCGCCGGTCCGAAGCCCGGGTAAATGGTGAGGGTTACGTCAGGAAGGGCATCCAACTTTGCCAAATCAATATGCGGACAATGATACAGAATTCCATACCGGATCGGTCGAGGCCCGGGTTAACAACGACCGCCACCAGCGCTGTCAGCCTACAGGGTGCTGGTGGAAATTAGACTACCGTTGGCCAAAGGAGAAGAAGAAGAGGAGGAGGAAGGCATGTCCAGATGGAGAAGGAGAGAAAGAAGGAGAGGAGAGTGGAAGTGAGAGTAGGGGCTTTGAATGTTGGCAGCATGACTGGTAAAGGTAGAGAATTAGCTGATATGATGGAGAGAGTGAGATGTGTGAGAGACTAGATGGAAGGGTAGTAAGGCCAGATGTATTGGAGGAGGGTTCAAACTGTTCTACCGTGGTGTGGATAGAAGGAGGAATGGGGGAGGAGTTATCCTGAAGGAAGACTATGTGGAGAGTGTTTTGGAGGTGAAGAGGGTGTCAGGGAGGGTGATGAGTTTGAAGCTGGAAGCTGAAGGTGTGATAATGAATGTTGTTAGTGCTTATGAAAGTCAAAAGTGAAGTGAAAGTGACAACCCTTGTCATTGCGAGGTCACAGCACAGCAAGGGTGAACCACAACAAAATTGGACCTCTGCTTTTAACCCCTGAACACATACCGTGCAGCAGTGGGCAGCTATTGAAAGCGCCCGGGGAGCAGTGACGGGGATGGTACCTTGCTCAGGGGTACCTCAGGGCAACCTTGTGAGGGAATCGAACCCATCTTCCGATGCAGGGCCAACTCCCTAACCACTAGGCCACTGCTGCCCCGCAAGTTAGTCTCCACAAGTTGGTTGTGAGATGGAAGAGAAAGTGAGTGAGTTAGATGAAGTGATAGAGAGTGTACCCAGGGGAGAGAGAGTGATGATTGGTGCAGATTTTAATGGTCATGTTGGTGAAGGGAACAGAGGTGATGAGGAGGTGATGTGTAGGCATGGTGTCAAGGAGAGGAATGCTGAAGGTCAGTTGGTTGTAGAGTTTGCAAAAAGGATGGAAATGGCTGTAGTTAATTATTTCAAGAAGAGGGAGGAGCACAGGGTGACGTATAAGAGTGGAGGACGATGCTCACAGGTAGATTATATCCTTTGCAGGAGGGTCAGTCTGAAGGAGATTGGAGATGCAAAGTAGTGACAGGGGAGAGTGTAGCTAAACAGCACAGGATGGTGGTCTGTAGGATGACCTTGGAGGTCAAGAAGAGGAGGAAAGTGAGGGCAGAGTTGAGGATCAAGGTGGAAGCTGAAGGAGGAAGACTGTAAGGTGGAATTCAGGCAGGAGTTAACACGGGCACTGGGAGGTGTTGAAGAGCTACTGGATTGCTGGGAAACTACTGCAGAAGTGATAAGGCAGACAGCTAGAAAGGTACTTGGTGTGACATCTGGAAGGAAGAAGGAGGATAAGGAAACCTGGTGGTGGAACCAAGAAGTCCAGGAGTGTCTACAGAAGAAGAGGGAGGAAAAGAAGACATGGGACAGTCAGAGAGATGAAGAAAGTAGGCAGGTGTACAAGTAGATGAACCACAGTGTGAAGAAAGCAGTGGTGAAGGCCAAAGATAAGGTGTTTGGTGAATTGTATGAGAGGTTGGACAGTAAAGAGGGAGAAAAGGACCTTTACCGATTGGCTAGACAGAGAGACAGATCTGGGAAAGATGTGCTACAGGTCAGGATGATTAAAGATAGAAATGGAAACGTACTCACAGGTGAACAGAGCGTGTTGAGCAGATGGAAGGAGTACTTTGAGGAGCTGATGAATGAAGAAAATGAGAGAAAGAGAAGACTGGATGATGTGAGGATAGTGAACCAGGAAGTGCAGCAAATAAACAAGATGGAAGTAAGGGCAGCGATGAAGAGGATGAAGAATGGAAAGGCTGTTGGACCGGATGACATACCAGTGGAAGCATGGAGATGTTTAGGGGAGACGGCATTTGAGTTTCTGACCAGATTGTTTAACACAATCTTGGAAAGTGAGAGGATGCCTGAGGAGTGGAGACGAAGTGTACTGGTACTGATCTTCAAGAATAAGGGTGATGCACAGAGCTGTAGTAACTACAGAGGGATAACGTTGATCAGCTACAGCATGAAGTTATGGGAAAGAGTAGTGGAAGCTAGGTAAAGAAAAGAAGAAAAGATCTGCAGTGAGAGTATGGAGCAGCTTGAGGAGAACCTGGAGAGATGGAGATGCTCTAGAGAGGAGAGGAATGAAAGTGTGTAGGGCAAAGACCGAATACATGAGTGTGAATGAAAGGGAAGAAAGTGGAGTGGTTAGGATGCAGTGAGTAGAGGTGATAAAGGTGGAGGAGTTTAAATACTTGGGATCAACAGTTCAGAGTAACGGCGAGTGCGGAAGAGAGGTGAAGAAGAGAGTGCAGGCAGGTTGGAATGGGTGCAGAAGAGTGGCTGGAGTGATTTGTGACAGGCATGTTCCAGCTAGAGTAAAAGGGAAGGTTTACAGGACAGTAGTGAGACCACTACTCCTAAATGGGAGCAGCCAAAAGAAAAAGATGATGATGATGTCATTTTTAAATCGGCCATCTTTGTCATCTATAGATCTTCTAGCATTGTGCTTTGTGTTCCATCTTTAAACATTCAGATAGTTCCTTTAGGAACCTTCAGGAGGAGGAAGAGGAGGAGGAGGAGGAGGACTATCAGTCAACACAAAGTAATCCTACTATCATGTCCAAGATGACAATCAAGCTGCAGGAGTGGCGGTGAGTAGATTGCTTCTGTGAACTGAAGGTATATTTGAGCAGCTCACTGATATTCAGCAGTGACTGTGGATTGTGTTTTTAAGTGCAGTTATAAGTGTAGGCCACGGTGTGGGTTAAATGATATGATGCTTTGGTTCTCCAGTCTCAGTGACAGGGTTCAGGGTGGGTATGATTCAGTGGTTCCTCGTCTAAACTCTTGTTCAGGCTCAATGGCTCTTGTTCAGGTGCTCAGGGGATCGAGAAGAAGACCAGAGTGAACAATGTGAAACAAGCCTTTGGTTGTGAACTTTCTGCTGGAAAGTAGCTTTAAAATAACTACTATGTGGAAAACTATATACCGTTTCGACCCGTCTATGACCTGCCTGCAGTGCTGGCAGAAATCCCGGCGATCCTAATGGGTGCTCAACTCAACAAATTTTTGTTTTTCTTCCAAGTGAAAGAGACTATTCCTGTCATTGTGAGGATGCAGCACAGCACACAGTGAACCACAACGAAATTGGACTTCTGCATTTAGGGAGCAGCGATGGGGACGGTCCCTTGCTCAAGGGTACTTCAGGGCAACCTACCGGTAAGGGGTTTGAACCCACAATCTTCCGATCCTGTGGCCGACTCCCGAACCACTAGGCCACCGCTGTGCTTCAGATGTTCAGTTTGCATGTATGTAGTGTTTAATTGCTACTGTATAATTAGTCTATATATATAGATATATATGAAATACAGCAATCATTTTAGAAGACACTCAGTGTTGGGTTAATCATTATGGATTCATTTCACAATTATTTAACAATCTTTCTCTGGGATCAATATTTCAGGAACACTGGTTTCATTATGGGTGCACGATGTGGACTTATATTAATAATTACATTAATACAATATAATTTGGTACAATTAATATTCTCATTTTTCTCTTAGCGTCTTATAGAATTAGTAGAATGATGCATTAAGTAAATATTGTTACTTTTAAAATGGGCATTTACTACCCCAGTTCATATTTAGAAGATAACCAGCAAATCATAGTTTTTGAGACGTCTCAGAACCAACATGTTTATAGATTTATAAAAAGTGCTTAATGAATTTAATGAAAAATGTCATTTTGTATGAAAATGTGAGCAGAAGAAATGGGTTTTCTTGCAAATGGTCTTCTTTTGCAGCATGTGAAACACAGCTTTATGCTCTTAACTTCTGTCTTATGCTGCATCTGTAGTTTGTTGCACCACACCACTGCCATCATCTCAGTGCTTTGCTGAAAGTGATCTACTACATAATGCCCGCCCACTAGTCTTGATCATTAATACATAGAGTTAAAGCTGAACCAAGTGATGATGATCCTGTTGATAAAATTCAGTGAAAATGGTAAAACCTTTGAAAGATTATTCATATTTTTTAGGTTAAAAAAAAAAAAAAAAAACAAAAAACAGTTGATGCCGGGTCCCAGTGCCCGAGAGCCCTTAGACCTCAGCCTGTATAGTCTACATAGTGAATCTGGTGAATCTGTTCATGGTGACCAGTCCATGTTTTTGTCTGATCAGCAGGGTCTCTTTTCAGAACCACTTGAGTCAGTCGGTTGTTTCATTTTCAGTGGCTCAGCAGCCTCCATTCACATTAGATAATGTTTTTCTTTCTGTTGCTTAGTAACAAGAGACTCACATTGCATGTTGAAACAGGTTCACACGATGTAGCCGTCGATACTGTTCACTGCATTATGAGAAAGTGCAATGACCTGAAAATTATGTAGGGATACCATTGTTATTAGTCAGCCGTGTAGGAAAGAGCCGGCAAATATCATAGTCAACCCCTCAAAGATGAATCAAGATCATTTAGTATCCTAGGCTACACAAACACAACTCAAGTAAAGACAGTCTAAATCTCAAATACCGTTTCCTTTAATATTTTTTCATATAAAGGTTCCTATAGTGCTCCTGATTATCCAGTACACTGATGTCTTTTTTGGACATTGTAGTAAAAAGGTTCTATGGTGTCACTGAGATGGTCACTGGGATGAAACCTTGAGGAGTATCCTTAGATATGGAATATTTCCATAATCCAAAATCTAATAATCCATATAATTTACAGTTTTAAGGTGGACTAACTCCATACGCTTGTCCTGATTTCAGGGTTCATGTTTTATTGTTCTACTTTGAACGACATTAGTTCAGCAAGATTGAAAGTGAAGACTCACAGGAAGGTAGTGCAACCAGCTATGTTATATGGGTTCTAGAAGGGGTTGCTGACAGATGGCAGAGGAGTAGGGGGCAGAGTTAAAGATGAGAGATTTGCATTTGGAGTGATGAGGATGAAAAGGGTCAGGAATGAGGATTTTGGGAGAAGGATGTTGAAGATGGAGCTGTCAGGGAAGAAAAGGAGAAGGACGAAGGTGAGGTTTATGGACTTGGTGACACGCAGGCTGTTGGGGTGAAAGAAGATGCAGATGCATACTCTTTGTTGTCATAGAAACTACCACTTTTAGACAATTTGGCAAACACCTAAGAGAGTTCCTCTGCTTCATCATATATGGTGTTAACGTCTCAAACATCTGATCTTCATTGCTGAAGACTATAAACTTGATGTTATGTAGTGCCTCTAACAGACATTGCGCTGATTAGTTAATGATGGAGCTGCCAGGAAAGAGGAGAAGAGGAAGAACGAAGAGGAGGATTAAGGCTGTGCTGAGAGAGGACACGCAGGCGGTTGGTGTGAAAGAAGAAGATGCAGAGGACAGGAAGAGATGGAGATGGATGTGCCACTGTGGAGACCCCCAGTGGGTACAGCCAAAAGAAGAGGAAGATGAAAAGGTACAAATCTGCCTCTTTTCCCTGAGAAAAATAGTTTTATATATATATAAGTTACAAAATCAGACCTCAGGGATGAACTGGTACATTTGCACTGTTTGTACTTTTTCTGAAAGTGTTTGAGAATCTCGAAGCATCTCGATAAAGATAAGAACAGGACGTCTAATGTTCATCCCCACCTGTCCAGTCCTGCCTCTCCTCCCTGGGTGGTCCTCTTGAAAGTCACCTGTGTCCCCCCTCCATAATGAGCATTATCAACACCTGTTCCTGAATGTTGGTCACACCTGGTGGGGGCGTGTCCATGTCTGCCAGCTGTCTCTGTGATGAGAAGTGACAGCCTCGGCAGGCCTGAGATGGGGCTCATTAGTGCCAGGCTCAAATTCAGTCTGTCGCTTGACCCCTTTTCTCATTCTACTGCCTGGTTTCCAAGCCCAGGCCCAGGCTGGCACTAAACCAAGCTCGTGTTTCTTTGGGAAAGATTGATATGGGCAAATCAAGAACCAGTGAAAGTACATTCATATAAAGAAAAGAGGAATCTCCCTGCTGTGTGAATGAATCCAGGTGCTGTCCAGGTTCTGTTCCAACATGAATTCAGTCTCAGGTTGCTCCTCAAACAGCCAGGATGATCATTTAATGATGCCTGAATGAAACCGTTTCAAGCTTTCGGTGCTCAAACATCCCTGAAACACACAGAACTGACTATTAAAGAGACAGGAAGTGACCTCACTCCTCTCGTTGGAAATATTCTGCTGGGTTTCAGAAGACCAGCGGAATCCAACCGAGAGAGAGCGAGGGAAAGAGACAGCGTGAGAAAGAGAGTGAGCATGGGTGAGGAAGGGAGATGAAGTGAGAGAGAAAAGGAGGAAAAGAATATACAGAGAGACAGGGAGACAGAAAGAGATGGAAAAAGAGTGAAACGAAGGAGAAAGAGAGCATCATGAAATACTGAGAAAGAGAGAAAGAATGAGACGGTACAGGAAGGAGAGAGAAAGAGAGAGAGAGTGTTAGAGACTAAAAGCTGGGATGTTGGTGGAAACCTGTGTGTGTTTGCGTGCACATGTGTTTTCCTCCTTAATCTTTTATCTCTCTGATCTCAGGCATCTCCTAAACTCTTCATACCCCCCTGTTTTCCGAGTAATCATTATTAAATACACTCATTCAGCTCACAGCACACATTCCAGTGTGTGATCGACGTAAAAGACCCAGAGGAGCAGACAGTTTAACTCCATCGCCGTCCTCTGAGACCACTTCAAAAAGGTTACAGGAGGGGGGCTGCTTGCTCGCTTCTCTCCACCCGTTTCTCCCGGCAAATATTTTTGGAACGGTTTGTAAAAGATTGCTGTGGGGAAATAAAAATCATCACTGCTAATGATGAGTTTAAGTTTGCAGCTTTGCAAGGGCCTCTGCGTTTAAACAGCAAAAACAGGAAAACTCCTTATTGCATCCAAACATGAAGGCCTTTGCTGCATGATGATGAAAGGGAAAGTGACTATTCTTGTCATTGTGAGAACACACACCACACCACAACGAAATTGGACCTCTGCATTTATCCCATGCACAAACACACACCATGCAGCAGGGGGCAGCTATGAAAGTGCCTGGGGAGCAGTGACAGGGACGGTCCCTTGCTCAAGGGTACCTCAGGGCAACCTACTGGTAAGGGGTTTGAACCCACAAACTTCCATTCTGTGGCCGACTCCCTAAACACTAGGCCGCCCTATGATACCGCATCTGTCATGACAGAACCTCTAACATATTTGCAGGAAATAAAACAACATTTTAACTTTTACTAAAGGTTAATGTAACAATTCTACAATTTCTATTCATACTTTTCCCCTAGAACATTCCCTTCTTTTTTTCAGGTGAGACCGAGAACCAGCTGTAAGTTTCGGCTCTCTTCCTTATGCAGCACTCGTTTACAGATGTACAGAAAGCTGTGTGTATTTTCAGGTCAATGAAGTTGTCACTTGATAGATGAAGTTCACTATATTCTTCACTATCTGTGTCCTGAATGGCATGCCATCACATTAAGCAGCCTTTGGGCCTAGTGTTTAGGGACTAGAAGGTAGTCATGCCAGATCCTTCCAGACCAGTAGGTTGCCCTGAGATACCGTCCCCATCAATGCTCCTGGGCAGAGATTGCATTTCATTGTGTTTCATCGTGTTCTGTCTCACAATGAGAAATAGTCACATTCACTTCACTAGAGGCTTGTGGTTTGGGACAAAGCCCGTCTGTTCATCTCATCAGGACCACAGAATTGGTCTATAAAAACTGCGTGTGCCAGAGGGATGTAGATAAGATTACTAAAAGGACTAAAAGGAGCTTATGTTTCATGAAATGTTGGCTGCAAAGATGTGTGAACAACAGGTGTCCTTCTCCAGAGACAACGTGTCCAATTACACAACAACTATCCACCACATCCACAAAACTGCTAAAAATAAATGGGGGTCAATTGAGGGAAGCTTAAGAAGTCAAGTTCAGCAGGGTTTTTTATATTAATATTGTCATTTCAACCACATACAAAGTACACAGTGAAACGGAACAGCGTTCCTGCAGGACCCCGGTGCTACACATAAGACGACATCTAACACGACACGAACACATCATAGGATGAGCGCAGACAGACAACAATCGGTGCAAAAACATTGGCACAGCAGAGGACAGGGAACATCCATCCGACCATAAACAGAGGCGGCGTGTATTTGAACACATAGAGCAGCAGTATAATGAAGCAGCATTTTTGAAACAGTGCAAAAATATAAATAGTAACAATAAATATGTGTGTGTGAACAGGAAGAGGTAGATAAATACAGGTGAACGAGTCTGACAGCCAGGGAGCAGAAATGGTTTCCAGTTATTGGAGGCCTGTGTGCTGCAGAACTCTGTCCCGGACAGCAGGTGGGAAGAGTGTGTGGGACGGGTGTGTGGGGTCGTCCACGGTGCTGTGTGCTTTGCTGATGCAGCGAGTGGTGACAATGTCCTGAACAGAAGGCAGGGACACCCCTCACTACTCCTAGAGACGTGCGGTGGGAGACATTGCAGGATGCTCTCCTTTGCCCTTCTTTAAGGCTTTGATTTCACGTGAAAACCGCTGGTTCAGATAAACTACTTGGTTCATACTGTGGCACTGCGACAATCCCTTATCTGATGCTGGAAGATGCCGCAGCCATACGTGAGTAGTGTTGGTGAAAAAGTTTTTGGGAATTTGGGTTCTTGCCATCTAACTTGTTTGTTGCAGCTCCAGCACAAGAACACCCCTCCCTCACTCCCTCTCTCCCTCTCTCACTCCCTCTCTCCCTTTCTCTCTGTGTGCCCTTCAGCGTGATCAGGAATTCAGCACCATGCTCACTGGCTCTAATCTGTGAAGCGCTTGCCTCGATCAGTGTAGGTTCCCTAATTAAGAGGGTGTCATCCCATCTGGACACACACTCTGAATATAAAGAGCTTTAAAAGGGTGACAAAGACTTCGGTTCAGCCCCAAATCGCCCCTCTGCATCCGTCTCCTCGACCCCGCTGGGACGTAGCTAGCAAGTGTCTCTCATGCTGTCTGCAGGTCATGTCTGAGGCAAAGTAGATACGAGATAACGGTACCATAATGTGATGCTAAACTGATTTTTTATTGATCCCTGACTGTCCCACTTTTCAGGTCACCACAAAAAACAGTCCCTTGTAATGAAATCAGCCACGTGAGTGACAGTTACAGTAAAGTTATAAAAATCTTTTTTTAAGGGTTGAGTATCTGAGAAATCAATCACTGGACGATTGTGTTCAGTCTTGACAGTCACAAGTGAAGTTGACGGGGACGGTACCTTTCCCATGGGTACCTTGGGGCAAAAAATGGTCAAAAAGATGTAGTTTTTGAGCGGCGGTGGAGCGTCAGCCTCGAAGCCTCGCCCCAAACTGTGATCCAGGCTGCCGTCGATCGATCTCTTGGACTTTCCTTCCGACTGTGGAATCCCTGGACTCGTGATGAAGGACGGAGGGATTTTTAGCGGTGCAGCGGTGGCCTAGCGGTGAGGGAGTTGCCCCCGCATCGGAAGATTGTGGGTTTGATACCCTCACCAGTAGGTTGCCCTGAGGTACCCTTGAGCAAGGTACTGTCCCCGTCACTGCTCCCCGGGCGCTTCAATAGCTGCCCACTGCTGAACGGTGTTTGCATGGGTTAAATGCAGAGCTCCAATTTCGTTGTGGTTCACTGTGTGCTGTGCTGTGACCTCGCAATGACAAGGGTTGTCACTTTCACTTTTTCACTTTCACTTTCAACCTACTGATCGGGACTGGAACCAGCAACCTTCTAATTACGGGTTCTAATTACCTTCTAATTCTAGTCCTTAACCACAAGCCAATACCGGTCCCTGTGCTGTATATCTGCGTTTACACACCTCTGCTCTTTAGGTTGGGTGGATTTGCATATAAGCCAGACCTGGGGGCCGATTTTTTAGACTTAAAATGGACAAATGCTGCTCTGAGTGTATCGCGGATGTTTGGTAGATCCCTCGTTCCCTGCCTCCTGACAGCAGCAGGTCTTCAGAAGGAGTGTGTGTGGACTGCAGTGTGTTTGCTGTAGGGAGGATCTGCCTCTAAGGCACAGCTTCTGAAAGGTGTATTCATTTCCGAACCCCCGAAGCGCTGGTGGGTGGAGGTGTGTGCGCCGTTCCGTTGCTTTTTCTTCTCCCTGACGCGTCGTCACTCACCGTTCAACTCTTCCTCTTCCTCCCCAAACGCGATTTCAGAAAGTTCTCAGAGCAGAACTGCAGAATTCAGCGCCGTTCAACCGAATCTGCATGAGTTCATTCAGAACCAGATCAGCTGACGGAGAGAGAGAACAGGTGGAAAGAGGCAAAGGAATACATAACTAGCATCAAACCACAGACAGAGAAATAAAAAAGGGAATGAAAAACAGAGAGAAGGAAAAAGACAAAGTTCCAGGGAATACGAGACAGAAATGAGAAGAGGTGGAAACAGAGGAGCATAAAGAAGAGAGAGAGAGAGAGAGAGAGAGAGAGAGAGAGATAGACAGAGTGGAAAAAATAAATATAAGAAAGAAAAAACTAATTTAAAAAAGCCACAAAAAGAGTGAGTGAAGGGAAAGATATAAAAAGAAAAAGAAGAGAGGGGAGAAGAATAAGATTATACATGAAAATGAAGATGGAGGAAGTGGGGGAAGCAGAGTGAAGGACAGACAGGAAGAGATAGAAGGAGGAGTGGATTGTAAATGACTAACCTTAGTAAAGTGATAATATAATTCAAAGACTATTAAAACCTCGAATCCTCTGAAAATAATGAACATTCTTCACTTCACTTTCATCCACGTCTCTACTAGTTCTTCGGTCACGGACACCGTATGCACAACCTCTCCATCTCTCTCTCCCTCTCTATCTCTTTTTAGCTCTCTTCATGTCTGTCTCTCTCTCTCTCTTGCTTGCTCTCTCTCCTTTTCTCTCCCTATACATCTCTCTCTCTCTCTCTCTCATACACACACACACACACACACACACACACACACACACACACAGCGAGACACAGCGAGAAAAAGACATGAGACATGGCACAGCAGGAAAGCAGCTAAAAGTGCAGTGTTTACACCTCTCTCTCTCTCTCTCTCTCTCTCTCTCGCTCTCTCTCTTTCTCTCTCTCTCTCTCTCTCTCTCTCGTTCCTGATCTGTTGCTGTGTGTTTGAGGGAATGTCAGGTGGAGATATTGTAAAGGGAAGCAGCTCAGAAAGTGAGAAACAGTCCCAGCTGCTCCTCTGCTGCAGACGGAGGTTTTATTCCACACACAGTTATTTTAGCTGCAGCAAGAAGTGCATTGATACGTCTCTGCTTTACTTTGATCTATAAAATGCCTACTTTGTCGTTCATTTTTTTTTTTTTTTTTGCTGCTGCCCTTGAACACATCACCATGTACGCATTTTACAGTTTCCAGAAGATTAAAGTCTAGTATGTATCCTGTGTGGCAAAGGCCTGCATGTGTCCAGCAGGTCGAGGCCGATGTTCTCCTGTTGGTAGTTCTTCAGTTCTGGTCTGTGGTTCCAGAATCCACGCGTTGTAATCATCAGTGGTTTACTCTTTGGTTGATTTAAGAGTAAACTAAATGACTAATTCATGTAATATTTAGCAAATTTATGTTTAATTCAGAAATGGGATCATTCGTTAAAGAAAAATATTTGCTGAAATGAACATGATCTGGAAGAGTTGTACTTATTCTGTCTAAAACGGACTTAAAACTGGGGTGGTGGTGGTCTAGTGGTGGGTTCTTGTCTATGGACCTATGACTCAAGAGGTCCCCGGTTCGAATCCCACCTCTGGCACTACCATCACTGGGTCCCTGAGCAAGACCCTTAACCCTGAGTTGCTCCAGGGGGACTGTCCCTGTAATGAGGACGTGGAAGTCACTCTGGATAAGAGCGTCTGCTAAAGGCCGTAAATGTAAATTGATAAATGTAATTGTAAAAACTGGAAAAGGAAGCAGAACAAGGCGAAGTGGGACGCTAACGTGCGGTGAATGTCATTCAAAATCCATTAAAGGTTAAAAGTTTTAAACTCAGTGGAAACTGCGAGTGTGAAATCTGAACCTGACCCTTGCCTGACAAATGATGGCTGAACCTGACTCTCCTGTTGGACCAGCATTTCACGCTCTAATGTGAACAGTCTTATAATATCAAGCCCTCTTGCGAACAACCTGTCAAGCAATGTTGAAATGCAGCCACAACTGATCCTAGGTCAGTGCTTTTTAAGAGAGGCTGTAAAGGTACAGGCTCTGACCTGGATCGTCCCAGGCCAGTTTTATCTGCCACCTGTCCACAGAGGAGCCTGAAACTGTCCATCAAGCAATGACCTTGAACTGGACTTGCCTTCTATCTGTTCTTATCGAAGGAACTGAAGTGTAGCAGACACAGATAACACGGCAGCAGCCAGGATGACTTAACCCCACTTTCTGATCTGACAGTGAAGAGCAGACAAGAACTGACCGGGCGGTGTCTTGTCTGTCACAAGAAACGGTGGATGAGACACATGAAGACATTTACCTTTAAGATTTGGGATTAGATAGTAGAACACTCAGAGCAGAACTTGCTTTCTGATGTCAAGGTCAAAATGGAGAGTGATTTTGTAAAACATTAAAGAAAAGCTTAACTTTATGTGACAAATGACTTTATTGTGTTTTCTCATCTTGAAGGCACCAGAGTTCATCAGAGTATCAGAAGTTCTACTGCTTGTAGCACTACATCTCAGCTTGGTCCAGAGTACATCAACAGGGACAGTTATAAAGTAGGAGGAATTATACTGGATGTCTAAGGAATGACACAAACATTTGGCCCATTCAAAAGTAGCAAAGTGTTCTGGCAGCAAACACCCAGGGACAGTTCTCCAGGCTTCTTGAAGGACGTTCCAAAGCTCTTGGGATGTCTGCTACCTTTTGTTCTATTCTCCTTGGAGATGATCCAACACTGCTTCTGCCTTCAGGTACAGGGACTGCACTGAGAATGAGAGCCCAAAACTTTGAATGTCCTTCAGAAGGCCTGGAGAGCTTGTTCTCTACAATCTATAAAAAATTCTGGCCCTTTGGAAACAAAACTGAAGGTTTCATGACTTTTGCACAGTTCTCTATGTTTGAAAACCTTATTTACCTGTTTTATTTTAAGTTGTTGATCTGTATACTGTGCGAGGATAGTTTGAAGATATAAAATCAACATGAAATGAGAATGAAGTGTTTTCACAAAGCTGGAGTCCGAGTTAAAGACGCTGAGATGTTCGTTGGGTGCGACGAAGATGGACAGGATTAGAAATGAGTGTATTAGAGTGACAGCTCAGGTTAGATGATTTGGAGACAAAGTGAGAGAAGCTGTGCTGGTTTGGACATGTGCAGAGGAGAGACGAGGACGTGGTGAGAGAGGACATGCAGGTGGTTGGTTTGAAGGAGGAAGATGCAGAGGACAGGAAGAAATGGAAACTGATGTTTCTGCTGTTGCAACCCCTAAACAGGAACAGCAGAAAGAAGAAGAAGAAGTAGAAGAAGAAGATCGTTATCTTTGATTGTTATTATTTAATTTTTAACCTTGATCCTAGAATTGTAAGCCAACACTTTCTCTAACCTGTTAAAGTTAAAGCCATCCATTATAAAATTACAACTCAGCTCAATTTTATTGTTTCATCAAAGCCGCGTTAGTTCACTCCCTGAGAAAAAACATTCCTCGCTTTCAAATTAAGTTCCTGGTTTTAGGCCTGTTTTAAGCCATTCTGGGACATTTTTATTGGTGTATTTCTTGCAAAGAAATAAAAGTAAAATAAAAACAACATGGATTAATAAAATGAAAAAATGAAAAAGAAATACAACAAAATGCAAAAAGCTTTCGTCCCAACTGAGGTCTTAAATGAGCTCGTTAAGAAATCTTTGAAGGGTGCAGACTGACAGAAAGGACATTTAGACAGAGGACAAAGCAGAGAGATAGAGGGAGAGAGAGAGGGATTATGAAAGGGTGAAGGAAGGGAGTGGAGATTAATCATTGCTCTTATGAGCCTGGACCATGTGAAAGAGATGCACTAGGGAGAAAGAAAGGTCTGGAAGGAGGGAGGGCGAGCGAGAAGAGAAAACCAATTAGACTCGAGAGAGAGAGGAGGAAAAAAAGAGAGGTAGAGAGAGACAGAGGTGGTGGGGGGATCCAGTGCAGGTGAAAGAGAAGATGCCACTTCATCTGTCTGTCTGGCTCACACTCTGCCACTGTCTCCATATTGCAGCATGTCTCAGGACACCTGAGTACTCTTCACACACACACACACACACACACACACACACACACACACACACACACACACACACACACACACACACACACAGACTTCTAGCTGCCAACCACCTACTTTATACCTTTACCACAATATTACACCACATTCCTCAACAAATAAATAGAGTATAATATTTGTGTCCCATGTGTTTGACTGGGTTTACTTTTAGGATTTATTTGATCTTTTAGATCATATTTTCTCACCAACATACACGTCTCTAAAGCGGTTAAGAATCCGGGTAAAAGCTCTGTACCAATCGCATGCAGAATGGGTTTATGAATTCTATATTTTTTTTTCACTAAATTGCAACAAATTGCTAAGTGCTTTGTTCAGTAACTCGAATTAGACATTTGTTCATGCATATTCATCCTGCATAATAAATAATAAAGTTTATCCAAGATCTTCAGTCCCTGAAAGATGTGACACGAGCACATAAGCAGTTTAGGATTTTGTTATAAACATCAGGAATAAGCACCTTTATTGATATCGTATTCATGTTTAATAAAGGTGTAATAATGAGTTGTTTAAGGTTAACTCTTGTTTAAGACTCTTCCTTAACACACTCTGAAAAAAACACAGTGATGGGTGGTACCCCTCGTGCCACTGGGGTGGAACCTTCAGGGCAATGCCTTCAGTGCCTTTATCTGGAGGTATTGTTTTAAGGTGGACTGACTCAGTACACCCTGTCCAGACTCCAAGCTCTCTGTTTTTCTTTTCTACTTTAGTGAAAGTGAAAGTGACTATTCTCATCAACGTGAAACACGGCACAGCACACAGTGACCACAACAAAATTCAAACTCTGCTTTTCACCCACACACACCGTGCAGCTATTTAAAGCACCCGGGGAGCAGTGATGGGGACAGAACCTTGCTCAAGGGTACCTCAGAGCAACCTAGTGGTCTGGGACTCGAACCCACGGTCTTCTGATCCTGAGTCCACAACCACAAAGACACTGGTGTCCCATTAATCTGTGAACAGGTGCAGATGTGTCCGCTTTCACCTGGAAAAACATATTTTTAAGGTAAAATCTGGACATCAAGATCCATGTCTTACCTTTGAAGGTACCTTGACTTGTTTGTACCTCGATGAACCAAAATTGTACTGCACAGTACCTTCTTTCCTGATTGAACGCATTTGTAGTAATAGTGAATTAAAGGTTCGATTAACACTTAAATACATAACAATTCCAGACATAGCTTATCAATACCAATAGTAACCAATAAGAATGGTGGCCTAGTGGTGAGGGAGTTGCCCCAGATCGGAAGAAGAAGAAAAGACTTTCAAACTTGTTCAGTTTGCATGTAGTTGTGTAATAAATCTACACTAATAGTTGCCTAATAATTGTGCACACACGAATCCCCTGAGATTCACACTCACATTTTTCATTTCTTAATTTCTGGTTTTAGTTTCTCACAGAATCTTCTTTTGGCTCCCCTCCGATGTTTAGGGACTGGGCTCCTGGATGGGAAGGCCGTATGTTTGAATCCCAGACCAGCTGGTTGCCCTGAGATACCCTTATGCATGGTACCGTTCCCATCACTGCTCCCTGGGCACTTTCAATAGCGACCCCCTGCTGCGCGGTGTGTGAGGCTGAAACGCAGAGGATGTATTTCGTCGCGGTTCACTGTGTGCTGTGCCGTGCTTCACGGGATGTTTCTTTCACTTTTCACTTTCAGTTTCTTGTTCTTCCAGTTCTCTGCATCTTAAGTGCTTTCTCGGATCATATTCTAACACAACAAATTTGCACCAGTTTGGCTGGAACTTTGAAGGTAACTTCACTCAGTTGAACTTCACTCGAAGTTTTTTTTATTTTGTTATTCCCGGGCCACCAAAGCCTGAAGCATTTAGGAGTTTTCAAGAGTGTGTGGTCTGAGATGGCTTTAGTGTGGATGTAGATTTAGACCGATGCAGTGGTTTTCCTGTGCTTTAGTGGTGATGAATGTGAAGAATGGGGCGCAGTGACAGGTACACCGGCTCCCCTTCAAAAGCCATCAGGCGAGATTAGGAACAGGCTGATCTGTTGCTCCAGTTAAGGCCTCAGTGCCCACAGGAAATGAAGAGGAGTTCTATGAAGAGTATTTCTGCTATGGAAGGTAATCCGCTTTGAAGTGGGCTGAATAATCGACATGGGCTGGAGTGGAGGCGTGGAAGTGCTTTTGTAATGTTTGTTCATGGATCCATTTTTTTTATCACCCTCAATTAAGCAGCTGATAAAAATGTATGCTTTTCAGAGTGATGGTGGGATTATGTTATTCTTTTTTAAACGGTTGTATAACATTTAGTTTCTTTCCAGTCATACCTGGAAATGCAGCAGCTAATTCAATGATGATGATATTACATGATTCCTAATTACTGGCCAACTGGTAGCCATCAAATGACACAGCATGACAATGAATTGCTTAAACTTCTGAGCATCCAGGTATGGATCAGCTCTTTTGCTTGCTGGCAGTAATAACACACAATTGACATTTTCTCTGTATAATAAAAATAGTATACTTTAATAATACTAAAATAATATAATTAATCAGAAATAATATACATAATTTTTTTTGGCTGCATTATGTTTTATTGCTACAAAAATGTTGTACAAACCTATTGTAATTTTAATTGAATTAATTCAAATAGATTATTTATATATAGTACATAATTATGTAATAATGCTGTAATATATAATAATAATATAATATAATATACTTTATTGTAAATAATATATAATCAATTAAAATATTATTTGCTGCATTTTTTGTGACAAAAATGTTTATTTACTTTAATTTTTATCTAATTTAATGTAAGTTAAATATATGATTTATATACATTACATAATGATATAATAATGCTACAATATATAATAATACTAATATAATATAATTTATTAAAAATAATATAAAATAAAAGTAAATTATTTGCAAGATTTTGTTTTATTTGGGACAAAAATGGTGTGCAGTCCTACTTTAAATTTAATTTAATTTACTTTAATTCAAATAGATAATTTATATCTAATAAATAGATGGGCGGTGGCCGAAAACGGGGGCCTTGGCGGTCCGATCCTCGGCTGCAGAAGCTGGCTCTAGGGACGTGGAACGTCACCTCTCTGGTGGGGAAGGAGCCTGAGCTAGTGCGCGAGGTTGAGCAGTTCCAGCTAGATATAGTTGGACTCACCTCGACGCACAGCTTGGACTCTGGAACCAGTCTCCTTGAGAGGGGCTGGACTCTTTTCCACTTTGGAGTTGCCACCGGTGAGAGGCGCCGAGCAGGTGTGGGCATACTTATTGCCCCACGGCTTGGCGCCAGTACATTGGGGTTTACCCCAATAGATGAGAGGGTGGCGGCTCTCCGCCTTCGGGTCGGGGGACGGGTCCTTAGTGTTGTCTGCGCTTAAGCGCCAAACAGCATTCTGGACTACCCACCCTTTCTGGGGTCTCTGGAGGGGGCGCTAGAGAGCGTCCCTCCTGGTGACTCCATTGTTCTGCTGGGGGACTTCAATGCTCACGTGGGTAATGACAGTGACACCTGGAAGGGCGTAATTGGGAGGAATGGCCCCCCCGATCTGAACCAGAGCGGTGTTTTGTTATTGGACTTTTGTGCTCGGCACGGATTGTCCATAACGAACACCATGTTCAGGCATAAGGATGTCCACATGTGCACCTGGCACCAGGACACCCTAGGCCGCAGTTCAATGATCGACTTTGTGGTCGTGTCATCGGACTTGCGGCCCCATGTCTTGGACACTCGGGTAAAGAGAGGGGCGGAGCTGTCAACCGACCATCACCTGGTGGTGAGTTGGCTTCGTTGGTGGGGGAGGATGCCGGTCAGACCTGGTAGGCCCAAACGCATCGTGAGGGTCTGCTGGGAACGTCTGGCAGAGTCCCCTGTCAGGACAAGCTTCAACTCCCACCTCCGTCAAAGCTTTAACCACGTCCCGGGGGAGGTGGGGGACATTGAGTCTGAATGGACCTTGTTCCGCGCCTCCATTGTCAAGGCGGCTGACCGGAGCTATGGCCGGGAGGTGGTCGGTGCCTGTCGCGGTGGCAACCCTAGAACCCGTTGGTGGACACCAGCGTTGAGGGATGCCATCAAGCTGAAGAAGGAGTCCTACCGGGCCTTTTTGGCCAGTGGGGCTCCGGAGGCAGCTGATAGGTACCGACAGGCCAAGCGGAATGCGGCTCTGGTGGTTGCTGAGGCAAAAACTCGGGCATGGGAGGAGTTTGGAGAGGCCATGGAGAAGGACTTCCAGACGGCTTCGAGGAAATTCTGTTCCACCATCCGGCGTCTCAGGAGGGGAAAGCAGTGCACGGTCAACACAGTGTATAGTGGGGATGGTACGCTGCTGACCTCGACTCGGGCCGTTGTGGGTCGGTGGGGGGAGTACTTCGAAGACCTCCTTAATTCCACCAACATGCCTTCCGAGGAGGAAGCAGAGCCTGGGGACATCGAGGTGGACTCTTCCATCTCTGGGGTCGAGGTTGCCAAGGTGGTCAAAAAGCTCCTTGGTGGCAGGGCTCCGGGAGTGGATGAGATCCGCCCAGAGTTCCTCAAGGCTCTGGATGTTGTAGGACTGTCATGGCTGACACGCCTCTGCAACATCGCATGGACATCGGGGACGGTGCCTCTGGATTGGCAAACCGGGGTGGTGGTCCCCCTCTTTAAGAAAGGGGACCGGAGGGTGTGTTCCAATTATCGAGGGATCACACTTCTCAGCCTCCCGGGGAAAGTCTATTCAGGGGTCCTGGAAAGGAGGGTCCGTCGGATAGTCGAACCTCAGATCCAGGAGGAGCAATATGGTTTTCGTCCAGGTCGCGGAACAGTGGACCAGCTCTACACCCTTAGCAGGGTCCTGGAGGGTGCATGGGAGTTTGCCCAACCAGTTTACATGTGCTTTGTGGACTTGGAGAAGGCATTCGACCGTGTCCCTCGGGGGCTCCTGTGGGGGGTACTCCGGGAGTATGGGGTATCGGATTCCCTGTTAAGGGCTGTCCGGTCCCTGTACAACCGCTGTCAGAGCTTGGTCCGCATTGCCGGCAGTAAGTCGGACCTGTTCCCGGTGAGGGCTGGACTCCGCCAGGGCTGCCCTTTGTCACCGATCCTGTTCATAACTTTTATGGACAGGATTTCTAGGCGCAGCCAGGGCGTTGAGGGGGTCCAGTTTGGTGGGCTCAGGACTGGGTCTCTGCTTTTTGCAGATGACGTTGTCCTGTTGGCCTCATCATGCCGTGACCTTCAGCACTCTCTGGATCGGTTCGCAGCCGAGTGTGAAGCGGCTGGGATGAGAATCAGCACCTCTAAATCTGAGGCCATGGTCCTCAGTCGGAAAAGGGTGGAATGCCCTCTCAGGATTGGGAGTGAGACCTTGCCCCAAGTGGAGGAGTTTAAGTATCTTGGGATCTTGTTCACGAGTGAGGGTAAGAGGGAGCGGGAGATCGACAGGCGGATCGGGGCAGCTTCTGCAGTGATGCGGGCTCTGCATCGGTCCGTCATGGTGAAGAAGGAGCTGAGCCAGAAGGCAAAGCTCTCAATTTACCAGTCGATCTACGTTCCCACCCTCACCTATGGTCACGAGCTGTGGTTAGTGACCGAAAGAACGAGATCGCGAATACAAGCGGCCGAAATGAGTTTCCTCCGCAGGGTGTCTGGGCTCTCCCTTAGAGATAGGGTGAGAAGCTCAGCCATCCGGGAGGGGCTCAAAGTAGAGCCGCTGCTCCTCCGCATCGAGAGGAGTCAGATGAGGTGGCTCGGGCATCTGATTAGGATGCCCCCTGGACGCCTCCCTGGTGAGGTGTTCCGGGCACGTCCCACCGGAAAGAGACCCCGGGGAAGACCCAGGACACGCTGGAGAGACTATGTCTCTCGGCTGGCCTGGGAACGCCTTGGGATCCGCCCGGAGGAGCTGGAAGAAGTGGCCGGAGAGAGGGAAGTCTGGGCATCCCTGCTGGAGCTGCTGCCCCCGCGACCCGACCTCGGATAAGCGGAAGAAAATGGATGGATGGATATCTAATAAATAATTATAGAATAATGCTATAATAAATAATAATACTAATATAATATCATTATAACATCACTGTTGGACCGAAACATTTAAGTAACTTTAATGTAATTTATTGATAGACGTGAAGAGATTTTAGATTATGTTGGAGCAGACTGTGAAGAAAAAGACTTGAGTTCTGGGGAAGGGAGTTTTAAAGCTTGGGCTTCCACACTAAAGACCCTGGAGCATGTTGGTCAGTTTGAATTTCAGGGCAGACGGCAGTTTGAAAGAAGGCGATCCAAGAGGGCTGGAGTTATTTTGTAAGATAATGAGGAGTGAGATCATGAAGCGCTTTAAATGTAAACAGAAAAGTTATAAATTGGAGTTCGTATGAGGACTCTAATCGCTGAGTTCTGGTTAAATCGGAGCTGAGCCGTGGGGAAATCAATTAACAAATTGTTGCAAGAATGTATTTGTAATGTAATAAAAGCACGGATCAGTGTTTATGAATTAAGAGTGCTGGATGGAGATGTGCAAAATTACGTAGAAGAATAAATTGCTTCTTCTCCTTTCGGCTCCCCCTCCGATGTCTAGGGACTAGGCCCAAGGATTGCAAGGTTGGGGGTTTGAATCCAGCAGGTTGCCCTGAGGTACCCTTGAGAAAGGTATCGTCCCCATCACTGCTCCCTGGTAGAGAAGAGTAGAGAAGAGGTAGAGTAGAGAAGCTCAGTCTTGTTAGGATTAAGCTTGAGGTGATGTGATGCCATCCATGAAGAGATGTCAGACAAGCAGTTAGAGATTTGGTTAGAGACCTGTTGATCGTAGGTGGGAAAAGGGATGATTAGTTGTGTGTCATCTGCATAAGAATGATAGGAGAAGCCACCAGAGACTATGACCTCCCCTCTAGACACCAGTACATAGAAGAAAAATAAAAGAGGACCAAGGACAGAGCCTTGTGGAACACCGGTTGTCAGACTTCATGGTGTGGACTGACAGCCTTGCCATGACACTTGGTACCGCTGATCCTGAGAACCACTCCCAGGTTGGAGAGAGTGGACAGGAGCATCTGGTGGTTCATGGTGTCAAAGACTGCAGAGAGGTCCAGAAGAATCAGGACTGAAGACAGGTTGTTTGATCTTGCAGGGTGGAGTTCTTCAGAGACAGCCAGGAGAGCAGTTTCAGCTGAATGTGAAGTGAAAGTGAAAGCGACAACCCTTGTCATTGCGAGGTCAAAGCACAGCGAAATTGGACCTCTGCTTTTAACCCATGCACACTCAAACACCGTGCAGCAGTGGGCAGCTATTGAAAGCGCCCGGGGAGCAGTGACGGGGACGGCACCTTGCTCAAGGGTACCTCAGAGCAACCTATTGGGAAGGGATTCGAACCCCCAATCCTCCGATCATGTGGATGACACCCTAACCACTAGGCCACTGCTGCCCCTGCCCCTGTGCTGGTTTAAATCCAAGCCGGAAGGGGTCTTGGGGCCTGTTTTGAGATTAAAAGACATTGAGTTGATTATATACAGCTCGTGCTAAGATTTTGGAAAGGGAAGGAGAGATACCGGTCTGTAGTTGTTCAAGTCCGTGCAGTCCAGAGAGGGTTTGATATGAGTTTTAATGGTCAGGGCAGAATCAAGGTTATATCTGATGGGCGAGGGTTCATTAACCGTGCCATCAAAGACCCGATTAACTTCTATTAGATGAAGTTAAAAAAGATTTGCAACCATTTATTATGGGCTCAGTTTTAATGGCATTAAGCTTTAAGAACTCAGCATACATCCCTCGTTTAGATCTCAGGTTCAATCTGAGAACGAGAGGGGAAGAAAGCCTACGACTAATGTAAATCTGTGTGTCATCTGCATAGCAATGAAAATTCACACCATGATGTTGTATGATTTGGCCAAGGGATAACATGTAGATGATGAACAGTAGAGGTCCTAAGACAGATCCATGTGGGACACCAAAGCTAATGGATGAGAAAGAAAATTTATTCTTGTAGATGGAGACTCCAAACGGGGGTATTTTTTTAACTAAAAAACTAAGCTACCATTCTTCATAAGCTGAATATGATTTTCGCACATTTTTCACTAAAACTGGCAACAGTTGCTTTCAAAACTTGTCTTTGTGGGCAAGGAATGGATTTTTGGGATTATTTTACACATGGCAGCAATTTGGCATGTTTTAAAGTTATGCACATTTGAATGTAAATTCAAGGCATCACTTTTTTCAGTTTAGGAGTGGTGGTAAAAGGTTCATCTCTATCTCGTAATGAGATTCGGGTTTGAATCCCTGCTGTGCCACTTGCCTTCCTTGACTGGGTATCCCAGAGAACACTCGCACTGATATTTTTACTGCGGGGCAGGCATGACTGTTTGAACCCCCTTAAATGAAATCCATCACATATCTACATAAAGTCTCGGGAGTATTTATTAATTTCTCTGAAATACGCTATCTTATAGTTGACTGTGTGGACGTGTGGCAGCAACATAAAAGCTGTAGATTGGTTTTATGCCTTGTAAATTAAAAACATAATAATATCCCAGGCTTTGTTTAATGGTAATTCGGTGCTGAGAATGTGTCCGGGGGTTTGGGTGCTCGTGTGTGTACTGTCGCAGCATTTGTATTCATGCCTTTACATACTTCATACACTAAATCTCAGAGGAGTCAGTTTCTTCTGCAGTGGACTGGAAATATTACCATTAAAGCATTAAATGGGTGAAGGTCTTGGTACAGGCTTCTGGAAATGTGTGTGTATGTTTAAGTGCATGTCCACTACCTGCGGAGAACTGAGCCAAAGTGCGTCTATTGCTATTCGGCTGCACAGTGAGCTGGAACGGCTCTGGGCTTCCCCTCCCTCCTTATGCTTCAGTGGCTCAAAAGCAGCCCATATAGACACATACTCACACATCCATCCTTCACACCAACCATTACAGCGCTCGTCCGAAGAGCCCTCTATTTCCACATTACTGTAGTGTGCTGTTAAGAATAGAGAAAGAGAACAGAGAGAGAAACAGCAGAGATGCAAAAGCTTTCAGAACCACAATCAGGAATTGTAATGGTGCCTCAGCGCTAAGGGCCCAGTGTATGTATGGTTGGTCTCAATACAACACTTGCTCACAAGGAACTGAATTTTACGTAGAGATGCAAACTGTGAGTTAACCAACCCACTAATGGCATGGTTGACTTTTTTTGTCTGTGACAGAGATTAAGAAATTGAAAATAGACTCCCAGCACCAAATCTTCTTCTTCTTCTTCTTCTTCTTCTTCTTCCGGCTGCTCCCGTTCAGGGGTCGCCACAAGTGGATAGACCGTCTCCATTTCTTCCGGTCATCTGCATCTTCCTCCTTCAAACCCACCACCTGCATGTCCTCTCACCACGTCCTTAAACCTCCTCTTTGGTCTTCCTCTTTTCCTCTTTCCTGGCAACTCCATCTTCAACGTCCTCGTCTCTCCTCTGGACATGTCCATACCAGCACTACCTTGCTTCTCTAATTTAGTCTCCAAAACGTCTAACCTGAACTGTCCCTCTAATATACTCATTTCTAATCCTGTCCATCCTCGTCACACCCAACGAAAATCTCAGCATCTTCAACTCTGACAGTCTTTTTGTCAGTGCCACCGTCTCCAACCTGCATAGCACAATTGGTCTCACTACAGCACTAAACGTTAATAAACTGGGGAAAATCAGTTGATTCTCAACAGTGCTGGGGTCACATTTAGAACCAGGGTTGGAGTTAAATTTAGATTTTAGCCTGGAAGACTATTCCTCAACAGATATTCATTTTTGGAATATAAAATCTGTAGAAATAAGGGGCGGTTCAGACTTTTGCACATTATTGTGTGTAAGAATAAAGAACCTATTGATCTCTACATAAGCTGTGAGTAGACGGCAGGAACGTGACATTCACAAAAAGTTTGTTTTTTTTTTTAAATGAAAAAGAATATCCACTTCAAACTTCACAAGAAGTTTTCACCACAAACTTTTGCATTTGGCCTAGCTGAAGCGCTAAAATGCTAAAACGCTGCAGAGATGCGAGTCAGTGTGGATTCCTGTCAGCAGGTGGAGAGGATGCCGGTGCAGCAGCGACGATCTGAGCTGAATTATGTAAGAGTTTCAGTGACTGTGTGGAAACAGGCATTAGCGTAGCTACATGCCAGACGCTGTTGCTCCAGCTGGTGCTGTCACAGACCATTGCTTTTGGTAAATGGCCAGAGGGGCTGATCTGCAAACACACAACTGCTTTGATATGACATAGTCCGGGACCAAGAGTTTTATAACGAACACACCAATCAGTGACTTTTAATCACTTTCCTACAGGTCTTCTGGCCAAGAATCATTCTAATAAGAGTCATATAAAGGGAGGGAGACAGTGGAGTGCAGGTCATTTTCAGTTTTCAGTCATTCATTTCAGTCAGCAAAAGCAACCAAGGACACCTACCAACGCTTTGCAACATCAGAAATTATTTTGTGATCTTCAAGAATGACCTTGCAACTTACCTTTGTGATTATCATAGTTCCATTATAGGCTTCGTATCTTTATACCAGTGATACAATGATTCTAGGGCACTGCTGCTGTATGTATCCATGCAAATGGCAGGAATCTTAAAAGGTTAACCCTTTATAGTCACTCATTGGGAAGTATTTCAGAATAAATCAAGTATCGTATTTCTATAAGTCGGGGTAATTTTGTGTCATTGTCTAATTTCGTGTCATTGTTGATAAAGCAGCCCATTTTAAGCTCTGCTCAGTTACTATGGCAGCATATACCCTTCAACTGATCTGTTCTAGGATCAAGTTTGGGCTTAATTTAGCTTATCATGACGCTGTGTGATGATTTTCTGTGATGATATTAATTTAAGTTTATATAGGTTTACATATATATATATATATATATACATATATATATATACATACACACATATATATGAAGCTGGATTTGAGCACTTCCAGTTTAAATTTCATCATCTGCAGCATCTCCTCAATAACCCAAATAAGAAATATGGCATTATAGAAGCCTCACGCAGTGAATGTACTACAGCAGGAGGATGATACGAGTGTAGGATGAGCAGGAGGAAGATCCTAATAATGCAGTTCACATGGATGGCAGAGCTGCGAGGGACATGAAATAAAAACACTCTTTCAATTGTTAGAACTCTGTATAAGTGAAACTGTGGGAGGGATGAAGCTTTAATTTTAGGTAGAATGAGTCTATTAAAATGATTCAGCTTGACACTCTTATGTAATTTTTCTGAAAATGTAGCTCTAACTCATTTATCCTTACACTTCAATTCAAAAGCCTTGTGGTACTGTGTTTAGCACTGTCACCTCACAGTGAGAAGGTCCTCATGTGGGATGGTCGGGTTCCTTTCTGTGTGGAGTTTGCATATTTTCCCAATGTCTGAGTTGGTTTCCTCAGAGAGCTCCAAAGACCTGCAGGTCAGGTGTACTCGAGACGCAAAATTGTCCCCTAGGTGTTTGTGTGTGTTCATCTGTGTGTGTGTCCTGCGATGGACTGGCCACCGGTCTAG
This sequence comes from Hepsetus odoe, assembly GCA_017165825.1. Lineage (NCBI taxonomy): Eukaryota > Metazoa > Chordata > Actinopteri > Characiformes > Hepsetidae > Hepsetus > Hepsetus odoe. Next base: position 19,424,757 of record CM029390.1, read on the forward strand.
AGTGTCCCCCCACCTAAACCCTGCGAGAGCTGGGATAGACTCCAGCACCTCCTGTGACCTTACACAAGACAAGCAGCTCAGAAAATGAGCAAGTGTGAATTTTTCTTGTAAATAAAAGTCTGATCAATCACTACAACAAAGGCCATTGAAATTTTAAGCCAAAAATAGAGGCTCGCAAAGCTCTTCAGGTTTATTTTTAAGGAGTGCTTCTTCCAACATCAGCCCAAAGCTTTGGTAAATCCATCTATGCCGTTTTGGACAGTTTCACAGTTTGATACTTTTGGGACTGGGACATGTTGATTCTGATCACTCAGAAAGACAAATTCAGCCATGAAACCCGTCGACTTCTAAAGTGCCCCTGTTCGATCGTTTTTACAGGGCACGGCCTGTAACACATATTGACTGTGGAAGAACTTTTTCACAAGATTTATATCGGCTTTCGTACCCTTGGACAGCCTCCAACATTTTCCCTAAACAGCCTTTTGCAGTCTGTTAGATGAATGTTTATAGGCTTGTCTGAGAAAACTTCTCAGAGTGTTGATATTTTTCCTGGTGTAAGCCTCTGTAAAAGCGGCCTGCGGAGTGAGGGCCAGATGGATCCTACCTAGCAGATGCTGTTGTGTGTTTCCCTGCTGTTTTTCTCGCCACAGCACTTCCCTCCAAATGTGGCAGAATTTATCAGTTCGAGGAGTGAGGCTGCATCCCACATCACTGGCCTGAAAAACCAGACTATGGACAATCCTCCTATCTGAGCCTCCAGATGGGCAGCATCGTCCGCTGAGTGATGGGATGTTGGGTAGAACGGAACATGCTGATAGGCTGATCTGGCCATGACCGCAGTAAAGCTTCACACTAAAGCCCTGCTCTATAGCCAGGCCCAACAAAGCTGCTGGCTACTCAACACAGTTGGAGCTCAGGAACTCTCTGACTGTTGACAAAAGAGCCATCAGGGGCTGGGAAAATAGACCAGGAGATGCGGGGGGCCAGAAGACATGGTGGTTCCATTTGAGCTCCCTTTGCAGATATCATTCCTGTCATAGGCTTTTATAAACCACAAAGTATTCTTTAGCGCGAAACCACAGAAAGAAATGAATTTGCAAGTGTGAAGAACTTTTCCCTTCAATTCAGTCATCTCACAACCAAAGTCTCTCCCAAACACATGTTGCTTCTAAGCTGGGAGGGTGAAGTCTTGGAGATAATTTCTCAGATACACACGAGGAGGCATCACACCTTTTCAAAATGGCGCAGATGTAGAATTGCTAATTGATCTTCCAATGGTCTTCCAGTGCAAGACATCCACATTGTCTTGCATTGTGATGAGCAATCTGAGGAGAAGAAAGAACATCCTACCCGAACAGAAAGAGCATGGACAATGATGTCTTCTTGGTCTTCCAGTGACGGATGAATCTCACAGGTTGGATTTTTCAATACTAGAAACAGCTCAAACATCTAAATGTCTGATGTTTGGATCGCCTGAGAAGCCTTTTAAAAACTTAGAATACCTCCAGAAATATTCTTTAGTGATAGTTTGTAAAACCACAATCAAGGAATTATTATGCTTGTGTCTGCTGAAACCTAACTAATGTGGCTTGTGATGGTTTTGCAGAAATTGCTGAAAAAAGCGGTGCGTTCTTTGTAGTTTCTGAAACCCAAATCATAATTTCTTCGCTTTAATGTTTGTTTGAAGTTTGATTTTGTTTTTTTCTGTTACATTGTGGAGGGATTGCACAACTCTGGTAACCAGACTTGCCTGTTTACACCCACATTATCATCTTAACAGAAAAAAAAAACCAAAGAATGAAGATAATCAAAATAATGATTTAAAAATTGATTTGAAAAGAAATGAACATAATAACAATAGTGTTTATGAGGCTGTGTGTATACATTTTTAAAACACCCATGAAGTCAATGATAGGCTGTTTTACAGCTCATGAATGTGCTCCTCCTGATACTACATAACTTTTAGAAAGCAGTTGAGCCTTTTCATTTGAAAATGTTTCAGTTCTTTGATATTTACTGTCAGCTGAAGCATTGGGTTCACCTGTGAAGATGGAATTTGTTGTTCACAAGGGAAACCCAGCATGAAGACCTGCCTATGTGGAAAATCTTTTTTGAAGCTGAAAACGAGCAGATACAAATCGTCAGAAGTACGAATCTGAAAAAAAGTGTCATGGCCTGGAGGCAGCGGCGACCTAGTGTTTAGGGATGAGGATCAGAAGGTCATGAGTTCGAATCCCAGACCAGTTACTTGCCTTGAGGTACCCTTGAGCAAGGTACCGTCCCCACCACTGCTCTCTGAGCCCTTTCAATAGCTTCCCCCTGCTGCAAGTGTGTGTATGCTTTAAACACAGAGGTTGCATTTTGTTGTGGTTCACTGTGTGTTGTGCCATGTTTCACAGTGACAAGCTGCCACTTTCACTTTCACTTGGAATTGTATGGCTGCTACAGAAACCGGCTGAATAATCTTCATTTAATCTTCATCCACTCATAATAGCTGCAGGAGAATGAATTCTGAGAACAACAGAAACAATATACAGGGATTTCAGTCCCCAAATCTTAACCCAACTGAACAAGTGTTTCTTTTTTGCAGAGGAGACTGAAGAGAAAAACCCAGAATAAACGACTTAAAGACAGTGTGATAAAAAGCACCAAAGCCTAGTGGTCTAGTGGTTAGGGAGTTGGCCCCGGATTGGAAGATTGTGGGTTCGAACCGCTTACCCGTGGGTTGCCCTGAGGTACCCTTGAGCAAGGTGCCGTCCCCGTCCGTTCGTTGGCTGGCGACCTGTCCAGGGTGTGTCCCCGTCCTTCGCCCTGTGTGAGCTGGGATGGACTCCAGCTAAAGCGACCCTAATTAGGACAAGCGGCCCAGAAAATGACTGACTGACTGACTTTAAAACTTTCTGTTCCAATACTTTTGCTCACTTGAAGGTGCACGTTCGATGTAATTTACTAAACCTAGACACAAAACCAGGAAATAAAAGCTGAAAATTTGATCTCTCATCTCGTGTTAATTTTTTGACATCTTCTGTGGCTTAGCAAAAACATGATTTGTATGAACATATTATTTATATCTACCTGCTATATTTCCCAGAACCTACTTCCGAAAAGGATGAACGTCATTAGAAAAAAAACTAAACTGATACATGTTCATTGAAAGTTTAAGTCTAAAAGAATCACAAGAAATTATGTAGTACTTTTCATCGAGAACAGAGAAAAGTTGCATCTCCATTAACTACCGTGGCCTTTAAGTGATTCTGCTGGGGCTTTTTAAATCCAGCAAATGACTAATACTTGCTTCACAAAGTTGCTAAGGATGAATGTTCTCTTTAGAGATGTATCAGGAGTCCAATACTTATTTTAAAACTTTAAATTAATGCCAAAGAAATACACAATAAATACTGATTTCTTAAATCTGGCCAGAAACCAATCCCCTCTCCTTTGGAAGATAACAATTATTTTAGGAAAATATTGGCTGCCCTGGTTTAATGAAAGGCAATGCACATAGCGGGGATGCATTAGAGGCAATTTAGCTCCCTCCACTTACTCTGTGGACCGAGTCAATTCATGAGTAAGAGCCCTCTGGATGTTCGTGCAATTGAATCTTCGGAACGTAATGGGCACGCTGTATTTCTATTTGCTTAAAGAGGAGTCTCAAGCAGGGTGGGCTCAGGACAGGAGAAATAATTTCAGACAACACGCGGCCCTCAAAGGCAGTGCAGAGGAAGACAAATAAAACATGTGCTTTGAAACCGTTTGCAATAAATAAGCCATAATCCTTTAAAGTAGCAAATTAGTTGGAAGGTCTTTGAGTCTTGTGGAATTATTGGGCATTAATTAGAGCTTCCTTGATAGGAGTGCGGTTTGCTCTGGGCTTGAATAACCAGCTAGAAGTCAGTGTTCCGTTTTTAAGGGTTTATATTTTGTACTTTTCTTTTATTTCTTTCCTCCAAGGCCTCTCTTGACCCTAGTCAAGTTAATGGATCGGATGCGTCCTCTGAGGTCAAGCCATAAAACGTGTACGGCTTTATTTCCCATGAAATATCCTAACTTTAGGCCAATTTTCCAAGTTCTCCTTCCGTGTTTGACGGGTTCTATTTTTGCTACACTGCCTGATACGACTGGTTGCCCTGCATTTAGCTTCTCTCACAAAGCAGTCAAGCTGGAAAAGCCCCTCCAGTAGTTTAACCGGACAGTCAGAATTTCAGTTTCCTGTAGAACATTGTGTGATGTTCCAGTCGGAAAGCTAATGAACCTCGTCGATTCCAAGCTCAAATTCTAAGATGTCCGCTCCAGCAGCAGTAAGGACCTAAAGTAAAGCACTTCTCCCATTTTTTCTTAGTGAGTCAGTAATACTCACTGTTCAACCATCTCTGAACATGTGCTTGTGCCATTAAATACAGCATAAGCTCTGTTATCCACTGGTTATTAACCATTATGAACTGGAAGCAGTGGTCTAGCAATTAGCTCCAAGCCCCAAAATCAGAAGGTCATGGGTTCAAATCCCAGACCAATAGGTTGCCTTGACGTATCCTTGAACAAGGTACCATCCCCAGCACTGCTCCGCGGGCTGCCTCCTGCTGGATAGTGTCAAGTAAAGTCAGTTAAATTTTTTTTGTAGCACTTTTTACTGTGATTCTTTTGGAGTGGGTGGAGCTTTTGTTTGTCTTGGTTTGTGGCAGCAGCTCACGCAGACGATCCAGTCTGGTGCAGCTGATCTGAAGTTCAGGTGAGGAGAGGAATCTGATGACGGTGCGTGTGGCTTAAGCACAGAGGCTGCATTTAGTTGTGTTTCTCGACGTCAACCAATCACTTTCACTTTCACTTTCACTAATCGTTAATCTGGACAGAACTGCTGTAGCCATTCCCAAACCTGTAAAACTGGAAACCGGAAGTATAAATCAAGGTACCAACGAAAATGAGACAAAGATCGTTTAGATTCGCCCTAAAACACTGAAAACGATTGTCAAATAGCTGTGGCTTGTCTTTTTTTTTTCTGAACTTTTGATCCGGAACATGGACATCTTGAACATGGAGTCATTCCCAGCTCAGATTCCCCCTTTCATGGTAGACTATATATATATAAGCGGGGCTGAACTGCTGTAGAATTTATGCACCAATTAATAGAGATGTATTTTTTGTAGTATCACAAAGGAAAGGCAAAGCTGATCTGGACTGCATGGATGCGAACAGATCAGCAAACTCTGAAACTTGCTGCATTAAGCTTGTTAATTTTAAAAAGCTAGAAAAACGTCTCCACCATGACAGGGTCCCTTTAATAATGTGAGCGGTGTTTGTTTTCTTCTTTCTCTTTGTTAAGATGAAGAGCTGTACTGGGGTATTTCCTTTCCCAGGGCTGTCAGATATGGTTAGCTGTGTTACAACAATTCCCACCACTGTCTAGGAAATCTAACAGGTCACACAGCTTGTGTTAAAAAAATAAAATAAAATAAAATAACACACAAATAGATTGTAGGGGGATGGGGGGTTTTGGTGGACAGATGAAAGGAGAGCAGGAGAATGGAAGATAGAAGGGGGAGGATGAGTGCATGACACGACCATCCTGTCTTCTCTTCATTCCTCTGACTTTGATGTGAAAAGAGAGGGATTTTTTTTTCCTCCTCCGCTGACTTGATTAATATTCAGGGGAGAGCAGGTACGAATCACATGCTCTTCTAAAACCCAAGGGTGCAGATACATTTTCATTCTCTCTCTCTTTCTCTCTCTCTCTCTTTTACATAGACACATGCATACACAGAAAGATATACAATGTTTCAAAAATGAACCTATGAGCCTTAGCGTTCAGCATCAGCAGTAGACGAATCTCCTGATCATCTGGAATCATCTGCAGCTGTTTCTTCACTGCTTCATGTCTTAAGTCAGACGCCTTGTTCTGCTTGAAGGTTCAGACGTAGATCACTGTGTGGACAAAGAAACAAAAAACAAACTGGACTCAGTATAAGCTGTAATACTCAACAACTTCAAGACTTTGTCAGGATGGCACTTTCTGAAGGTTTGTGAAGGAAGTTGCTTAAAAAGGTTCAACTGCTGTGAACTTTCACTTCAGAAGTCACTTTCACTTTTATAAAGAGCTCATAGTCAGACGCAGTAAGGCTTGTTAGTGTTGAAGTGAAAGTGACTATTTGTTATTGTGCAGCACACAGTGAAAAACATAGAAATGCAACCTTTGCTTTACACCCACACACACCATGCAGCAGGGAGCAGCTATTTAAAGCACCCGGGGAGCAGTGAAAGGATACGGTACCTCGCTCAAGGGGCAACCTTCTGGTCTGGGATTTAAACCCATGATCTTCCAATCCTGGGACTTAGTCCCTAAACTAGGCCACCATTGCCCCACAGTGTTCTGGGCTGGTTCTAACCAGGTCCTGGTTCTAAAAAAAGAGCATTAAAAGATATAATCGACACAGCTTTCTCATGTTCCGATTAGGCCTAAATCTTTGAAAACAGATTCACCAAAAGGCTCAATTATGTGTTTTCTAATTTTGTATGGAACTGATAGCTGTGGAGAAGTAAGTGAAAGTGTCTGATACTGGGGCCTAGTCCCTAAACTGTCGACCACTGCTGCCCCAGCTTTTACAGGCAACATTACAAGAAAAACAAATCCCTGAAATGCTCCTAGACTGTGAATTGGCGCAAACGAAAAAGGTAACATCTGGAAACAGAACAGAAAAGAAAAAAATAAAAATAATGCTAAAAAAATAATATTTATAAAAATAAAAAAACATTTATATACTCTAAATTATATATACAGTACTGTGTAAACGTTTTAGGCAGGTGTGGAAAAAATAAACAAGAATGTTTTCAGAAATATCAATAATGATTGTTTATTTTGATCAATTTACAAAATGCAAAGTGAGCGATCAAAAGAAAAATCTAAATCAGATCAATATCTGGTGTTTCTACCTTTTACCTTCAAACCAGCATCAGTTCTTCTGGCCCCACAGAGCCCTGATCTCCACATCATCCAGTGTGTCTGGATCACATGAAGAGACAGAAGGATGTGAGGAAGCTACATCCACAGAAGATCTGTGCTCAGTTCTCCAAGATGTTTGGAACGACCGACCGGCCGAGCTCCTTCAAAAACCGTGTGCGAGTGTACCTAGAAGAACTGATGCTGTTTTGAAGGCAAAGGGTGGTCACACCAAATATTGATCTGATTTAGATTCTCTTTTGTTCATTCACTGCATTTTGTAGATTGATGAAAATAACTGATCAACACTTCCATTTCTGAAAGCGTTCTGTTTACAGCATTTTTTCACACCTGCCTAAAACTTTTGCACAGTACTGTATATACTAAAAACTTTGGAAAAAAATGAAAATATGTATGTAGTAACTGTACTGGAAATAAAGTAAATGAATAAGTAAATGGATACGTAATGGAAAGGTTGTCTTTGTTAAATAAATATATGTAAATATAAAATATACATTACACAGTGATGTGTGTTAATACAGAAAAATGAAGGCGATATGCAAATGGCATGTTTGAAGCCTCAGTCACAGACGTTGCATTATTGAGTAGCTCACTGACAGCTGTGAAGCAGTGTTGAGACAGATTCTGAAAAAGCCATTACAAACCATGGGATTACTTTATTCACCCCAGTGCTCATTACTTCACTTCTGCTACTCTCTAAAACCCAAACCAGTCTGTACGCTTTCTGATCATCCTTATGCCATAGGCTAGATATCCCCCACTCCACCTGTTGCCATTTTTATCAATGGAAAATTCTTATTTTATTGACCACATTGTCCCCTCTATCCTGCCCAGTAACACTGCTGTGAAGCAGGCCAGTTAAATCTGTTAAATCAGTTTTAAAAATGAATGTAAAGCTGTTTCTGGACTAATGCTTAGCAAACTGTGGAGTCCTTTAATCTTCCTGTGCTCACGTGGTGTTGCTTCCATTCATTCTTCCAAAGTGGTGCAGTCCGCCATCGCATTCGTTCTTCCAGAGTGCGATCTTAAGGCAGCTGTTAGGATGTGATTTTTACACACCAAAGGCGATTTAGCTCTGCCTGATTGCACCCAGTGTTTAGCAGTCCCCTAATTACAGGCAACCACTATGTTATCCTTCTGAATCTTGTGGATCTGCCAACTGGTTTTGTCCCAACAGACACCTCGACATACTTGGAGGAGGTCGCTAGCTGCTTGCTATGTCAGCCAACACATGTCCATGCTGGCCTAAGTGATGTTTAGAGCAGGAAGGGCATCCTACCCACCTGTAGAAAAGCTAACATGGCTTTCCAGCTTGATTTACAATAGAAAAATGCTTTTTTGCAGTCAGTGTTAGCAGAAAAGACCTATAAATGGGCAGCAATGGCTTAGGGGCCCTTGAACCCATGATAGGAAGATCCAGAGTCCAGGATGAGTAGGTTACCTTGAGATGTCCTTGAGCAAAGTACTATCCCCAACACTGCACTTCCACTGCTGTACTTGACGCATGGGTTAAATACACAGAACACTTTCCATTGTAGAACAAAGTGACAGGACGTGAAAGTGACTATTTGTCATTGTGAAGCACAGCACACAGTGAACCACAACATCTGTATTTAACCCACACACACCGCGCGGCAATGTCAAGCACCCAGGGAGCAGTGATAGGGACGGTACTTTGCTCAAGGGTACCTCAGAGCAATCAGCTGGTCCTTAATTCAAACTCATGACACCACCGCTGCCCCAAGTCTCTGCGGCTTTCACTTCTCTCCCAATTATAGGGCCAGTTTCTTTCAGGATCCCTCAGAAAGTGTGTCAATCAACAGGTGAGCCACAGTGTATCCTGTATCAACAGCTACGAGGCAGCGCCCTTAGAAGTAACTCTTGATTGTTTGCATGTGTTTTTATTTGTTACTTCTTCTTTCCCACCCCTCCTTTTCTAAACGATCCTGCCACCCTCCCACCCTGAGCTGGAGGCTATGTAGTTGTGCCAGGCTGGTGTACCAAACTTTGGGGGCAGGTCCCGGGGCAGATGTATAATAGCTATTTAAAAGCTCACAGGCTGTCTCTGTCATTACAGAGAGAGACCGAGAGAGAGAGAAAGCCCGCCAGCATAAACACTAATGCTCCCACACATCATCTCCCGGGCTGATGGATGTCAGGGCAGAGTGGAGCACAGCCTGCAGGTGAATGCCGAGATGAGACAGGGCTGGGCCTGAATGCACAATGAGGGGAGATGATTGCTAATGAACTACGAAGGGGGAAAACGAGAGTGATCTCCGCCATCATATTCACATTTTCGCTAAGCTGGAGTTGCCGCTTTGCGTTTATTGATCATTAGCTTGCCGGTCTGATGAGCTGCGGATAAATTCATAAGGGATAAAATCAATGACGGGTGGCTGGAGCTGCTTGTTAGTTGCCCAAGAGGTGGACGCATTGCTTAACATTTTGATTCATCCGCTGACACTTTGTCACAATGATCAAAGCAAAGACAGCCTTCAAATCTGAGAAGCATTAACAGGTCATTACTCGATTCCTTTTTTTGACATCTTTTCTTCCGCTTCGTCTTAGATGAGAAGCCTTGTGATGCAAAAGCCACAACAAGTCTGTTAGTCATGCGCTGGGAACGAAAGTCACGCTGTTGCTTTTTATAGGCAACGTTTTGAAACGTGTCTATTTCTATCTCTCAGTGAAGAAGATGCTGGTGTACCTTTGTCTGCTTCAGCTGAAAGAATCAACACTGCTGCTTCCTAAGCATTTGCCCTGAATCGCTTCAAAGGCTAAACTTGAACACAGATGGCTTGTTATTTTAAATCAGCGGATCTGGCCTCCATCACACAGGGGAGGCCGCTTGCTTCTCTCTTTTTTTTTTTTGCCCTCGTTTGTTGGCATCTTTTTTTTTTTTTTTTTCTTATTTACTTCCCTCCACATCTGAAAAGGTTCCGTTCCCTTCTGTGTCCAAGATCTAGGCCTTTTCCTTTGGATCCCTGGAGGTCCCCGAACAGCCGTGCAGAATTTCAAACGGAGTCGGATGTTCTGCAGCGACCTCCTTCCTCAAGGGGGGAAAGGCAAAGCGTCAAGGCTGATTTGCATTTCCATGAAGAGGAACACAAAAACATTTGTGTAGAGATTGGTTTATGGGAAATGATAAAGACCAGTGCAAAAGTCTTGCGCCACCCCTCTTTATTATTGCCAGGAAGCTGAGAAAACAGGTAAAGTGATTTATTGCAACGTACAGTGAACCTCTCGCCAGCTGGCCGTCCATTTTCCCAAGCGCTCCTTACATTTTGTGCCAAATTTAATTAGGTTTTCTTTTGAGTCTTTCCCAACCCCGGCGTTCCTGCATGAGCAGCATAGCTCATAGAATTCATAGTTTGTGACTAGCGCATTGGAAAAAACCCATAGAACCTCAGAGGTGAATGTATTTTCCACATGTTCTAATATTTATATTAAAGAAAGTGAAAGTGAAAGTGACAACCCTAGTCATTGCGAGGTTACAGCACAGCACACAGTGAACCACAATGAAACTTGACCTGTGCATTTAACCCATGCACTCAAACACCGTGCAGCAGTGGCACCCGGGGAGCAGTGACGGGGATGGTACCTTGCTCAAGGGTACCTCACGGCAACCTACTGGTGAGGGAATCGAACCCACAATCTTCCGTTGCGGGGAGAACTCCGTCACCACTAGGCCACCGTAAAACAAAAAAATGGAGAACAGACTGTACATTTGGGGCACTTCCTTTCCCCATACAGCTCAGATTTGGTAATGTCTTATAGATGTGCAAAAAAAGTGCTATGTGTTTTCAGTATAGACGGATCAATAAGCCACCACTTAGGAAACGAAGTACGAAAAAATTCTTCACTGTTAAAATAAAGATGAGTGAAAATTAGTCAGCGTTAGCTTGCTACCATCCCTACTTCCAAAAATCAGCCGTTAGGTTGTCAGGGGCAGCGGTGGTCTAGTGGTTAGGGAGTTGCCCTGCATCGGAAGATTGTGGGTTCGATTCCCTCAAAAAGTAGGTTGCCCTGAGGTACCCCTGAGCAAGGTACCGTCCCTGTCACTGCTCCCCGGGCGCTTTCAATAGCTGCCCACTGCTGCACGGTGTTTGTGTGCATGGGTTAAAAGCAGAGGTCCAATTTCGTTGTGGTTCATGGTGTGCAGTGCTGTGACCTCGCAATGACAAGGGTTGTCACTTTCACTTTTTCACTTTTCAGACTGAAAATAAAACTTCCCTTCATTTTGATAACATAGCATGTAACGTCCGTTAACTGTACATGTGACTATGGCTGTGTCCCAAACGGCGTACTACCACTCTAAACAGTGTGTAAAAATGGTCTACGATCATTAGATGTGCAATCATCAGTGTAGTTAAGTGTAGAAATGTGTGAATTGGGACGCAGCCCAACATCCTGCTCTTCAAGGCCACCCAGTCGATACATGGAAATGAACCAAGCCAGAAGTTGAGGGTAAAGACAGGACTAAAAATACAACCTTTGAAATGCTTGAGTTTTTCTAGAAACTGATGTTTGCTTGACCGGTTGATAGATTAGCTTAGCGTTTGGCTCAGATTTTGGCAGGTAACTGCTTGTCCTGATTAGAGTGGTGGACAATGCTGGAGCCCATCTCCTCTTTCCTAGGGGGCAATTTAGCACCTCTAATCAAGCTGACGTGTATGTTCACACAGAAAGAACCTGGACCACCCCACCCGGGAACCGAACCCAGGATCTTCTCGCTGTCAGGGGACAGCACTATACACTGTGTCACCATCCAGACATCGCAAACCGCTTTTCCGTATTCCTACATAAATACATTGACGTGCTTCCTTAGTAAACAAGCAATAACTGATGATCAGGATGCAGTGGTGAGAGTTCTGCACCTCTTGGGTCTATTCTGCTCTACGGTTTGACACTTTGATACATTTCTTCCCCCTGAGCATCCAACCCTGTCAGCTCAGGAAGGGTGCAGAGAGGATTACAATCTACTTGACTGGGCTCAGCTGTTTTCAAACAAGCAAGGAAACAATTCCCCAACCCTGCATCTCTCCTGGACCAGATCCCCTCCACCTTTCATTGATCTCATGGCAAATAAAATGTTGAACTAATTTTTTTTTTTTTGTTCCAAGAACAAATCCACTGTTGTTTTTTCCCCTCTTCCTCTATAAACATCGCTCATAGTCCCATGGTTCACATTTCAGCCGTCTCTCGCTTTAATTCAGTCCTCTGTAAGCGGGTCACTGCGTTTACCCTTCTGCCCTTTTTGGAGGTGGCGCTTGGAGAGTTGTGCTGCAAACAAAACAGCCACGGGTCCTCTTTGAATGATCTGTGGCCAAGTTCACATGCTGTCGCCAGGATTACCTTGACTTGAAAATGAGGAGAAAGCGCCGCTACCATCAGATTCAAATAAAGACATGCAGCACTTTAAACTATGACCTCTGACCTTACATGGTCAGCAAAAGAGATCATGAGTTCACAAACCTTGCAAGCTGACTTTGAAATCTATCTATCTATCCATCCATCCATCCATCCATCCAAACTGAACATCTATCTATAAAAACTAATATATATGTGTTCCATTCTGATGTTTGAAAGGGTGGAAAATGGTCATTTTAGGACCTCAAACCTCAGAAATATTCTGAATAACAGATTCAGATCTTCTTTTCGGCTGCTCCTGTAAGGGGTCACCACAGTGGATCATCCATCTCCAAGTGTAAGAGGTTCAGATAAAACAACCAAAAAATGAATGAAAGAAAAGTGTGGACAATGGCCCTCAGAGAATGTTATGGGGAATCTGCTGGAGTTAGTTCTGAAGTGAGCTCTGGGATCTCACTTGCTGTTGCCCTTGACAGTGTTGCAGGCTCAGAGATTCAGGTCTGGAGTTCCGCTGTGGATTTGTTGGAGGCCACTATTAGAGGATAAATCACACTAATCATCACAAAGTATGCAGAGAATTTCAACAAAAAAATGTAAATCAATTCAGGTTTAGGACATCCTGTGTAATGAGGTTAAAAGATATTTTTATAGTCGTCATTCAACCAAATTCTTAACCTTTTAATGATGTTAATCTTTACAGTATTCGAGCTCAGTGCAGACTCACTGATCAGCAGCAGCCGCTGCACACTCACTGTGTAAAACTCAGGACACATGAACCCATGACATTATTATTTAGTTCTGTTTCCCTGTTTTTTCTCCCAAGTTGTTTGTTTTTGCAAATGCTGTCTTAATACACATCACTGCACTTGTTCATCCTCAGCTTTAATAGTGGTACTCCTGCTGGTTTTCTGGTGCATTTAGTCTATTTTTGCCATATTGTCCACCCTCATATAAAAGAGAGGAAAACTCTGAGATTTAAGTGAGTATCTGTGGGTCAGGAAGGGAGGAGGGGGTGCAAGTAGATGAGTCATGCAGGGACATATTTGGGCAAAAACATTACTTTTTATTCTGTTTTTGCAGTGTGGAACCAGATTATGGAGGGTTTGCAGAACATACAGCTTCTGTTGTTCATTTTGATGGATGTTGAGTCCAAAACCTTGGAAGATTCATGGGGACTTTCAAGAATTTCCCCTGACTGACCACACGAAAAAAGGACAGAATTTATACGCTATATAAATATATAAGGTAGTGACCATCTTGATGGCCATCATATGGGCAAGGGCGTTTTCAATATTAATTATTAATTAGGGTGGTGGTGGTCTAGTGGTGGGTACTTGCCTATGGACCTCTGGCTCAAGAGGTCCCAGGTTCAAATCCCACCTCTGGCTCTACCACCACTGGGTCCCTGAGCAAGACCCTTAACCCTGAGTGTCTCCAGGGGGGGGTCTGTCCCTGTAATTAGGACATGGAAGTCACTCTGGATAAGAGCGTCTGCTAAATGCCGTAAACGTTATTATTATTATTATTATTATTATTATTATTATTTAACTGAGAACTTCTGTTTCTGCCCTCCTTAAATGGACCATGCCATTTTTAATAAAAATTAATAATGTATAAAATGAGGGAGGGGCGTTGGCTGCATGATCGGAGGATCAGGAGTTCAAACCCCTTCCCAATAGGTTGCCCTGAGGTACCCTTGAGCAAGATGCTGTCCTCGTCTCGCTCCTCCCTGCAATAGGCTGGTGACCTGTCCAGGGGTGTGTCCCCCGTCCTTTGCCCTGTGTGTGCTGGGTTGGACTCCAGCACCCCCCCCCCCCCCCCCCCGGAACCCGTTTGGGACAAGCGGCAGAAAATGACTGACTGATGAATATATAAAATGATCATGTCTCTCGTGTGCAAACCGATGTCTCTCGTGCAAATCATCAGATTTGCTGTGTTGTTATAGTTGATCATCTGTACTGGTTGTATTTATCTGCTGCTGACTCATATTAATTGTATCCGTTGCCATTGTGATACAGCCAGTCGCAATAATTACACTCTAGCAGGCTTTTTAATTTTCAGTCCTCCAATCACTGTCTAGCAACCGTTGCTGCCTGTTATTGAATGAAGGCAGTTCATTAGCAGTATGCCAGTGTTTGAATTTGGAGCTCCAGCTGCGTTCAAAAGATGTACCTGAGAGACTCGTAAAAAAGAGATCCATCCCTGAGAGTTGGCAGTTTCTACTCATCCAAAGCCAGAAACATACTTAAAAAATGCCTTTTTGGTTTGTGATCTATGCATTTGGGACACACTGTGCTTTTTAACAATATAAGCCACTATGGTCTGTGTCAAAATGTGTCATAATCATTGTCAGTGAATAGATATGAGTAATCCATATGCCTGTTACGACACTATATCGATTAATAAAAGTTGGAACAGTATGGTAACTGGAAAATGCAGTGGCTGACAGAGTGAAAATGAAATTCCTCTTCTGAAGACGTGTTTGCAGGAGGACTGGGCCATAAAAAACAAATAAATAATACAATTTTGGCTATAGTTTCATTTACAACATGATAGGCCAGGTTGTAAAGTTGATGTTCATGCAGACTGACCTGCAGTTCTGTGCAAAAGTCTGCAGCCACTCCTCATTTCTCAAATACTATATGGAGTAAAATAAATAAAAGAAATGGGAATAAATGTTTTCCTGCAACAGGCTGTGAAGTGGCTAAAGATGCAAGGTTCTAGATAAAGGGGTTCCAACCACTCAGCATTCAGGATCAGTAGTAAACGAATCACCTGATCATCTGGAATCGTCTGCACCCGTTTCTTCGCTGCTTCATGTCTTCAGATTCTGTCTGAGACTTTGTTCTGCTACAAAAACACTGTCCTTCTGGAAGATCTGGAGAACTGTTCCTCAGCAAGACATTAAAGATACAATAAAGTCTGGATCTTTGGAAGTTAAATATCAAAAAGTGAGGGGTAGCTCAAAATGTTTGCACAGAACCGTATATATTAGTTAGAAAAGTTATTTAATAGCAGTAATGTTGATACTAAGATGAGATAAAAGCCATTTTAAAGTGGCTTCAGGGATTGAACAGATGCAGCACCAACCCTGATACAAAATCAATGATAAAACACATCTTTTTCATCACATCTGCCCTCCTGTGAGTGTGTGCATGCAGCATTCATCACATTTCAGATTTTTTGATTTTGCTCTGGTGAAAGCAGTAGCTGTGATTCATACATGCGTGCTGTATAGTGAGGGGTTAACGTTTTTGTTAAAATCTTCCTTTTATTTTGTATTTGCAGAGAACAGAAGCACTGGATTGAAGAACGATGATGACACTGTTTTCAGAAATGCTTTATAGCCTGATCTTTTGGCTCTGCAGGATGCAGTGTGTTTGGAAATCTACCAAGCTGGCCTGCTGATTTTTTATTCAGACCTACTCTACACTTTGATTTTGCACATTTGACAAATGGGGTGCACTTGCTCACTTCCCAGAAAGCAAATGAATTTACACACACACTCAAAGTCACAAGTGCAGATTTTGCTACTGCTGTATGAGTTACTGCTACCAACAGACCGCATACTCAACACTGCCCTCTAGTGACCGATGGCCTGCAAAAGACCCCAGCGTGATGGTCAGTAATATCTTTTGAGTAATACTTTTTTTCGGCCTGGCTGGTGAGAGATGGGTTTCTGGGGGTACTTCATTACCCAGCATGTATCTCCATCCAGGCTCCAAGTCCGTTAGGTGCTATCGACGGCCCAGTGCTGGCTGACCTTTTGAAAGAGGGCCCCGTGGTGAGGGGGTTTTGTGCTGCGTGTGAATGGCAGAGAAGGTTACAGCTTCATCAGCGGCACGTCTAAGAGGCAGGTTTTTGTTCTGCAGACTTGTGGTGGCAGGACAGTTCCAGTGCGGGAATCAATGTTGTACAATGGGGCGGACGGCATGCAGAGAGAGCAGCGGAGTTTCGTGGAGAGTTGCATGCTTACTTAGACAGGCTTATTTTAGAGGCTCCTTTGTGTGGTGCTGGTTGCTCTATTAAGAAATTGTTAGTGTTGCGGAAAGAAAGAAAGAGAGAGAGAGAAGGGGGAGGTGTACACCTGAATAAGATGCAATTGAACTATGTATCCATTTGTCTGTCTGTCTAACAATCTATCTCTGTCTGTCGTCTGTCCGTCTGTCTGTCCGTCCATCCATCCAGCCATCCCTCCATCCAGCCATCCATTTGCATGTCTCTCTGTCTGTCTAACGTCAAGTATATCTATGCAGATGTTGGTTTTGCGAATGTAATCAAATACAAAAAAAAAGAATAGAAATCCAGTGCAAAGCTGTCACCCATCAATGTGTTCTCCTTTGCTCTCTTCCATCTCTCCCCCATCTCTCCACCTCTCTATTTCTCTGTCTCTCATCATTCCCTGCCTTTATCTTACTGTCGAGGAGGGTCCCACACCTCAGAGAGCATCAAGAGCAGTCAAGAGAGACCACCTGCTGTCAAAGAGAGAGAGAGGGAGGTAGAGAGAGTGCAACTAGGAGAGAAAAAAGAGGGTAAGGAGAGAGAGAGACACTGATTGACTGATGGAGCACCTCATCTCTAGTCAACCCTGAAGCCCATTCTTGAGAAAACCTTATCTCATTGTGTGTGTGTGTGTGTGTGTGTGTTAGCATGTGTGTTAGCATGTGTGTGAGTGCTTATAAATTTATATGTCCAAACCTGCCAACATGCAACATCCATCAACATGGAAACAAACCATTCAGGCGGTGCTTCACTCCATCCCCAAAAATGACAAGCAGAAAGATGGAGGGATGCAGGAAAGAGCTGGACACTCAGTTCCCATCATAAGAGTCCATCAGGTGTTGATTGGCCACACCTGTGTCCACAACAGCCACAGCTGGGAGCCGACAACGGCATCATCTGGGTCTTCAACTCCATCAGTGTGGTGTGTGTGTGTATGTGTGTGTGTGTTTGTGTGTGTGTGTGTGTGTGTGAATGTGTGAGTATGCTTACATTTTTGTTTGCTATTGGGATGCATGTGTAGCCTTGATGGACAGGCATTAGTTCAAAGGGGGCTTTCCATGTAGGGAGCAGATCGGTAACAATGATGTGTGTGTGTGTGTGTGTGTGTGTGTGTGTGTGTGCGTGCAGCATTAGTTGGAGGTGCATCAAACACCTGCTTGCAAATATGTGACCAAATATGACAGTAAAGAGGTTAATTTGTGAATCTATGAGCCAGAGGTGATGCATTCTGATAGAAAGACCTGCAATATGATCATAGATCCTAATGAAAGACAACGTGCCAACCAGGTGTGATGAAAACACTCAGTCCTGATCATCGATAGATAGATAGATCAATCGATAGATAGACAGATGGATAGATATATAGATAGATGGAGGCCCACACAAACAATGCTATTTGATCTGAATGATGGATCTAAATGATACGAACATCTGTTTGGTCCATTGGTCTGTTGATCACTCAAATATTGACACAGCTGGCATTTTCCAATTATGTGAGAATTAAAGGGCGGCGCTGTCGGCTCACAGCGAGTAGGATCTGGTTTTGATTCCCAACCTCGGTCCCTTCGGCCTGGAGATTGTTTTCTGTCTGTGTGGGTTTCTGGCGGAAGTGGTTTCCTACAACAGTATGCATGTCAGGTGTATTGGAGATGCTTAATTGCTCCCTCGGTTTGAGAACGTGTGTGTGTGTGTGTTTGCCAGTGTATCTCTCCTGAGATAAACTGCTCACTTTTCAGAACCTTTCTCTCCTCAAAAACTTTTAGCCTCAAAATTGCTGGGAAAGGTTCCAGGGACCTTAGTTTGGGTAAGCAGCAAAGATGATGGATGGATGGATGGATGTTTTTCAGTCTGTTGATATAATTTGAACTTGAAGCTCTGGATATGATCAAAAAGTGGGCTGATGTTTTGTGTATGGTAGAGTAGAATTTGTTTTCCTTCTGAATTAAGATCATTTGTGCAGCTGGAACAAAATCTTGCATCTCCAGGTTTGTAACAACACAGTATAGATAATGTGAGAAAATGAAAGTAATGAAGACTATTGTTAATTAGGACAAATAATGAGGAACATATAACATATAACATAGTACTGTGTAAAAGTCTTGAGCCACCCCTAATTTCTTTATTCTAAGGAATTGATTTAATGGTCCAAAAAGTAGGGTCTGTAAAAGTGTCTTTTCTTTGGTATATCGAGTAATGAAAAATGTGAATAAATGTT
Organism: Hepsetus odoe; assembly: GCA_017165825.1. NCBI lineage: Eukaryota > Metazoa > Chordata > Actinopteri > Characiformes > Hepsetidae > Hepsetus > Hepsetus odoe. The sequence continues at coordinate 19,443,293 of CM029390.1, forward strand.
TAAGAGCAACAAGCTGCAAATTGACTAGAGATACAAGGTTCTAGATAAAGGGGTTCCAACCACTCAATGTTCAGCATCAGCAGTAAACAAATCACCTGATCATCTGGAATCATCTGCTCCTGTTTCTTCTCTGCTTCATGTCTTAAGTTAGACTTTGTTCTGCTTGAAGGTTCAGACGTAGATCAGGAAGATCTGGAGAACTGCTCAGGTACAGAGACTGGACTGAACATGAGAGACAACAACACTGTCCTTCAGGAAGATCTGGAGAACCGTTCTTCAACAGTACATTTAAAAATATAAGAAAGCCTGCCAGTTTGGAATCAAAATATGAAGTGAAGGGTGGCTCAAGACTTTTGCCAAGTAGAAAAAGCGGAGAAGATCACTGATTTTTCAGGATGCTTCGCCTTGCTTTTAAGGCTGTAGAAACATGACGGTCAAGCCCAGTTCACATCCAGAGGAGAGGATGTGACTTACTGTGAAAATGGGTTCAGTTTTGGGACTTGAAGAGGAGGTGCTTTTAGATCTTTGATCATTGAACAGGGCTGGAGATGCTGGAGGTGGAAGAGCCCTCAAACTCTGGGCACGAGAGGTCACAGGATGGTGTTGATGATGTCAATCATTTTCTGGTCTTCATCACATCTCAGCCCAACTGAATGTGTTTTCTTCACCAGTGTCCCTCCCTCACGTGTGTGTGTGCGCGCGCGCGTGCGCTTCACTGCAGCTCGCGCAGATCGAGACGAGAGCGCGCGCCGGAGAACGACCTGAGCGAAAGCAGCAGCTCGCGCAGCTCCAGCATCACCTGAAGGACAGCGCGAGGTTTTTCACGACCCCCGGGCTGGAGGGACCACATCGCGCGCGGCGTGGAAAAGTTACAGCCCCCCTGACTGTGCGCACGCGTCTCATCGCAAGATAACAGCTGGAAGAGGAGGAAGAGAGAGAGAGAGAGGGGAGGAGAAGGAGTGATAGAGCAAAGAGAGAGGAAAAGAGAGAGTGATAGCAGGGAGGAAAGAAAGAGACTGAGGGAGGGAGAAGGAGAGAGGAAAAGAAATAGGGAGAGAGATTACAAGGGGGGAAAGATATTCTGAGAATATTCTGAGAGAGATAGCAGAGAAGAAGTAGAAGAAAAGAGAGAGAGAGAGAGAGAGAGCGAGAGAGAGAGGGTGATTCCTGATTAAACTAACATTGCCTGGCAGTACACAGTGAGGAATGGGCAGAAGATCTGCTGCTCGTGCCCGGGTGGTGCCTCGGTCACCTCACGACTGACCACCACCTGACCACCACCTGACCTCGAGCGGTTCGGTGCAGAGCTACAGGTGTGGTGTCAGGTTCGGAGCTCCCTCCCGCTCATCGTCCTCCTCCTCCTCATCCTGCTGCTGCTTCTCGGATGACAGAAGTGTGTGTGTCCTCCGTCCCGCCGCTCTGACGGAGTGGACTGTCCGGTTTTCAGGTTTGGATCATTTATGAGGATCGTTATTCCGGAACCGCCGGCCGCAGCCTGCAGTCATGCCTATGCACCCTGTCACCTCCACCCTGATGTACCGGGGCATCTGCACCATCCCGGACATCCTCTCCTACCGGGCTCCGGTCAACCTGCCTGAGGACGAAGTGGAGGGTGAGTCTGAGGGAGGGAGAGTTTGGGTTGAATGATCAAAGTGAAGAATGGACACTTTCTGTTCCAAACAGAGTAGAATAAACCTTTGATCCAAACCAATGCATAATGAAGAACAGCCTGAATTTAACACAGCATGGAAGTAACCTTTCTGTCGCTTAGAAATACAAAGTGTAGAATTAAGACTATGTAGAATGAACTCTTTCTTGTGTAGAATTAAAGCTGTGTAGAATTAGCACTTTTGGTTAAGAGGAATACAAAGTGTTACACTTGCTGCGTAAAATGATCACACGGCATCAAATGGACACTTTCACTTTCGGTGAAAACGAATACACCATATAGAATTAACGCTGTTTATAGAATTAATATGGACGTATAGAATTACCACGAAAAGTGAAGAGTTCATCTCTGCTGTTTAAAATATTCAGTTTGCACTGATGCAGGATGAACACCTGCGGTGCAGAAGCTTGTGTTGTTCTAAATTAGCCAAAAGCATACACAATCCCAGCGATAGAATTAAAATGTTAATTCTGTTACAATAAAACAATAAACAAAAACACGGGATAAACAACAACAGGGCAAACAGTGCTAAGCAAAAAATCTGTAGAATTAATATTAAGTGTAAATGTCATTCGGAATGAATACGCACGGTGTTGGGTCATGGCACACAGTGTAGAATTAGAGTGTTTGATTGGTGGGTATTTTATCCCAGAGGAATTTCCTGTCACTACAGCAGGAATCAGAGAGTACAGCACGGTGAAGTAAAATACTAACGCCGTATTATAAACAAAGGTCGAGAATAAACACAGAAATACGCGTGTGGTTGAATTTTATTCAGTGTTTTAAAGGTTTGTTCTGCGTTTTCCTCTGTGGTTGACTTGCTGCTTATTTTGTGTCACATGATCATTTTTTATTGTGTTTTTTTTTTCCTTTAACGGGAAGCAAAGGCAACAGTAGGGCAGATGTTTCGGTGCTGAACGAGTCTGTGGGCTGTGGGCATGTTAAATGGATGGATGGATGAGGAATAAATGAATGAATGAATGGATTTAATGATGGATGGAATGCATGGATGGATGGATGGAAGGATTGATGGATGGAGGGAACAATGGATTAAGAAAGGCATTGAGAAAGCGTTCAGAAATTGAGATTGAAAATGATTTGGAGGAATTATGAGAGGATGGATGGATGGATGGATGAATGGAGGCAACAATGAACTAAAAAAGACGTTAAGAAAGGGCTGCAGGAATTGGAAAAAACAATTTGGAGGAATTAGACGATTTGGAGGAATTAGAAGATGGATGGATGGATGGATGGATGATGGATGGATGGATCAAAAACAATGCTAATACCTTGACAAAGCAGTGCTTGTTTTCCTAAATTGTATTAATCTGTGCTGTGGAAACAAAACCTTGTATCTCCAAAATTGTCATTGAAACGAATACCGGACGAGGGAATGAAATTTCTGCATTATGTTTGGCCGAGTCTCTGGCTGCTTTGACGCTGAAGGAGCCTGTGATGAGGGATAGAATTTGCATATAAAATCTAGGAAAGTCTAGTTCGCTGACATTTCTACATTCTCTGGTTAGTTTTGATCCTAAAAGCATGGTTCATCAGTTCTAAACATTAAAGAAAAAATCCTTTCCTTCCCCTAATTTTTGACGTTAACCTGCGCCGAGTTTTAAATCACCGTTCACCAGCAGTGAGCACAGAAACCCTCCTCCATGTCGTGTTTCTTTGGGATATCTCTGATGGTCTGGGAGGAAAACGCATTGATTTCTGTTGAGGCTTCAGCACTCATAATTCAGCACCACGGACAGCGTCCGTCCGGCTGCGCTTCTTGGAAAACATGGACCAGTTTATGGTAATTGTGTAATCCAGCACCAGCACATATTGCAAATATTTAAGTGCATGCATATCCCCCACCCCTGACCCCCCACTGACCCCCCACACCCCCCTGTTGGGATGAGTGTACGAACCCCTGTCCTTTCTTAGGCACTGTGTCCTTGTGAAGGCACCAGCTTAAATATCAAAAGCACTGATCTCAATTTTCCAAAACCTCCCTGTGTTTTCATCACTGAGAAAACCATTCGTCTACTGATACAGAGAAAGGTCAAGATCCACACATTAATCCCTCCACCACAGGCATACGCTGAAATCAATTTCAATTCCATTTTTCAACTGTCGTGCATAGATTTTTTGTTTTTACAGGTTAAAGCTATAATATGACGGGTTGTTAACTCAATATAATCAGAGCAAGCCTATTTGATTCAGGCTGAGCTTCCATGCCTGCCATTTTCTGCACTCTGGTGCTTGTTATTGCTTGTTTTCCACAAATACAGAGGATTCGGTTCGGAGATGAGCTTAACTGATGAGCATTAGCCGTGACACGTCCCCTCGTTTAACCCCGCTGTAAGACTAATGTGTCACTAATTCTAAAGCTCACCTTATTGAGTGTGAAGCCTTTCTAACACTGATGGCAAAACAAAAAACAATTTCAGAAACAAGCTATAACGTTTCTACAAGGGAAGGTCCAACGATTTTTAGAATTGCTGCAAAATAATATCGCTGCGATGTAAACGAAGTCATTTAAAAGTTTTTTTTTGATTAAATTGTCCAGTGTAGGGAGTCAGAATTGTGCACTGTGTTGAAGGATGGAACCAGACATCTGAAGATCTGAACTATTAAAGGCCTTGAAAAGAATTTACCGCCTGATGTCTGAGACATATGGGGCAGTGGTGGCCTAGTGGTTCGGGCGTTGGCCTTATGATCGGAGAATCGGGGGTTTGAACCCCTTCCCAATAGGTTACCCTGAGGTACCCTTGAGCAAGGTGCCGTCCCCGTCCCGTTCCTCCCTGCGATGGGCTGGCGACCTGTCCAGGGTGCGTCCCCCGTCCTCGCCCTGTGTGCGCTGGGTTGGACACCAGCAGTCCCCCGCGACCCCATTTGGGACAAGCGGCAGAAAATGGATGGATGGATGTCTGAGACATTGTTTAATAATAGTTTAGAGGGTTTGGTCTAAAATGTATTTTATGAGCTACAGGACTATGATAAGCAAACTGTTTTCTTTGCCGTGGTGATGAGTAGAACTGTGGGTTTTGATAAACTGCCATTTTACGTCATTTCCACTCTGACCTGTAAACCTACATATTTTTATGTAATGTTGATCTTCTTCTACATTTTCGGCTGCTCCCGTTTAGGGGTCGCCACAGCGGATCAACCGTCTCCATTTCTTCCTGTCCTCTGCATCTTCCTCCTTCAAACCGACCACCTGCATGTCCTCTCTCACCACATCCATGAACCTCCTCTTTGGTCTTCCTCTTCTTCTCTTTCCTGGCAGCTCCATCTTCAACATCCTCCTTCCAATATAATCCTCGTCTCTCCTCTGGACATGTCCAAACCAACGCAACCTTGCTTCTCTAACTCTGTCTCCAAAACGTCTAACCTGAGCTGTCCCTCTAATATACTCATCTCTAATCCTGTCCATCCTCGTCACACCCAACGAAAATCTCAGCATCTTTAACTCTGACACCTCCAGCTCCGCCTCCTGCCTTTTCGTCAGCACCACCGTCTCCAATCCATACAACACTTTTACTCTCACTGGTACTTGTCTGTCACAAATCACTCCAGCCGCTCTTCTCCACCCATTCCAACCTGCCTGCACTCTCTTCTTCACCTCTCTTCCACACTCGCCGTTACACTGAACTGTTTTGCCATAAAACACCCTTCATGCTCTATAACTTTCTATGAGAAATCTTTTAGAGGCATTAAATGCTACAGATGTCTGGTTCCATTCAACACCACTGTATATATAAAAAAAATCTTGTATTTCAAATCAAATCAAAATTTATTTATTTGCACACCGGGATTAATAATATTAAACCTTTGAAACGTGGCTGGAGTTCCTCCTTGAATCCTGTAGTTAAATGAATACTTTTACTTTGCTCAAGCTAATCTCCTACATCTTTTCATTTTCAAACCTTTTTCAGTTTTTGAAAAGAAAAGATAGGCCTACATATTCATAAAAGATGCTGATTGGCAGCTGCTTCATCATTGGCTTCAATTGTAATCGTGTGTTGAGTCAACAGGTTTCTCTCGGAGCAGCGAGAGATCATTCCGAAATAGTCTCGGTGGTAATTAACCACACACCCACCATGCAGCCGACAGAGATTAGGCTGAGAAAAGTGTGAGCGTTCCTTTATCCAATGTCCCTGGAACGCATGTATCCACCTGCGGTAGATTTTGTCCCAAAGATTCTATTCGCCTGCAAACGGGTCTCTGCATGCAGCGCATATATTAATGAGATAAGTGTCTGAGGTAGACGTCCAAGTACATTGGCCCAGAAATGGGCGCACGAGAGGCTCTGAGGTGACAGGCTATTACAGTGGGCAGCGTGAAGAACGAAGCCATCCTGTCACACACACACACACACACACGAGCCTCTAACACCTGCATCAGGATTCAGCTCCACGCAGCCAGAGCCCGTCTGCACATTTGCAAGGCAAATTGTAAACACTGTCAAGAAAAGCCACACAGACACACACAAATACACACATACACACACTTCAGAACCAGATCAGTCTTGTTTAAGAGACAGAAAGTGGAGCCGCTCTGACATAGACATCATAAATAACGCTATGGCCAACACACACGTTTAATGAACGTCAAACATTGACATTTTTTTCATCGATCACAGAATTATAGAAGGGTCCTGGAAAGGCTGTAGTCCAGACCAAGCAGACAAATCCAAGGCTACATCTTGAAGACCATGTGAAGACCAAATGACAGCTACACCCTGGCCCCAATTCTCTCGAAGCCTTCGAGAGCCCGCTTTTTCCATGTGCCTTGCATTCTGTTTAGTATCCGACAGTATTTGTGTTCATGTAACTATGGAAACAGTGATTGATTGATTTATGACATTTCTTCAACCTGTCTTCTCTCAGTCGCTCCCATTAGAGGTCTCTGGAGCATATCAGTCATCTCCATTTCTTCTTGTCCTCAGCATCTTCCTCTTTCACACCTGTCTGCATGTCCTCCTACAACACATCCATGAACCTCGTCGTTTACCTCCTCTTCTCTTGCACGGCAGCTCCATCCTCAACATCCTTCTCCTGATATACTCCTAGTCTCTCCCCTGTCCAGAACATGAAATCTCATTTCTTTGATTTTGTCTCCAAATCGTCCAGCACAAGCTGTCCCACTTCTCTACCAGATATAATTTTATTATATTAAAGTATCGTTCTCTGACCTGTTTTTATGCCTTAGAATTAAAAAAGGCTTGTTATAGTATCGCTAGGTATATTGTAACTGAGCTCCTTTGTGATTGGCTGTTAGCTGTTGTTGAAATTACATCTGTATGAGTGGGTGTGGCCTGAACAGACATGCAAATGAGTTACTTCTTTTGGAATCAATGATTCCAAATAGACCATTGCTGCAGCTTTGTTTCCAGTGATGGATTATTTAGTCTGGAGCGTTGTGCATTTTACTTTGACTCTGCTTTTACATGATTTACGTCCTTATTCCAGAATCAATAAATATAAAAAAGTATCTGGGTTTCAAGGACATGAGCTCTGATTCCTTTTAAAAACTCCTAGAAGAGTTAAAGTGGTTTTTCTGGGGGCACTGGGCCTTCTCTCTGGAGCTCTGGCCTAGGCCGCAGCCAGGTCAAGGGGTTCCAGGTAAAGCTGGGACTAATTAAGAATGTATGTATAGTCTCACCCAAGAGACATGGACTGTGTGAAGCCTCTTGAGCATTCGCTTAGTTTCTGAGACTTGTTTGTTCTAATTTTTTGAGCTTTGACCTTTGTTTGATTTGGGACATTGATTTGGGAACAGCTCTTTTAGCCTGATTGCTTCAGTTTGACCTCTTCCTGCCTGACCAACGGTTTTCTGGATTTGCTCATTAAAACACCGATAACCTGCGCTTCCATCCTGTCTTTCTCTCTCTCTCTCTCTCTCTCTCTCTCTCTCTCTCTCTCTCTCTCTCCATTCCTCATATATATGGTGGAGTCATACTTTCATATAGAAACATACAACAGGTTACTCTTCTTCAGATTGAAATCATAATTAAAAATCTTCTGTTTAATGGTAATTGGGTTTGATTAAAAATGATGAGAATTACATTATGGCTTCAAGAGTCCATTGTGAAATTGAATGAGTTCTTATTAATAAATGTTATTAAAATGCTGTAGCTCCTCATACATTTGCAGGCGAAGGAAAAAAAGGGTTTACCTCTTTAACAGAAGTAAAAAGATTTTATTTCTAGAAACACCAATCCTGGCTCATTACTAATGGCCATCATGAAATGTTCCTATAATAAAGAGGCAGGTAGCATCTTCGAATGTTGTTAAAAGGTTTTGGAAAAATGGAAAGCATTTCAATCAAACAGCAAATATTAATCTTTTTTAATGGATATCAGAGATATTAGAAAACGTGATTAGAGTTTGGACGAAAAAACGAACACAAAAGGATGTGATAATGATAATATATTCGAATGATAAAAATATCACATTGCTCCAGTTTAAAACAAAAATATTTCCTAATTATTCACAAATGTATGGATTTAAAGTGTAATATCAACACTTTCTATATGATTACTCTTCATGTTGCACTGAGCTAGCAGTGAGTAATAATTTATACTCATATTAAATTACTGACTTTTAAGCATTAATGATATGATGTTAGAGAACCAGAGGTTTGCAGAATCGGCAGCTGAAATAAGTTGATGGCCAGGGGTGCTTCCCTTCCTCTAAACCTATTTATTTTGAGGTCAGCTCAGTCCAGGGGCGTCCAAAGGTTCTGACCCAGCAGGCTGAATTTGATCAAAGAGGTGAAAGAATAAGGGCTACAAAAAGTGATTTACCTACAATCCACTGGAGGGATAGAATGCCACGGGGCAAATGTGAAAACATTCTTATGGACTAGATTCAGCCCCAAGGGTTGGACAGACTTTTAAAAAATGCCCCAAACTGTTTGGTATGGTCCTCTAAGAAAACTTTGAATGAATGGTTTGTTAAAGAATCGTGCGAAGTTAAGAACATGAAAGTGAAAGTGACAACCCTCGTCATTGCGAGGTCACAGCACACAGTGAACCACAACGAAATTGGACCTCTGCATTTAACCCATGCACTCAAACACCATGCAGCAGGGGGCAGCTATTGAAAGTGCCCGGGGAGCAGTGACGGGGATGGTACCTTGCTCATGGGTACCTCAGGGCAACCTACTGGTGAGGGAATCGAACCCACAATCTTCCAAAGCAGGGGCAACTCCCTACCACTAGACCACCGCTGCCCGTGTGAACAAACTACTATCACTTTTCTTTCTATATCTTCTACACTAAACCATCTCATAGCTGCTTGATTTTCACTGTAGATTATTTGTTCCTAGACATGTTCTCCGAGCTTCAGTAGATTGGGAAAGAGAAAAAAACTGCAGGATTAAGGGAAATCTTCTTTTGGCTGCTCCCGTTAGGTTCATCACAGAGGATCATCCGTTTCCATTCCTTCCGGTCCTCTGCATCTTCCTCCTTCCACCGACCACCTGCATGTCCTCTCTCACCACGTCTATAAACCTCCTCTTTGGTCTTCCTCGTTTATTCTTTTCTTAGCAGCTCCATCCTCCTCCCAATATAATCCTCATCTCTCCTCTGAACATGTCCAAACCAACGCAACCTTGCACATGATACTCATCCTGGAACTTCATAATTAAAGCCAGGCACTATTTAAAAAACTTTATTTTAAAGGTTGTACAGCCTCATTGGACATTCAGTATGTTCCTCATTAAAAAAATCCCCACATTTTTAATGAGGTGAAGTTGGCAGAGAGGCATGTATGAAGGCTTGTAGATATTTTTGGGGAGGTTTTTTGAACAGCTGCCTCAAAGGGAAAAGCCTTTGAGCTTTCAACACTGTCTGGCTGTGCAGTGTCTGTTTATTTTAGTCCTACAGTCACAGTACGACACTGTGAAGCCGATGATGTGTTTTCTTCCACGGCAGAGTCTCTGAGCAGCCTCTGTGAAGCTGAGGGAATTCCCAGATGTTTCCGTGCACCTGGCCTGCCCGCTTGCCCCACAAGGTGTTCCACTGGAACTGTGTAATGATGATCAGATGCTGAGCTTGTTGAGAGCCTGATTAAAGCGTCTGGCAGAGGTGGATACAGACACGATGGAGTCTGGCACATCAGAGGAGCTGCCATTTTCTTCATGTGAAAAAACCACAGTAGCCTGTAATCTCCATTCTTAGAAAGAGGGTTCTTCTATGGTTCTAGTAAATCTAGTTCATATAATGAGAACTGTGACATTTCACTCAGCCTCTCACTCACTCTTTCACTGACTTATTGACTCACTCACTCACTGATTCACTGACTCACTCACTCATTGATTCAATGACTCACTCACTCACTCACTGTTTCACTGATTCACTCAATCTGATTCACTCACTCACTCACTCTCTCACTGATTCACTGACTGACTCACTCACAGACTCACTCGCTCACTCACACACTCACTGGTTCTCTCAATCTGATTCACTGACTCACTCACTGACTCACTCACTCACTCACTTACACACTCACTGATTCTCTCAATCTGATTCACTGACTCACTCACTCACTGACTCACTCACTCACTGATTCACTCACTCACTGATTCAATGACTCACTCAAACACTCACTCACTTACTGATTCATTCACTCACTCACTCACTGGATCACTGACTCACGCACTCACTCACTCACTGATTCACGCACTCACTCTCTCAGTGATTCACTCACTCACTTACTCACTCACTGATTCACTCAATCTGATTCACTCACTTACTCACTCTCACTGATTCACTCACTCACTCACTCACTGACTCATTCCCTCACTCACTCACTGACTCACTCCCTCACTCACACACTCACTGACTCACTCACACACTCACTGATTCACTCACTGACTCACTCACTCACTCTCTCCTTGTTTCAGTGTCTATCGTTACTTGTCCTTCTGATGTCTTTTAGCAGCAGTCATGACTCTTTAAGATGGTGTCCATCTTCAACACGGTAGTCTGTGTGCTGAATCCTTCATATCTCAGCAAAATCAGATTGATTAATTGTCTAAGTCACCACAATCTGAAATTAAAAAGCTTAGAAAGTAAATGAACTTTTCATTCCTGCTGAGTATTTGACTTAATCATTGGCTTCATCTTAACCTGAGTTCAGTCCAACTGATTGAAGAAAGCCACATCAAAGAGTTTTAAAAAATAAATGAAGCCTCTTATCTTAAAAGTGGTCTAAGGAAAATTTGGTGCCCAGAGTTCGTTTCTGTGGTTTGGCGCCCGGGGCTTTGAGGCTAATAAAGCTGATAAATAATGGCAACAATTGTGCAGCTCAGTAAAGCTGTGATTGCAACACAAGAGAAAAGTTAAAGCCCAAAACAAAAGACATGACTAGTGGCTTTGAGTGCTCTTTAAATTTAGGGATGTATGTACATTTACTGAAAGCCAAAATTAAGGTGAGAGAAACAGGGCTTTAAATTAAAGGTCTACAAGGAATTGGCCGAGAAAAAAAATAAAGAAAAAATCTTTATCCAAATGTTCTATTCTATTAGACCAAGAGGAAATAACCTGGCTTTACCCAGACTAAACAATAAATCCAAGTGACAACCTGTCTACTTGCTTTTATGCCTTAAAAAAACTGATTTGGCAACCCAACCTTACCTGTTAGACTCTCTGATTAATTGGGACCATTAAGGAGCAGTGTTGACTTTAAAAATGCAGGCAAACAAGCTGCACTTCAACTCAACTATGAATGCACAGAACAGAAAACAATCCAGAGACAGTTCTGCAGATTAAAGAGCCACACAGGGTCCAGAGAGATTGGTGACTAGAAGAAAGTGTGAGAAGAAGAAGAGCCCTTCAGTGGAGTGGATTTAACCACAATCTTGCATAAAAGTTTAACAAAGTTTGCCCAAATGTGTTTTCTTCTGAAAGACCATGTAAGAGCAGGAAACTACAGGTCGGCATAAGTGCATACCTTCTTTTTCCTGAAGCACAGATTCTTGAGCAGAAAATGACTCTAGAAATACTAATTTTACGTTTTTACTCAAGTAAAAGTTAAATACACAGACTCTAAAATTACAAAATGTGCAAAATTAAAAAGTGCACAATTTTGAAGGATATTTTTAGAGGATGCTTTTGTGCAGAGTGAGCTGAATCACATATCAAATCACGTCAGCCAAACAAATATAAACCAAAGACTATTAAAGCCTCAAAATTCCCAAAAAACAATCTGCTGAAAATAATGAACATTAACTTCACTGCTTCACTCTCGTCCACGTCTCTACTAGTTCTCCCAGTCGATACATGCCTTTTCTCCACCGTCCACTCTCCCTGTCTTCTCTCTTACGTCTCGTTACAACCTTTACGTTTAGTCATGTGATCAGGTGACAGGTACAGGTGATTAAGTACAGGTGATTAGGTACAGGCAAAATCACGGGTACGGGTACAGGTTTGTCTTTCCTGTGTGTTTTTGTCCATTTAGTTTTAAATGGGGCAGCGGTGGCCTAGTGGTTAGGGAGTTGGCCCCAGATTGGAAAATTGTTCGATTCCCCTGAGGTACCCCTGAGCAAGGTACCGTCCCCATCACTGCTCCTCGGGCACGTTCATAGCTGCCCCCTGCTGCATGGCGTTTGCATGGGTTAAATGCAGAGGTCCAGTTTCGTTGTGGTTCGCTGTGTGCTGTGCTGCGACCTCGCGATGGCAAGGATAGTCACTTTCACTTTCACTAATGGTTCTTTATGTTGAGAAGCTGACGTAAAATAAAGCTCATTGAGAATTCCTCTCAAAGGCATTAATACTAAAGTTAGTTGTCTTTCTGAAAATGTAAGGAGTAGAAGATATTTCCCTCAAGATGTAAAACTCAAAGGTCTAAGAAAACTAAAAAGTACAAATCCCTGTAATGGAGTATTTCTGCTTTTACATTTCTGCATAAATCATCCCACATTGGTGGTTCTGGACTATGAAAAACGGATCCAAAGAAAAAAAATGGACAAAATGTTGCATTGCATAGTTTGAACCAGAGCGAAGACAGTAAATGCTGCAGTTTTGGAATCTGTACTCTTCTATAACTTCCTCAGATCGTGGATCTTTATCCATATTCCTCAGCGTTGAGCTGGAGCTTTGATACATTTCATTATGTAATGTTTCGGTTGCTGCAGAATTGCAGACTGTGCTTGCAATGGAGGCCCGGCCACTGCGTGATGAATGACTAGAAGTGAAGGGAAACAGATAAATAGGCCGAGGATTTGGATACGACTTTCAGTAAAGCCCAGAGATGAAGGCTATTTGTCAGTAAGAATAAGGTTGGGCTGTTTGCATGTAGTGTCTGGCTGTGTGATGAATTCCGTCTCGCTCTGAATGTCTGGAGATGAAACATGGCTCAGTGTTTGAGAAAAGTGAACTGCGGGTATCACAGCCCCTCATGTCAAACCGACGACTTACACTGGAGTTTATGGATTTTTGACAGAAGAGTTTATATTGACAGATGATGAAAATAAGGGAGAACTTAATGTCGTGGTGGAGGAGAACCCCGAGCTCAGTTTAGGCAAGTCAACCAAAAACTGGTCCAGATAATGGGGGATGCTTTATTGCTCTGCTTTTGAGGTCAGTTCAGTCCAAAGCAGGTTTTTGTAGTTTTGTAACTTAGTTATTTGTCGAGTCTTCAATTTCAGCTCATTCAAATTTCTATAAGAATGAATAGATTTTATTCTCTTTTATTCATTTTACATTTTATCTTCGTTTCTGTTAAGCTTCCGTGTGAGTTTTCGGTGTTACAGTGACCTTTTTTTACTGGGCTGTAATTCTAAACTTTGTTCCAGAGATCAGGCCCAACTAGGCTGATATCACCATCAGTTTCTTATATATTGTTTTGTATCCTGAGATCTGAAATACACCGTGTGCACAATTATTAGTTGAGTGAGTGTTTTGAGGATAAAATTTAATCTGAAACAAATCCAGTGCTATCAGTCGATCCAGAATGTTAAAAACCCTGAAACCCGAATGTTTTACAAAGGAAATGTGAGTGTGAACATTCTCAGGGTAAACATATGTGCACAATTATTACACAGCTGCATGAAAAATGAAACATTTTCATCTGTTAAAGTGAGAATAATCAACAAACAACTCAAAATATACAAATGAATAATTCTGTGACCAGTATAGTCAGCCTTCTTTTCAATAACACTCATATGCCTTCCATTCAAGGAGTCTATTCAAGGGTGGCGGTGGTCTAGTGGTGGGTACTTGCCTATGGACCAGTGGCTCAAGAGTTCCCAGGTTCGTATCCCACCTCTGGCACTACCACCACTGGGTCCCTGAGCAAGACCCCTAACCCTGAGTGTCTCCAGGGGGACTGTCCCTGTAATTAGGACATGGAAGTCCCTCTGGATAAGAGTGTCTGCTAAATGCCGCAAATGTAAATGTAAGGAGTCTGTCAGTTTCTTGATCTGCAGACTTTTTCCTGAACCACTACTTGCAAAAAGTCTTCTAAAAACTGGCAGCAGGGTTGGGAGTTGATTCTGAGTCCATCTTCAACCTGAAAAGGTCCAACTACTATTAATAATACCACACTATACCAGTACCCCACCTCCACCTTGCTGGCGTCTGAGTGGAAGTGGAGCTCTGTCCGGTTACTGATCCACTTCAACACAACTATGAATGCACAGAACAGAAAACAATCCAGAGACAGTTCTGCAGATTAAAGAGCCACACAGGGTCCAGAGAGATTGGTGACTAGAAGAAAGTGTGAGAAGAAGAAGAGCCCTTCAGTGGAGTGGATTTCACTCCAATCCAGGAGACGGCAAAAGCGCATGCCTTCTTTTCCCGAAGCACAGATTCATGAGTAGAATATGACTCTAGAAATACTCATTTTACTTTTTTACTCAAGTAAAAGTGAGCAAAGTGAGCTGAATCACATATCAAATCAAGTCAGCCAAACAAATATAAACAAAGACTATTAAAGCCTCAAAATTCACAGTCACGGACCCATCCATCTGATCTGCCAAGAGTCACTCTCCTCTCATCTCCATCAAACCTGAAAAAATCTGTTTTGAGATGTTTCTTGGTCCAGTCTTGATGTTTCAACTGATGTGTCTTGTTCAGTGGGGGTGGAGTTTCAGCCTTCCTTATCTTGTCCACATCTCTGACACTGAACACCCTGCACTTCTGGACACTCCAGGTAGGTTCAGTTCTGGAATATGACAGCACTGGAGGATCATGGGTTCCTGGTAGCTTCATGTTTGTTCTCAACACGTTTCTTGCGACCCTGTTGACTGTTTGCAACAAACCGTTAGATAGTTCTGTGATCACGGCCTGATGTCTTAGCAATTTCAAGAGTGTTGCATCCCTTTTATATCAGTCAGGTTTCTGTCAGTTATCTTTCTTTTTTGGCCCATTTTTCCTGCGGAGGAAAAGGTTATGGGTTGTTGATCTCCTTAAGCCACACCCCCTCATTACACAAATACACATCACCTGATCTGCTTAAATCCAATCAGCATTCAAGTTCAGTTGGAATCTATGCAGAAAAATAATGATATGCTCAGAATACTCACTCACTAATAATTGTGCACACAGTGTAGAATAAATCTTTGAGGGATCCCTTTAAAGGATGATTTGAAATCCTCAAATGACCATTTTTCCAAATGTGCTGCGAGCGTGAATTTTATTTGTGCAAGGAACATCATGTAAAGATTTTTTTCCAGTTTAAAGGTTCTTCCCAGAGATATTATGTTGAGGTTCTTTCAAGTTTGGAAAGTTTCGTTTCATTTCCAAAATATAGATTTAATAGTCCCCTCCATTAAAAGGCTTTTTGGAGAACCACACATTTCTCTTTCTCTTGCAAATTCCTTTTGTAGCCCTCATTTTAAAACATAATAGAAACTTACACTGGAAGCAATAAAGACATATTTACATTGCATTTATTCTTTGAGCAGATGCTTTTATCCAAAGTGACTTACATGCATTTAGACTAGAGTGCAATAATAAGAGTTTTGCAATAACACAAAAGGCCCATTAATGTGGAATAATATATAAGATACTGAAATAATAAGATATAATGAAACGATTCAAGTGTATAGAAATACCACCAGTGAATGATATGAGCTAAGGATTGTTAAAGGTGTTTAACTCTCAGAAGAGATGAGTCTTCAAGAGCGTCCTGAAGGTAGAGCGGGACGCCCCTGTTAATGTTAACTCGATGATCTATGTTGTGATTCTTCACATTCATAACTTTTCAAAACTGACCCTAAATTTCTGCATTTTGACACAGAAGGCAGTTATTATTGTAGCTGTGTTGTTGTAACTACGGCAACACTTTCTCTTGAGGTTGAATGGGATTGTTCCCAGCTTTCTGCAAAGCCTGTCCAGCTTCACAGCAGTAGCAATGAAAGGACGGATTTGTGAGTGAAGCATGGATAAGTCCATTAGTCTGTAATATGACATTGATTAGTGGCTTATTGTTAGCCTTGCCGTGCCAATTTCCCATGGAGAGGGAAATGGATAAGACTAAACTGTGTTTTTCACCAACAAACAAATAAAGAAGGGATGCTGGGTGGGGAGAGGAAGCCAAGCAATGCAGTCAAAGCTTCGTAACGGCCGCAGAGGCAGAGGCACTAATGTGTGGGTCCGTACGACACTCACCCTTTCATGTACATCATTTCTTCTGCCTCTTTCATGTCCTACTGTTCAGCCTCTGGCGTGTTTTCTACGGAAACTGTTCATAGCCAGGAGCCAAGAGCCGGAGACTTATCTCGTGTTTGTATCTCGCATTTGCTGAGAAAACACAGAAACCCCCAAATGTCCCTGCTCATCTGATTTGTATGCTGGGGAGATCAGAGAAGTTTAAAAGATTTTCTCTCATTTTATAACTCACAATAGCCAGAGGAGACAAAAGCCATTTTGTGGGGAGATTTACTTCTTTTTAAACATTTTCAGAAAGCTGCATCAGTGGCTTGCCATATTCAAAGAGATTAAAGTCAAATCGCTCATACTCAACTACAAAGTGTTTGTTGAAAATGTAATAATAACGGCCAGCAGAGTACCAATTTCTTAAAATCTGCTTATTCTGTACTGGACTAAAGTGTTGTTCTACACTAGAGCGTGTGTTGTGCGTCTACACTAGAGAGTGTGTTGTGCATTGGCCAATCTGGCTGTCGAATGCCAACAGTGTTCATTTTGGATCTTAATAAAATAATGGCGGCAGGAAATAAAAAAGAAAAGGATAAAGATATAAATTATGAATTTAAAGGGAATGCTGTCCGAATGTTTTGAGCCACCCCTCCTTCATATGACATTATTATCATCACTAATACATAAAATCGATTTCTTTATTCTAAGGAATCAATTTGATGGTCACAAAAGTACTGTCTGTTAAAATGTCTTTGGCCGGTTGAGCAAATTAAATGAAAAATGTCATTTATAAGGTCGTGGGTTCGAATCCCAGACCAGTAGGTTTCCCTGAGGGACCCTTGAGCAAGCTACCGTCCCCATCACTGCTCCCTGTGCGCTTTCAATAGCCACCCCCTGCTGCACGATATGAATGGGTTAAATGCAGAGGCTGGATTAAGGTGGGTTCACTGAGTGTTGAGCCGTGTTTCACAATGACAAGTTGTCACTTTCAAATGGGTTCCAACCTCTCAGTGTTCAGCATCAGCAGCAGAAGAATCACCTGGTCATCTGGAATCATCACCTGTTTCTTCACTGCTTCATGTCTTAAATTAAACTTTGTTCTGCTTGAAGGTTCAGACGTAGATCACTGTGTGGATTAACCAACACAAAACTATCAAACTACTCAGGTACAGAGACTGGACTGAGAATGAAAGACAGAAACACTGTCCTTCAGGAAGATCTGGAGAACTGCTCGGGTACAGAGACTGGACTGAACATGAGAGACAACAACACTGTCCTTCAGGAAGATCTGGAGAACTGTTCAGGTACAGAGACTGGACTGAACATGAGAGACAACAACACTGTCCTTCAGGAAGATCTGGAGAACTGCTCAGGTACAGAGACTGGACTGAGAATGAAAGACAGAAACACTGTCCTTCAGGAAGATCTGGAGAACTGCTCGGGTACAGAGACTGGACTGAACATGAGAGACAACAACACTGTCCTTCAGGAAGATCTGGAGAACTGCTCAGGCACAGAGACTGGACTGAACATGAGAGACAACAACACTGTCCTTCAGGAAGATCTGGAGAACTGTTCAGGCACAGAGACTGGACTGAAAATGAGAGACAACAACACTGTCCTTCAGGAAGATCTGGAGAACTGTTCCTCAGTGATACATTAAAAATACGTATATAACATCTGGATCATTAGAAGCAAAATATGAAGGTGAGAGGCATGTTTTAAGACTTTATATATATTTGACATTTTTCAGTAAATAAATGCTTATTGGCCCAATAAAAGGTTTTTCAAATCTATTTTTCTACAGTTATCCAGGCACAGTAAGTGCTTAAATCATGATTCATGTCCTCTCCTTGTGGAAACTCCATGTTTACAGTTCCTTTCCTGTACCTACAACATTTAATCAATCCTTCATTAAATTAAAACAGATGCTATTGATTGAACTCAGCCAATCCATTGCAAAGCTGGAGCTCCGAGAACTCCGCATCTAAATCGGAGTTCTTGTAACTGCAGTGTAATCCAGTAATGACTGCTATTACAGTCAGCAGTTTTAAGTGATCTTTCTCGCTCAGATTGCTGGAACCCTGATATCTCAGGGTCGCTCGTCTCTCCTGGACGTTTAATGCTCGGCTCTAATTCCACTCATTATGATCATTTTCCTCCTTTATGGTGTTGAAAAAGACTTCAGCATCACTGTTCTCACCTCTTTTACTCCATTGGTCTTTCCTCCTGATGTTCATTATGCATTTATTTAAGTAAAGCACTGTGAATTTCCTTCGTTTATAAAATTATGTAAATTAATTTACCTTCCTACCAAGCTATTAATATGTTTATTTGAATTGGCTCTAATATTATATGCTGTAATGTTTTTTTAGGCCAAAATACATGAACTACTGTTGAGATAAAGAGTTGATTTTATTGTACACTTTCACAACTCCTGCTGATTAGACAGTCTAGTTACAACACCGCTGCTCTGTTCCTCCACATTCACGTACACACTGCCTGTTTCTTTGGATGAATGTCCATCTTTGCAAATGGCTTTGTAATAACTATGTTATTACACATATTCCACTATGTACTGTGTATATGGTTGGAATGACATTAAAAAAACCTACTTGACTACTTCACTTGACTGAAATGGAAATGGATGGTCCGCTGTGGTGACCCCTAATCTGGAACAGTTGAAAGAAGAAGACTTCACTAACTGGCTAGACTTATTTTTGAAGTTTAAATGGAAAACCTCTTATTTGCACTTTACATTTGTGGCATTTAGCTGACCCTCTTATCCAGAGCGACTTCCAATTCCTGATTACAGGGACAGTCCCCCCCGGAGCAACTCAGGATTAAGGGTCTTGCTCAGGAACCTAATGACGGTAGTGCTAGAGGTGGGATTCGAACCTGTGGATCTGTGTAGACCACCACCCCCACCTCTTATAGTGAAAGGTTTTTCTAAGAGGTTTGGTGTGAAACGCCCCGTTGTAGAGAACGTTATCAAGTCAGAGCTGTTGAGAATAGGAAGGGCTCTGCAACATGACCGACACGCTGTACACTTCACTATTTCTTTAACCGTTTTTCATGTTTTTGCCCGGATTTTTGTCCAAAAACATGTGTTGGTTCGGTGGTTAAAAGGACCCTTTCACCATCCCTGTGAAGGAATGTAAATTCGGAGGTTTCTCTGCATGAAGCCCTTCATTTTAGTCCACTTTAAAAGGCTTTGCTTACCAATGACTGAACTTTGCAAATGGAAAAAATCTGCATAAACTTCCTTTAAACAGACTAATGATTAGCAAACTTTGCCCAGTTTGGGTATATCACCAAATTTTAACTGACACTTGGGGCCGGAAGGTGAGCGTGCATATGTGTTGGAATATTTTAATGTGTGAAATACATAAATTATGTATAATTTCTTCTTCTGGACCAAAAGTACGGTAAACAAACAGACTAACGTGGACGTCTAACAATGTCAGTGGACAAGATTGAGCTGAGTGTGAGGAAAGGAAGAGGTACATACTCACGTGCATCCTCACACACACCTACACGAGGGGTGATTTTCAATTACTGACACATTCAGGAGTGAGAAGAAGCTTGTGTGCTCCTGTAGATAAGCTTTTGAAGGGTGATTAGGCATTGGGGGGGAAAACAGTACAATGACCATGAATTCCCTTTGCTTGTTCTGAATAGAGGAGTGTGCAAGGGTGTGTGTGTGACACATGCAAATGTAATTTGCCCTCTATTAGTAATCAAAGTCATCCCAATTCAGAAGGGGGCACTGACCCATATCTTTAATCAAACATTTTGCTCTACATGAAAACACAAGACATGGGACATTTAAGGCACTGAACTTTAGCTGCAACTAGGGCTGCAGGACTGAAATGGGTCCTACGTCTATAACTTTTGGAACTTGTAGGGTTCGACGAGGACTTGAGCTCTCTTAGGACCTTTTCAATAGCTGTGGTTGGAAACTGTATTACAAACTTTATTGCTATACTACCTCTGTGTCACATATATACACATTTAGAGCATTTAGCTGAAAGTAAGAGTGAATATTTAGTCAACACAGCATAGGGAATGCTTCTTCTGCATTAAGCCCACACACATCATGCAGCAGGGTGCAGCCCAGTGATTGGAACAGTACCATGCTCAAGGGTACCTCAGGGCAACCTACTGGTCTGGGACTTGAATCCACAACCTTACAATTATGGGGTCCCTCAGTAGCACAGCTTAGAATAGTGCAGAAAGGGAAAAGAATGCAAAAAGATCTGCAGTTATGAACTTAACTCAATCTTACTCCAGAAGACTTTGCAGTGAACACTGGTGGCACATGGTGAGCATGTCCAAGTAAGACTGAAGCATTTGTCTTTTCCAATTGCCTAATGACAGCAGAAGTCTCCCTGGAGCAACTTAGGGTTAAGGACATGCTCTGGGGCCCAAATGATGCTAGTCCTGGAGAGAGAAAGATATTACCTGGCTCAAATGTACCCCTAGGCTATCAACAACCCATGTTTATCGCTTCTACTATATCATATTAAGCATGCTGCTACTCTTTAACAAATCCGTGCAATAGCTGGAGGCAACATAAGATGTAATGCCAAACCTGTTGAAGTTTAATCAAAGTATATGTTGCGCACACAACAAACTAAATATCTCAGAAACCCAGTTCCTGTTGTTGCTCAGATTAGTCAAATGGTCCAGCAATCCACTGTTGTTGGAGACTTGCTGCAGCTTTCTCCATGTTGCAGCTATTGTTGTTGTAAGGATACTTAATACATTAGCTATGATGCCATGAATTGAGTCTGTGGACCAATCAGAGGCCTGCTTTTATGTATGTGGCAGCTCTGATCTCAATGGAAAAACCCTGTTCTGCAATTTATAGGTCAAAACTATTAGAGATGCTTCTGAACTAAGCCCGCAAATGTAATCAATGATGTGCCCAGAGGGTTACCCTAGATATAAACAAACTTTTTCTTGCTGATTGTATATAAAACCAGTGATTTCAGACTTTAAACAGACTGATTAGCAAGCTTTGCCTGGGAATATCACCAAATTGTGGGTTCATGTTTAACTTGACCAAAGAACCTTGTGAGAACAGGTCAATCTTTTACTTTCAGATTACCTTTACATTTGCGGCAGCAAGGTGGACATGCATGTGTTGAAGTATTTTAATATATGTGTGAAATATCAAGTCATAAAAATAGTTTTCATTCTTGAAACTGTGTTTATTTAATTTTAAATTTGCATTGTAAAATTGCCCAGGAGGTCGTCTGCTTGGTCTACATCTACATCAGGGTGGCGGTGGTCCAGTGGTAGGATACCTATGGCTCAAGAGGTCCCAGGTTCGAATCCCACCTCTGGCACTACCACCACTGGGTCCCTGAGCAAGACCCTTAACCCTGAGTGTCTCCAGGGGGACTGTACCTGTAATTAGGACATGTAAGTCGCTCTGGATAAGAGCGTCTGCTAAATGCCGTAAATGTAAATGTACATCTACCTCATAATTAATATCTGATCAACTTCAGTAATGAGTGCTCTATGCGGCAGCTGACTAAAAGATGGTGTAGAGCCTGTAATTGTAATTGTAGCTGATCTATAAGCTTGTATAAATGGACAGTGAGTGGAAGCATAAGGCAGGTTTAGACAGTAGGTGTGATGAAACATGGCTTGGACTATGATGTATAATGGCAGTGTTCAGTGTTCATCACCTGTGTCTGGGTATCATTAAAGCTCTACGATCTGAGCTAAGGGAGGATTTTCTTGGGCATCTGCTGTTTAGTGGAATAAGTGATGACTGAGCATGGATAGTAGGCGTAGAGGGAGGTGGATGTTGGCAGGGGTCAAACGTGGCCTGATCGCAACATATGCTTCAGGAGAAGCAAACGCATCAGCTGTAGAAAGAAGTCCTGATTTGCTTCATTAAGATGGAACCAATCAGGATTCCAACTAGGAGTGAGCTGCATGTTCATAAGACGCTGAGTCATGAGATGTCAAAGTTTAGTGAAATGGTAAAGAAGGGTCTGTAACAACAAGGCCTTTATTCCCCATCTCACTTACTCTCTCCCTCGCTTTTCATCTGTGTCTCTCATTCTGTCTCTTTCTGTCTGTCAACGGCTGAGAGATGTTCAGAGAATTTTTTTTTCAGCCTCCCTTTGTGGATGTTTGACAGACGACAGCTTTCCACTCCGAGTCAGGCTTCTGTCATCCTATAATTACCCAGCGATGTACGCTAACAAAAGGAGGTTTCGTTTTATTCGCTGCTCTAAAATCCCAAAGCCTGCAGTCGTGCAGTCTGAGTCGAGCCCTTACTCAACAGAAGCATGACAATAATGTCTTATCGGGCTGGTGTCATACATTGCAGATGTGTAGCCACTGCAAATCACAATGGTTTTAGCTTGGTTGGTTCAGTTACAACATCTACACTCTTCAAAATAAAGGTGCCACAAAAAGCCCTTCTCCCCTAACAGGGAACCGGTTTTGGACCTGTTCCATTCACTCCGTGGTTCTGCCTGATGAGCTGACTCGTTTGGAGGGAAATTGCTGAAATCTAGGATGTGTCGTCAATGGAGGAACAATGGATCAACGACTCTGCTGTCTGTTTGTGAACTAAGGTGCTCTCAGCTACTCCACTTGGCATTCAAATGTCAAAATGAAATCAAAAGAAATGTGGATTTGTAGATATGTGGGGCAGCGGTGGTCTAGTGGTTAAGGAGTTGGCCTCGGGATCAGAAGGTCGTGGGTTCGATTCTTACATTACATTTACATTTGCAGCATTTAGCAGACGCTCTTATCCAGAGCGACTTCCATGTCCTAATTACAGGGACAGTCCCCCTGGAGACACTCAGGGTTAAGGGTCTTGCTCAGGGACCCAGTGGTGGTAGTGCCAGAGGTGGGATTCGAACCTGGGACCTCTTGAGCCAAAGGTCCATAGGCCAAGTATCCTACCACTAGACCACCGCCACCCATATTCTTAGACCGGTAGGTTGTTCTGAGGTCCCCTTCGTCCCCATCACTGCTCCCTGGGTGCTTTAAGCTGCCCCCTGCTGCACAGTGCGTGTGAAAAGCAGAAGTTGAATTTCGTTCTGCCTCACTGTGTGCTTCCTAGAGGATGGAGGTACCTGGGATGCAGTACCTAAACCCTTGGTTGCTTTTTTTTTTTTTTTACGTTTTTGCAATGGTCTTTGTGCTGAGTAGGTTCTGTTGTGGTTAGAGCAAATGAGTTAGTGGATAACAGGCTAGCAGTTGCAAGAATCTTTGTAGCGATGCATTCTGAAAAAAAATAGAGTCAGCATGCACTACAGTGCAACTGCATCTTCTACCGTGGGCCCCATATTAATGGAAATATCCAAAGCGTGCTCCATTAGAAGAGTACGTATAGCCTTTCACTGAGTCTACTGCACGGGAAAACGGTCTACTTTGACTATTCCCCATAAACTATGTGTGATTTGGCCTCCTTAGAGAATGTACGAGAATCTCCCTGAAACAGCAGTCCGCAACTGCGCTTAATACCCATTTGAATACTCCAGAGTCTTGTTAAAATAAATTTACAGCCATATTCCGAACTGCTGGGCATGCCGGTAGAGCCTTGCAGCACACAAGATGGATTAAGCCTGCCACAGATGTTTAAAAATAGTGTGGAGAACACACACACACACACACATGCGCACACACACACACACACACACACATGGGTTAAGGGTGTTTTTGACGGCATTGATTTTTAAGCGCATTACATAAAGAGTGAGCGTAAGCTTGAGTGGATTCACTGCGCTGGAGATATGAAGATATTCTCTTAAAGATGATGCATCACATTGTTTCTCCATCAAAATGAACCTGTTGCCATTGATTTCAAGGAGAACAATACGTTGACCAACACTACTGCATGGATTCCTCTTCTCCTTCCGGCTGCTCCCGTTAGGGAGCCGTTTCCATTTCATCCGGTCCTCTGAATCTTCCTCCTTCACCAAAGCTACCGCACGCCAGTTTGTAAAAGTTGCTTGTTGAATAGATTAAGCAGAGTTGGACTATAGATCTAGTTCTATTTTGGGGATGTAACAATAGCTAGTAGAGCTCTTGAAGCTGCACTAGTTAGTGGAAGGGTGTGGTCAGTCCTTTTGGTGTTCATTTCCAGAGCTTTGCAATCCAGCTTCAAGGATCTGCACAATAAGGCTTTCGGAAACAGTTTATTAAAAATGTTAAATCCTTGGCATCCTTTGGCCAATCGTTTCCACTATAAATGTGTAGTTAAGTGTAACATTTTTATCTGCTTTAAGACTTTTATTATGTCTTAAAGCAGATAAAGATTATATTTTTTAGGTCACATGCAGACATCCTTTCATTTCCAAAGGCTTCTCAAACTTTCAAGCCCCACTGTAATCCAGTAACTGCAATGAAATGCTCAAGACGAGTATGAAGATCGAGTATGACAGTTTAGCCAAATTGAAAAAGATTGCTTTGGACTCTAGCAACATGCTGCAGTGTTGCACCAAAAATAAACAAGCAATACATATAAATGTGTTTTATGGAGGACACAGGAATGCTGTTAACGCAGCCGTACGTCAGGCTTTTGAGGGGTCTTGTGGAAGTGATGATGGTGAATGTGAATAATGATGCTTTTAAAGGTGATACTATACTGGCATAGTTAAACAGTGTTTAACTCGCTTGATGATGCATTTAACGTTCGCTATCATTTCAATCAATATTTCCATTTAAGTAAAAGAACAGGGCTTGATTCAGGGTTAAAATGTCTGCTTTATTTGGGAGGATTTATTCATGGTAAAGCTCCCCTTGCCTTTTCAGGTTTAACACTGCTTTAATGGATGTGTGTGTGTGTGTGTGTGTGTGTGTGTGTGTGGCATTTATGTGTGTGCTCTGGAGAAATACAAGAAACCTCTTGAACCCTGCCCACAGCCTTTCCTCGGCCGGTCACTTTCATGCGTTTCTCTCGATGTCATCTCTGTTGGATCGGCCAAGCACATCGAGCCTTTGAAGTGTGTGTGCACCTTCCCACATCAAACACTGTGTTGGTGTGTATCCGGGGCGGCCGAGCCGGGGGGGGGGAGCGCTCACACAGGCAGCAGGAGGCTTTTCCAAAACCCTCGGGACATTTAAAGGAGACTAAATTGAGCATGGGCCAAAACCATTGATACAGGAAACAAACAAACAGCAGCAAAAGCAGGAAGTGTGTTTAGAGGAGATTGTGGAAGGGGACCCTGATGTGTGTCTCGTGGGCTTGGCTCGAGCACGTCCTTCTGAAATCTGTACCCAGCCGCATGAGTCATCCGGACTGGTCCAGCAGAAAACAGATTTTAGTTAAAATGCGAAACGGTTCATTCTGTGAAGAAAATGCAATTAAATATATTGGTCCATAATTATAGTTTAATAACAGTCTAATTATCAGAGAGTTTAATTATTCCATCAGTTGTGTTATAGGGGTGGTGATTTGATGAACTAGCAGATGAATGAAGAATGATGTGTTTCATTATCTAATGAATGAATGGATGAAAACAATGACAGACTGAATGACAAATGAAAGAACAAGCGGATGACCGGATGAACAAACGAACGAACGGACAAACGAATAAATGACAGATGCATAAATGAATGAATGAATGACAAATAGATGAATGAGTAAGTGAATTATGGATGATTAAAAGGATGGATGCGTGCAAGAGTAAGTGGTTTCATAGAACGTGTGGAATTAAAAATAAATAAAGAAAGAAAGAAAGAAAGGAAGGAAGTATAATGATAATGATTCATGATTTCATTGATGGATTGATCGCTAGACGGATGAATGAACAAATTAATTAATGAAAAATGCACTAAAGATTGATTGAATGAATGACACATGAATGAATGAATGGATGAATGATAAGTCCTCCGTCAGCCTGCACTCACAGGCTGTATGTTGAAATGAAGCTGAAATATCGACTGAAGCGTTCAGAGGAAACTGCTGGATCCATGTGGTCTTATCTCCGGAGGTGTGTGGGGGGGGGGGGGGGGTAAACTAGATATGTCGTCTGTCTCTGGGCGGCGATTAAGACCAACTATCATCACTTTGGGTTTAATCTCTGCAGGACGGGCTCACGAGGAGAAATGGAACTGCAGAAAGATTAATTAGTTTTCTTTGAAGAGAATTCATTTCTGCACTCACGCTTTTCCTTTTCTTTTCATGCTCAGTGTTTAAGGTCTATTTTGGTTCACTGGCCTTTAACAAGTTGCGGTTCATGGTTCATGTGGTGTGTGAGGACTGTTATGTAGTGAATAGTTTTGGCTTGATCACACTTAACCCTTGCATGATGTCCGGCCTGTGGGACAAGTTTTCATTGTGTCCTGAAGACAAAATATACCGCTTCTTTTTCTTCTTTATCTCAGACTCTCTTCCTTTAGCTCATGTTCTCTGAAGAACACATTTTCAGTGAGTACACACTGTGTATCCCTGACACGTTTATTTTACCTACAGGTGGTTTGGGCTCGCAGGACCTGAAGGCACCAAAAATGTGGACTTTAACTTTCCAGGCTTACTGTTAGTGTGTGAAAAAGTGAAGGTGTCTGTTTTTGTCATTGTGAAACACGGCACAGCACGCAGTGAAACACAGCGAAATTCAACCTCTGCTTTTCACCCGTACGCACTGAACAGCAGGGGGCAACTATTTAAAGCGCCCGGGGAGCAGTGATGGGGACAGTACCTTGCTCAAGGGTACCTTAGTGCAACCTACTGGTCTGGGATTCAAAACCACGATCTTCCGATCCTGGGCCCTAGTCCCTAATCCCTAGGCCACTGCTGAGTGTGTCATGTTTCTTCTTCTAAGTTTCCAACACTGTTACATTTCCACTGCCCAGTGGGTAGCCATATCCAGTGCCCGGAGAGCATTGATAGCAATGGTACCTTGCTCAAGGGTACCTCAGGGCAACCTATTGATCTGGGGTTCAAAATCCCACAACCTTCTGATCCTGGTGACTAATCATTTACATTTGTGGCATTAGGTAGACGCTTTAATCCAAAGCAACGTCCAACTCCCGACTACAGGGACAGCGTCCCTGGAGCAACTTGGAGTTAAGGGTTTTGCTCAGGAACCCAATGGTGTTGGTGCTGGAGGTGGAATTCAAACCTGTGACCTCTTGGTCCATAGGAGAGTATACTACCACTAGACACCCACATAGACCCCAATGCCCCATACATGATGTCTTTATTATTTGTAACTGAAAGAGTAAATATCTGTTTAATATTCTTACATGCAGTGTTAAGTCTGGATCGATTTAAATCCCAATAATGTTGAGGGTCCACTAGACCCGCCAGCATCGACTAACAAAAATGCGAATACCACCCAGGAGTTAAGAACACCACCCAGGAGTTACATTGGTCATAATGATGAATATATTCTATGCCCACAATGGACAATAGTAAGATCAAAGGAATGTTACAGAATACTTTGGTTTTATCATTGCATTTTAGTTTCAGATTTTATTCATTTGCGGGTGAAAGGTCTGGTGTTTCTGAAGCATCAGGACAAATCGATACTTTGAACTGTTGTTGGTTTAAATCATTTCTCTTTCCCTGGTGCTCCTCAGCCATTGATCATAACTGGGTGGAAATGAAACAGTGGTTTTGTTTCAGTGAAATGCAGGGAAAGCAGTCCGGTCTTGTGTTTGTTTCTTTAATGCAGCTTTGTTTAATCAAACCTACATCATACCTGCTGGTTCTTGACACCATATCTGAGATTTTCCTCCTTGTTTGGCTGAATCTGCATCTTGAGTTTTATTAGTTTCATGTGC
The DNA here is from genome assembly GCA_017165825.1 of Hepsetus odoe. Classification (NCBI taxonomy): domain Eukaryota; kingdom Metazoa; phylum Chordata; class Actinopteri; order Characiformes; family Hepsetidae; genus Hepsetus; species Hepsetus odoe. The sequence goes on from CM029390.1 coordinate 19,471,327, forward strand.
CAATTAAAAAAATGTAAAAATAAGAAGAGTTGGAAGCTGGGTGTATGTTTATGGAATAGACAGATAGAAAAGTAAAGGTAGATACGGGTGGGGCAGAAGTGGCCTAGTGGTTAGAGACCAGAGATTTTGGGTTTGAGTCCCGGAGCAGTAGGTTACCCTGAGGTATCCTTGAGCAAGGTACCATCCCCATCACAGCTCCCTGGGTGCTGGATATGGCTGCCACCTTCTGCACGTTTGTGTAAGGTTTAAATTCAGAGGATGCATTTCAGATCACTGTCTTCTGTTTAGTGTATTCGCAATAACAAATAGTCACTTTCACTTCATAAAAGGAGGTGACGGAAATGAAAACGCTACATGAAGAGCACAGTGTCACCTCACAGCTGGAAGGCCTTGAGCTTAAGGCCCAGCTGGTCTGTACTATGTGTGGTCTGCATGTTCTTCCTGTGTGTTTCCTGCAGGAGCTCTGGTTTCTTCCCACAGTCCAAAGACATGCATGTCAGGTGGACTGAAGATGCTAAATTGCCCCAAGGAGTGAGTGTTTGTGTGTCCACCCTGGCGTCCTGTCCATGGTGTCTCACTGCAAGTCACTCTGTGAACACTGGGATAGGATATAGCACCTCCTATCACCCTAGTCAGGAGGATGGATGGATGGATGAATAAGATCAGGAGAGACACGAATACCAGACAAAGACAAATATGACATATAGATTGGAGGGGTCTTACCCATTCATTTTATTTGGTCTTATAGCAAATCTCTCCAAACCCAAAAATTGTTCAAGTCTAAATGGACAAAAGCACACAGGAAGGTTGACCCCCTGCTAGATCCATCGGTGCAGATCACACACGACAGCCGTAACAAGATGTAAAAGACATAACAAGATGAAACAAGGAAACTCGGGCAAGACTCGGCCGCGGGGAAAAGGCGTGTATTGAGTGTGATGTCCGTGACGGGAGAGCTAGAATCATGGACGAAAGTGAATCAGTGAAGTTAATGTTCATTATTTTCAGTAGATTGTTTCTACAGGAGAGGTTTTAATAGTTTTCTATTCTGTTCTATTAAAAAGGAGTGAGATTCAGTTACTTTGTCCATAAACATCCACTAGAAATGTCCTTCAAAAGTGCACTTTGTACTTTTATTTGAGTAAAATATTTGAATAATACTTTTATCAGAGTTGTTCTTACAGAAGCATCTGTGTAAAAGTAGCTTTTTACTTTAATGCACCACTTAAGTAAATATTATGTGTACTTTTGCCATCTCTGCAAACAGATCACACCAAAACAAAAGGATGAGAAGGGATGTAGAGCTCCAGTATTCAACATGGTGGTTTGTTTGGTTATCTAATCCAATCACACTCATCAGATTTAGCAGACAAAAGTACACAATGGAAGGCAGAGGATGAAGATGCTAAGAATAAGAGCAATTCCATTTTTTTTAGTAGCATTTAGAAATGTATGCTCCTTAACATGGGGCAGCAGTGGCCTAGTGTTTTGTGACTAGGTCCCAGGCCTGGAAGGTCATGGGTTCGAATCCCAGACAATTAGGTTGCCCTGAGTTATGCTTGAGCAAGGTACCATCCCTATCAATGCTTCCCATGTGTTGAACATGGCTGCCCCCTGCTGCATAGTGTGTGTGGGTGACTGTGTGCAGTGCTGTTTCACAAGGACAAATAGTCACTTTCACTTTTCACTAAGCTCAAACAATTAATGTAAAAGTCACTACATTGAGTCACTACATTGAATCATTTTTTTTTTAATTTAAATGACACTTTTCACAACAGACACTGTTGCAAAGCAGCTTTACAGAAATCCAAGCTGCTGGTGAGCATTTCAGTGCATCTACTTTCAGTAACAGCAGCATTACCTAATCAGCTCTTAGAAACAGTAATGTTAGCCAATCAGGTCTCAGTAACAGGAATGTTAGCCAATCATTTACATTTACATTTGTGGCATTTAGCAGACGCTCTTATCCAGAGTGACTTCCATGTCCTAATTGCAGGGACAGTCCCCCCTGGAGACACTCAGGGTTAAGGGTCTTGCTCAGGAACCCAGTGGTGGTAGTGCCAGAGGTGGGATTCGAACCTGGGACCTCTTGAACCATAGGTCCATAGGCAAGTATGCGACCACTAGACCACCGCCACCCTAGACCACCAATCAGATCTCAGTAACAGGAATGTTAACCAATCAGTTCTCAGTAGCAGAAGTGTTACCAATCAGCTCTCCATAACAGCAATGTTAACTAACCAGGTCTCAGTAAAAGGAATGCTAACTAATCATTTCTCAGTAGCTCCTGTGTCTCTCTGTAACAGGAACGTTAACCAATTAGCTCTCAGTAACAGCTTCATTAACCAATCAGCTCTCAGTAACAGTAAGACTGAGAAAGGTCCCTCAGGCCCCTCAGAGCAGGAAGCCTTGAGAGGAACCAGGGCTCAAAGTGGGGACCCAACACAACAGTAACACCATTAAACATCAACACTGGGAGCTCATTCATGCAGCGACAAAGGAGCTTTCATTTAGAACGACTGAAAGGAGGTGAAGTTGTGTTGTCTGCATGCTGAATTGGGAAGGGATGCCCTTCCTGAGTTACTGTCGAGCAAAGTGAAAAAGTGAAAGTGAAAGTGACAACCCTTGTCATTGCGAGGTCATGGCACAGCACACATGAACCACAACGAAATTGGACCTCTGCATTTAACCCATGCACACTCAAACCCGTGCAGCAGTGGGCAGCTATTGAAAGCGCCCGGGGAGCAGTGATGGGGACGGTACCTTGCTCAAGGGTACCTCAGGGCAACCTATTGGGAAGGGGTTTGAACCCCTGATCCTCCGATCATGTGGCTAACACCCTAACCGCTAGGCCACCGCTGCCCCAAGGTACCGTCCCCACCAACACTCCCCAGGTGCTGAACATGGCTGCCCCCTGCTGCACGTATGGGTAAAATGCAAAGGTTGAATTTCGTTGTGTCTCACTGTGTGCTGTTTCACAATGACAAGAATAGTCACTTTCACTTGAAAGGGACAACCCTTGTCACTGGGAAACCCAGCAAAGCATAACAAAGAAATTCAACCTCTGCGTTTCACCCATGCACACACATGTGCAGCAGGGGGCAGCTATTGAAAGCGCCCGGAGAGCAGTGATGGGGACAGTACCTTACTCAAGGGTACCTCAGGGCAACCTACTGATGAGGGAACCGAACCCACAACCTTCTTCCGGGGCAACTCCCTAACCACTAGGCCACCGCCGCCTCTTCACAGGCTACACCAAACTGCTCTTCAACTTATTTAAAAACGTAGCATAGAGTATCTCAGTTGCAGATAACACACACAAAGCCACGTTTCCACTTTTCTCTCCGCCAGTGCCGACATGCAGTGCGGGTACATTTGTATTCATCGGGGTACAAACAATGTTAATGCGCAGAGGTACAACTTGGTCCTTGAGGTCCAATTTTTTTGCAGGTAAAATGGAGGCTTGCTTGTTTGTACCTAATGTTTTATAGAGCAATAAAGTTGAGCGGCTGGAGTCGGGACGGGGTGTACAGATGGCGTCCGATTTAAATAATAAAACTGCAGTAGGATACGGCAGCGTTATGGTGCTTAGCCAAAGGTGCTCAAAGTGTACCTTTCCGAATGTGGCCCCAGGGACATTTCAGATTTTTACCTGGGAATGTGTCTCTCTTTTGTGCTTTGGTTTATTATTTAGCCTCATTGGTGCTTGTTAGGCCAGATTATCATTACTGTGGCCCGGAGGCTAGACTGAATTATCAATTCAGAGTCGGACTCATTTACAGGTCGCTGTTGACTGCTTCGGTACCTGTTCAGCCTGGGTAATATTCAGATTTCATCATATTTCATCTTCAGATGATTTATTAAGTGGTTTATTCATCTGTAAAGAGCTGCTTTTTCAGAATGTAGTTGAAGTGGAAAAACGCATAGTCCGTTTTGGTAGAGAAGCCTTTGAATGCATCTAAACTCAACCAGTCTTAATTAGGATGAGAAAACTTAAAAATAGGTATCAACATGAAAGTATCCATTTGTACATAGCATCCATGCTGTAGCCCTGTGTGAGTGTGTGTGTGTGTACGTGTGTGTGTGGTCGCTTCGGTTGTTTTCTGCAGACGTTTTCTGGGTGAATAAAGGAGCAGGGCTTTCCTCACTCACAGCCATTTATGAAGAAGACGGTTGAAGCTCGAGTGCTGGCAGAAGGGAATGCAGTAAACAGCAGGCGAACCTGCTGGAGCTCCGCCAAGAGCTGCTGGATTTCAATACCAATGACTCTGTAACACAATCACTAAGGAAGAAAACACCTGAGGTGGAGGAAAAGAGAGAGAGAGAGAGAGATCCGGAGGGTCCTCTAGTCATTGTTGCTTAAAGAAGTGCAGCAGCCCGAGACTCATTTTTCAATACGTTCATTTCTCGTAGTTCTTACTCAACTAATTACATAACAAGGTGCACAGTTACGTAACACACTACACCGCGTTCACGCAACGTTCTCTATCGGCCGGGTCTGGGCCTCCACTCCTCATTTCACTAATGTAGCAGCTTGTTTTGTTTCGGTGGGTGATGACTCTAAAATAATCAAGAAGTAAATAAATAAACCGACAACAATTTTGTTGATTTTGTTGACCATTTCAAGGATTTCTTTGAAAGATGCACAAAAATATAAATAAATCTAAAATATATAAATATGCAAATGTTATATTTCTTTATTTAGACATCTTAAAAAGAAATCCTTGAAATGGCCAACAAAATTCTGGTCTTATGTAACTATAACTAAATTTAGTTTCTACGTGCATAGAAATCGAAGCAGTATCATTACTGTTTTCTTTTTTTTTTTTTTTTGGAGCAATATATTGATTCTGTTCGAAGCCTGGAGCAGAAGACGGAGGTCTCTATACTGTCTGATGTTTGGATGCAGCTGTTTCTGTTTTTAGCTCTTTCCTAGAACCACGGAAAAAATGTATTCTTTGCACGTTTTGGCCTTAATTTAATCTGAATTTAATCTGAATTAAGTTGAAATACCAGCCAGGAAGGACCAAGAAGGATGGGCTGCTTGGTTCCTCCTAAAGTTTTTGCCTCTTTCGTCTTCGACTTCCTCACTAGGGGTTCGAACTGGGATTCTGTAAAGCTGCTTTATGAAAACAGAAGCTGTAAAAGTGCTGTACAGATAAATCTGAACGGAAGGTTTTTGGGTTTGTTCAGGCAGAATCTGCTTCTACTCACAAATTGCTTCCATTCCTGAGCAGCTTCTACCCCTGTCCTTCTCTGCCTCCGTCTCATCTTCATGTTTTTCCATCACTCTGCTCCCTTGTTACTACATCCACTCAATCAGTGTTTCCAGCTGCATCTCATCATGTTACTGTGTTTATAACCTTTCCTGACACTCGTCGTCTGTGCATCTGTTGGTTTCTGTTTATTCTCCAGTTTAAAGATTTAATTCCTGTTATCCCATCATTTTCCGAGGCAACAGATCATTCAAACAGATTTTCACGCCTCTTTGTTACGTGAGCAGCGGATTAAAAATCAATTGACTGTTTAGAATCAGCACTTTCAGCAGAATTTCTCCACCGCTCGCGTTGGCCTACAAACGTTAATGCGTTCAATAACTGTGATGTCGATCAGTTTTTTTCTTAAAATGTGAAAGTGACTGTCGTTGTGAAACACAACAAAATGTTTCCTCTGCATTTCACCCACGCATACAGTAGGGGCAGTGATGGGGATGGTACCTTGCTCAAGGGTACCTTAAGGAAACCTTCTGGTCTGGGACTCAAACCCATGACCTTCGAGATCCTGGAGCAAACTCCCTAAACACTAGAACGCCGCCGCAACAAAAAAGCAGCATTATTCATCGTGTACATTTAAAATGAGATGCTGCATTTCCCCCAAACTGTGAACATGTGTGAGTGTTTCTGCCCTGGGACGACGGCGACCTGTCCGGGGTGTTTCCCCACCTTTCACCCCGTGAGCACTGAGATAGACTCCAGCACCCCCCACGACCCTGATCAGGATTCGAAGCTACGAGTGAAAGAGTATGAGGTTTCTGTGAGTATATCCTGGACCTTTTCCGTTTTTAAATGATCCCATTTTCAAACAGTCAAGAGTTTAAAGACTTATTTTTAGGGTTTATTCAATCTGCTACTGGAATTTCTTCAAAATCCATGTTGGCGTATCTGAATACGGCTTTAAATGTTTTTTCCATCTGCCCTCACCTCTTCCTCCCCCACCACCTTGTGAGAAGAGATGCACAATCAACAGCGAGATACGCTTTAGTTCAAAAGATCAGAATCAATATTTCCACGTTATTTTCAGATAAACGCACCGATTGAATATTTGCTGTTGTGCAAGTTTAAGTTCGTGAATCATTTCTATTATAAAACGATCCGTAGATACATCTGATTCGTTGGTCTGGAATGGCAGAGGAAGCTGGATAAAAGAACAAAAATATGGAGTTATAATGAAACGAGCACTGTTTGAAGTGATGGCTGAAACATGAGATTGAAAAGATCATCATTCATCAGATACAAAACCATGAACTCAAGAAAAATGTTCCTTGGTGTGCGTAAACAGTTCTTTTCATGCTTCTCATTTCACAGAAACTCATTTTTTCGGAACTACGCCTCTGAACATATCTGTCCACTTAGTGAAGTACGTCAGATGTAATGATACTGATTTGTCTTGGGCTCTCATTCCTGTGGTCATCTATCTAGCTTGAATATATCCAACAGAAATGGCTCTTTACAGTACATTAATACCACACTTCATATTCCCAACATATCACTCACTGCGCTATAAGAGGTACGCAGCGGATCTGCGCTTCATGAACGTCCACATATTTCACAATTATGATTTTGACATTATGACTTGACAAGTGGAAAATTGCATATGACTGAATGATGATCGGTAATGCATATAAATGAGTTGGCTCAGTCAACCACAAGCGGCGCGGTGTTACAAGCTTTTAACAGAATGGCACGGACATTACGTCGCTTTTTTTTGTCCTTTATGCAGCCAGCCGTCGCAATGCATTGGAGAGAGGCTTTAAAAGTTGGAACAATATGATGATCCCTCTTCTTTCAGAGCCACAGATGTTGGTTAGTTTTATAATCTGCCTCTGATGAAATCATCACTCATGCCCTGGTTAGTGTTCACAGATTTAGCGTTGTTATTTGCTTTGGAGATTCAGATCTAAAGGTGTTATTATTCAAGGTATCGCTTCAGTTAAGAGGGCCGGGATTATGCTCTGTGCTTTTTGCATTATTATGAAGCCTTAAGAGCTCAGGATCTAGTTGATTTTATAGGCAGTTTATTAAGAAATAACTAGGATTTTCTTTTTCCAGAATTGTGTATCCATCATAATTTTTCCAAAGCACAACCCTTAGGTGAGCAGTAGGTCTGTGTTTAATGCACTCCTGCAAAACGTATTATTTAATTGTGTTACGTCTCAACCAACCAGCTGCTAGACATTCACTTTCTGCATATTGATGCTTTATCAAGCAATAACTACGATGAATTAACACCTTTTAATGTGAACAAGAAAGTTAGAATAAAGGCCCAGTTTTAATGAAGAGGGAACATAATACCTTTTTCTAAAGAAAACAACAAAGTGATTTGAAAAAAATCAATTTTGATCTGACACAAGGTAACTAAACAGGCTTTTTAGATGGGATTTAATAATAAACACTGACTCGCTCATGAAAGATCTGTCTGTTATCATTCCGGCCAGTAATGAAACAGTGTCATATTAGCATAATGACACTGATTTCCAGTTTAAGTCACGGGCCAATTTAAAGTCAGTCTGTTCTATTATCTATATCTCATTCTATATCTCACTCACTCATTCATTTTTATAGCCGCTCCTTGAGGAGCAGTGGTGTCCTGGTGTTTAGGGACTAGGCCCCAGGATTGGAATCCCAGACCAGTAGGCTGCCCTAACGTACCCTTTAGCAAGGTACCGTCCCCATCACTGCTGCCCGGGTGCTTGAAATAGACATAGACATTTGCCATGACATGTTTGCTGCATGGTTATGACAATGTTGTGTAGGAGAAGAAGCGACTGTGCTAAGTAATCAGTTACTAAACCTTGTCATCTGATGGATGATGTCATAATCAGTGTTTACAAACAATATTGTTTCAAAGGTTTTTGTAACGATGTGATAACAGCTTCATAACAGACGCTACACTGATGTCAAAATAGTTGCTTTGCTGTTATGGCAAATTACAGACATTAATCATTCCAGCCTATCACATCTGCCATGCCATGGCTATTGTGTGGTTATGTCAATGTTATGAAGGGTTTATGTAAAATTATATCATACAAATAAAATCACTATGTGACTTTGGGTTTGCGAAAAGCACTATATCAGTCAAACTCGTTGTTATTGTTGTTGTTGTCGTCGTCGTCACAAAAGGGGTATTATAATGTTCCTCAGTATCTGAAGTATCACCTTAAACTGCATTTTAGTTTGAATGTTAATCTTTATTGCAGTCATATTCATGTGCATGATTTTTCCAACTGTAAAAATAAAAAAAATCGAGTGTTATTGTCTGTATTCCCAATTTCACAGTTAATTACGATAATACAGTCACTTCTTTTGAAATCAAGTTTCATGTTTTGGTGAAATTTGAGTGTGTGTTTCTCCCAGAGATCCGTGAGGCGTTTAAAGTCTTTGATCGGGATGGGAATGGATTCATCTCGAAGCAGGAGCTGGGTATGGCCATGCGTTCTCTTGGCTACATGCCCAACGAAGTGGAGCTGGAGGTCATCATCCAGAGACTGGACATGGATGGTGAGGAGGAACATGAACAGTTCAGTCCATCAACAGTTCATCACCCAAAATAAAGCCTGATTGAACTTCTCTGAACCGAAACTTACTTTAAGTCAATTTGAAAATAACCAACAAAACATATTCACAAATAACCCTAATCTTATATCAGGGGTCTTTAACCTTTTTATAACTCATGGACTCATGGAATAGCTACAAAAAATTCAGGAGCCCCAAGTTTTAATGAATCAAATCACTTGATGGAAAGATTGTGTGTAAACTGAAAAATTGCTTGTTTTTTTAGGATTAAAGCACAAAGAACTAAAAGCTACTAATGTATTCACTGCTATTTGTATTGTACACATTTATGTTCAATTTTTAAAGTTTTTATCAGCAGCCTATTTACCTAAATGGCCAAGCCTTTTCAAATTAAATAGAAAATCCGGCCATTATTTCAAATTAAATAAAATAATTTGAAATCAGCATGAGATAGGGCATCATAATAATCTCTCTCTCTCTCTCAGGTGATGGTCAGGTGGACTTTGAGGAGTTTGTAACATTGTTGGGTCCGAAGCTCACTGCTGCTGGAATGCCTGACAAATTCAACGGAACAGACTTTGACTCTGTTTTCTGGAAGGTGATTATTAGGCCCCTCACTCTTATTAAAACTGACAACCCCTACCCACACACACACACAAACACACACACACACACACACACACACACACACACGCACAAAAGAGCAAATCAGGATCTTGAACGCTCTCTCGCTCGCTCAGCAATTTCCCCTTCATTAAGTAGTCAAAGAGGTGCTTTGCAAATCACTGAAAATTGCATCCAGAGCACTTCTCCTATAATTTAAACCTTTTGCCAATGTGCAAATATCAGATGTTTTTCTACTTTAGTAGATCTAGAACCCAGTGTAAATCATTATTATGCAGGTTAACACAAGGATAAACTTGAGCTTCTTTATAGATACTTAAACACCCAACTAAATATTCATTAACCTGTCTAAATATCTGGTGATTTCCCCCATCCTTAAACTTCACCTGGCAGCTGATGCATTAACATATCATGTACTAATCTTCTTTGTGACTCAGTTTTAATCATGCTTTAGAAACAGGTGAATGTATTATCTTGCCGAAGGACTCTTATATGGTGTGCATGCCCTGATGGGGAATTGACCCCAATCTGCTGCCTGGAGGACTGTGATACTGATGTGCTTTAAACAGTTTGATCATCTACAGGAGGCCACAGTGTAGTATCCAAATTAAGCTAGTCCACTTTTGTCTTAGACAGAATGAATTTACAGTCTGAAGTGCGATGTTGCAGTGAGCACGTCTCCAAGAAGTTAAAAATTGCTTGCATTATATAATTCATTCATATTTTATATTAAGAGGTAAAAATGTATTCTTTAAATAACACTAATGAGATGCTTTATGATGGTTAATCCATTTCTATTCTTCCACCTCTTGCATAAACGTTCTCAAACAACAAGGTCAAAAAATGCAATAAAAACGCAACCATGCCAGCAGTGAAGGGGGGACGTTATAGTTGATTGTATTTCATGTCAGCCGAACAGAACGGAATGGTGAAAATTGATCTCCCTTTCCCTTATTTTGTAGTGTGATATGCAGAAGCTCACAGTGGAGGAGCTGAAACGTCTCCTGTATGACACATTCTGTGACCACTTGTCCATGAAAGACATTGAGAACATCATCATGACAGAGGAGAACCACATCGAGAACCCTGAGGACTGCCAAGTGGACATCGACTGTAAGAGTCCAGTAAAGAATATGTTTCTGGTTGTGGAATATTGTGGTGGTCCAGTTGTTAGTGCTGTTGCTTCACAGTGAGAAGGTTCTGGGTTCAATTCCCAGCCAGAGCGGCCCAGTCTTTTCCTAGCCCTCCTCCACCAACAGGGAACTGGTTTCTTGAAGCAGTTCTGTTAAGGATTCTTTGAACCATGGTGCTGTCTCCCGAACCAGCCCACGTTTCCTCCGTTTTGGAGCAGAAATACTCTTATCAAGGATGTCTTCTCAGAGAAGTAAGGGCTACACAATGGAAGTAAACAAGGAGAAGGACACACCTACCTATGTTGCGACAGTTTCTGCTGGAGCGACCAACTTTATTATTTGGTTTCAGCTGGGAAGCAACTTTTCAGGTTATTTACATTTCATTTGAAATGCTCCAGACAGTTCCAAATTTGCTGCCTGAGCAAGTGCAAAGCCGGTTGCCTGTTAGTGGAAAAAGCTTCACCGAGTGGAGATTGATCTTCCTGTGTCTGTGCGGGGTTTTCTCCGGGTGCTCTGCTTTCTTCCTGCAGTCCAAAGTCATGCCCACCAGGTCAACATGAGATATTAAATTGTCCTCTAGGCATGAGTGTGTTTGTCTACAGTACTGTGGGAAAGTCTTGAGCCACACCACATTTCTTTATAAGTGCTATGAAATCAACTTGATGCAAAAACACTATTTTACGCCTGTCAGACTGTATGAGCACTGGGAGAGGATCCAGCACTGGCAAATAGTGCCTTTTCTTAAATTAATGTATCAAGAACATCTGGAGGAAAGTTAAGACAAAATGATTTAACTGTGATAAAGGTAAAATACAGGATGAAAGACCAAATCTAACAAGACAACAAGGTTGGAGTTTTCCAGTCTCGACTAGAGGAGCAGTGGTTCTTCTCGTTAGTCATGGTTCCTCCCGAAGTTCTTGCCTCTGTAGCTCAGACCTGGTGCAGGGCAATTGCATAAAGAAAGTTCTGTGTGCCTGCCTTAAAAATGGCTGGCAAACTATCCAGGGAACTGTTCTAGAGAATCACATAGGAGTGAAAGTGACTATTCTTGTCATCGCGAGGTCACAGCACAGCACACAGTGAACCACAACGAAATTGGACCTCTGCATTTAACCCATGCAAACACCGTGCAGCAGTGGACAGCTATGAACATGCCCGGGGAGCAGTGACGGGGACGGTACCTTGCTCAAGGGTACCTCAGGGCAACCTATTGGTGAGGGAATTGAACCCACAAGCTTCCGATCCAGGGCTTATCCCTAACCACTAGACCACCACTATATGAAATATGAGACGTTGAGGAAAGCATATAGTTTGTAGCAGGAAGCATCAGAAATTCAGCCATTTGACAAAACTCTAAAATTATTTTTTATTTTTTTATTTTGATTTAAGAATCGTTTGTGCTTTCAGTTAATATTTAACATTACCAGAAGATAATTCTAGTTCTTTCATTAAAGCAGCTACAAGACGATATTTTAAAATTTGCCAGAAACATCTCATAAAATGTGCAATAGAAGACCTTCAGTGTGAATAAGACCAAGTCTTGAAAAAATCTTCTTCAAAAATCTTTATCTTCAACCCTTATTCCTTCTCTCCTCCTGCAGCATCCAGTCCAACCCAGCAGGTGAAGCAGACCTGCGTGAGGAAGAGTCTGATCTGCGCCTTCGCCATTGCTTTCATCATCAGCGTTATGCTCATCGCGGCCAATCAGGTGCTCCGCAGTGGCATGAAATAACAGTGTCATCCGGTCACAAACCAGAGAATGGTGAACACTGACCAATGACAAAAAAGCAACCTGAGCAAAAAAACGAACAATCATTCTAGCAAACTTTCACATCAGTCCAAATAATGAGTCCCAAGCGGCAGTGCTGTGATCCAGACTGTTTAATCTACCGGCTAAACTTCTCACTAGAAACCACTAAACACAGACCTACAACGGGAAGAAATGAAATGAGAGAAATAAGGGGTTTCATAGGATCTTAAATTGTGCAGGAGATGAAAACTGATTGAGTCTGCTCCTCTACCTTCTTGCTAGACCTTCACGGTCCAGCTTGGACTTTGGAGATGCATGGAAACCTCAAGAATCCTCCTGCTCCTCAGTGCATGAAGTGATGCATGGATTTACAGTAGTCTAATAGCACCTGTAGAGCTCAGCTGTGCATCCATCCATCTATATCCCATATCCGAACACGATGTGAATACGATAAAGGCCCGTGTGTCAGACAGCAGAGGAACCGAGGGCATTTTTACAGCGAAGATGTATTCGTACAATATATTTTGACCCATCTGCATGATTCTAAGGGCTGTTTAGGTTATGCTCACGTTGTAAAGTCTGTGTTATGTGTTCTTTATCGATTACTGTGGGTTCTTAACTGTTGCACTGACCAGATTATTGTTATATTCCACACTGCCAAAGGAGGGCTTAACAGCCCTGAAGTAGAGTATTGATTTAAAGTGGAATAAATTACTACATGGAGACTTCTGGAACCTTTCTAGTTCCTCGTTTCTTGGGTACTGAGAACTGGTAGTTGACCCTTTGAGATGATTATTTTTTGGTTTGCTGTGTAGACAATGCTCGTCTAGCCAGACCTATAATCACTCATGACCTGAAGATCTGATCTGAGAGTTAAATATACTTAAATGCTTTGCCAAGTCAATGCAGTGTAATACACTATTAGAGCATGTGAAGTGAAAGTGACTATGTGTCATTGTGAAACAAAGCAAACAGTGAAACGCTGCACAATGCAACCTCTGCTTTTCAAACATGCACACCGTGCAGCAGGGGGCAGCTATTAAAAGTGCCCAGGGAGCAGTGAAGGGGATGGTACCTTGCTCAAGGGTACCTCAGGGCAACCTACTGGTCTGGGATTCAAACCCACAACCTTTCGATAGATAATCATATTTAGCTGAAAGATGACGTGCAGCAAAGCCTCTGCTCCAGCATGCTCAGTTTGGCCCCCATTACCTTCAGATTTCACAAAGCTCATGATCTTTTCCTGCTGTAGAGATCGTTACTGACATAGCTTGACTTTGTCAAATAAATGGTTAATCTAGTAAAGCAAAAATAGTTTTTGCAGAGAAAATCGCTGAACCAACATAGCTGGTGATTCTTGAACAATGCTAGGCGATGCATGCAGAAGGCAACATATGTTTCAACCAACTTTTAAAGCAATTAAATACAGTTTCTGATTAAATGCTTTGCCTTAAATTGGTTATTTTTGCAAGAAACATTTAGATATTTACAGAAATTTATAGACAACTGTTCATTTTGCAGCCTTGACAGGGGCAATACCAGTTTAGTGGCCGATTGGCTTTATGTCGCTGCATGTAGAACGATGTCCTTAGCGATCTAGATAGTGATCTAACTATTGCGCAACTATGGTTGGTACACTTGGGGTTAAAAAGAAAAAAACCCAAAAGAAACAGAGGAATGATGATCTCAGGACTTGCATGTACTGCAAAACCTTTGACATGACCAAGACTGACCAGCTGTGGTATGGGGTACATCACCGACAGAAAATCTCACACATATACAAGATAAAAAAATAAAAAAATAAAATAAATAAATAAATAAAAATAAAATAAAATAAAAAAATAAGGGTCAACTTCTGGTTCTCAGTTTCTAGAGAAAAAAAGTACCACTTTACAAAAAAAAAAAAAAAAAACTTTTAGAAAAGGTTTAAAATGAGTTTATTAATGGTTATTAATTATGGAATGAACACCATGAAGTGATTCAAATATAAAACCGTAAAAGAGCCACAGTGACATATCGCTGGTCAAATAATAAGAACAAATTTGCTGTCAAACCCCAGATTGTGCTGGTTGTTGATGTTATTTTGCTTCTCCATCAGTCTGCCTGCTTCATCAGATATGTATATTCCTCCCCAAATGATATCTTATGATTGCTAATGCTAGTGAAGTGTGTGGGACTTAATAAGCATTAATAAAACTCATTTAACCTTTCATAAGCCCTGTATATGGGTGGTGTTACCGTAAAGTGGGAAAAGTGAACTGCAGCCGCTCCATGCGATGCTCTGTTAAGCTTTTGGATTTCACATCTGGAACACACTATGCATCTTAAGGTTCAAATGGTCAATGCTAGCAGTCAGTCCAAATGTACAGTAACTGTTTTCCATAGTTACCCATATTTACCTTTGCACTGCGGATATATGGCGTTAGAGATGGCAGGTTCAGAAAAGAGCGGGGGATCATTTACTGTGACTTCAGGAAATGACTTTATTAACACTCTAAAGACCCCAAAAATGCAATACACTGAAAAAAAATAGCAAAAAAAAACCCCCCCAAAAAAAACCAAAACACTGCAATATATTATATTAATATCTTTAAATGAATATCTTAAATTGTATTGATTCTCTTCAAATTATAGAATGAAAAAGTTATGCATATATCAATGGCATCAATCATTTTGTTATCATTAAAAACCCAATCCTCATGAAATGTTCAGATGCTTTAAGAGAAGTAATGTTTCTGACATGACATTAACAGTTTTCCAAAATATTTTTTAAGCTGAAATAAAATGTTCTGACGACCAATTTCAATATATTGCATTTTCATGTGGGCGAATAATTGCAAAACCAAATACACCCGTGACATCTGTTATATGATATAATCATGACATAATCCCATGGGACGATAATCGTTCGAAACGTTTTTATGCACTGCAGTAGCTGTTTTATTTTCTGTATATATGAACCATAACATATCATGCATCTGAGGTAGCGTTCAGCTGTCAGTCGGGACTGGTTCCTGTGTTTGAGTCGTCCTCAGACGTTATGTGCAGTGTGAGCCATTATTGGAGACTGATTCCAGTGCAGAATATGTTCCAAATCGTTGTGATGTTAAAATAAGCCCGCTGGTGTTTGAATATGTAACAGCTGTAGCCGTGTCGCCTTCTTGTGCATGATTTGTGTCCTGGGAGAAAGTCGAGACCTACCTGTGGTTTGAAGCTACATGCAGCCCAGTGCTCATTGCGCTCTCTGTGGCCCCTATGTGATCAGTATGTCCTGGTTTTACTGAAATATGCAATAGATAAGTACGACTCTATTCAAGGGCATAGTCAAACAGCATCCCGTGAGGCCGGCTAGGCTGTATATATTTCAGTTCATTCCTCCAATCAACTGTTAAGTGCTTTGAGACTGTTTTACTAGAAGGTGGGCCAGATCTAGTTCAGGGAGACCTTAGATACTTCCTTTACTATCCCTGTAATGCCTAAAAAAGTGTTAACGACTAGAGGTCACTTAAGAGAAAGGCCTCATTCAACGGGAGCGAATAGAGCTAAATTGTTATGAATGTTCATGCATCCATTGGGTGGAGCAGAAGATTTTCTTGGATAACCAATAGCATCTTTCTGTTTTTATAGCAAAGAAGTTGTTGGTTGGACGCTAGCAGCATTGCAGCAAAGTTCAGATTGGTTGGTGAACCGAGAAAATGATGTCAGCATTATCTTGGACACAGGATGCCAAATACGGCATTTATAATTTGAATGCAAATTCTAATTGGTCAATTAAAGCTGCTATACCTCAAAAGGAGCTATTTTTAAGTCAAGACCTGGGACGCACCAAGCCGATGATGGAAACTCCGCCCTAACGATGGTCCACTCATCCAACCGTTGCCTAAAAAGGCCTTTATCCTGTATATAAAACCAAGCTGTTCACTGTGTGCCCTCTTGAGAGTGCCGTTTTCATTCGTTGCTCTTTATTGCTTTCTCTTCTCTTTCTTGACTCTTTCTAACTGTAATATGATATGCTTAGCCCGACTGGCTAGTAGGCTAACAGTCAGCTTGGTGCATCCAAGATCTTAGATGAACATCTAACGCTTTAGTACCAGCATGAAGAAACACAGAGGTAACGATGACACAACACACTTTAAATGGTATCTCAGTCTAGAGCTGGAACAGGATTGGATTCATTTTTTATTTTCCCGACCCTGGATTTTCTGCTTCTGTCAGCCTGACACCAATACCCAGAGTCAGATCTTTGTGATCTCTTTGAAAGGTCTTATAGCTTGAACGTATTATGAAAGCAAATGTTTTATTCTATACTGTGAGAAATTGAGGGCACTAATCTGTGAAAAACCAAAAGATTGCCTTCTAGCTTCCTCATAACCCTGGGGAGAGGTTACCTCTCTGTCGTGGAAACTCTCATGCAGAGTTGAAGGCACGTTCTGATTTAAAGGCGGATGACCGTTGGCCTGAAACTGGCCTGAAATGTAAAATTTCCATCCGAAACGTCTCCCTCATTGTAATTGCAGTGTAAAGGTGCAGCGGCGTAACTTGAATGTTCTTGTGTTCGTCTGAGCAGTGTTTGTTGGTGTGGCTCTGTAAAAGGACTCGATGTAAGCACTGGACTTAACTTAAGAATGTTTCCCCCGAGAGCACCGGGTGCGTTCGCTGAATGCAGCTTTTAAAAGACTTCGCTTTGGGAGAAATTTAGGGTCTGCTTTTTTCGAACACACCACAGGGGCTTCCTGAGGGAGTTACGTGGTTTGCATTGTATGTCCCATTGGAACAGTGTTCCCATATGCACTGAAGCAATACATCAAAGATAATGTTTCTGGAAGTAAGGAGTACATGTGTTTGGACAATTGTAATATGTTTCTGTGAGCTGCTGGAGATTTTAAGGTGCAAGGAGGATTCTAACCTTTTCTCATCAATGAAAACGAACATTTTATTTCTTTATATAGCACTTTAAAATGATTTATGATTTCACTGGATCAATCTTTAATGTCTATATATATATATATATATATATATATATATATATATATATATATATTTGGCCTTTTGTATTATATAAATGTTTGTTTGTAGGCAATATTCACTCATTATTTTTGTTCAATAGAAGGCAATATATAAAACAGGCCTAAGATGTTGGATGTAAGGGTCTTTTTTATGTAGTTCTGTGGAACGTATGACGTAGGCTAAATGTTTGTCTTAAAATGTTTCAAATATTTTAAGATAAGGTTCAAAATATTTGAATATTTTTCAAGGCGTGTCGAATGTTGTTCTATTTTTATTTGCCTTAATCGCCTTTCTGTTGTTAATTATTGTTACTGATGACATTTTTATGAAAATCAGACTTTTGTTGACCTTTATTTGGGATGATATATATTTTTTGAATGTTTTCGATAAATGTGCCATTAATATATCTATCGATGCACCTTGACATGCTCTGTTTCTGAGCTTGGGTAAATATAATGTGACACATACATTTGGGTCCTGCTGTGAAGTGTGTCTTCCTGTAATACTGTAAGATCTCACAAGAATAAAAAGAAGGTCAGGCTAGCCTGGCCCGATGCAATATACATTTTTTATGATAATTTTATAATAGTTGTAATGTTATTTTATTAGAATGACATAAGATTATATGCATTCCTATTTTCAACTGTGAACACAGGGTGACATTGGGAAACTCCTCCTTCGCTGCTGTGCAATTAGAGACTGCAGCCCATCTG